>JAVXUP010000350.1:87500-524941 GCA_033070095.1 Escallonia herrerae
ATTTTTCTTTGGTGGCTTAAAGCTAGGAAACAATAAAAAGAAGAAAAAAGCTTATTAGTTATATCACTTGTGGCTGATGTTATTTTCGTTGATGCTTATGTCCATAGAGTTTTTGACCCAAATATTATAATTGAATAACTTATTTATCTATATGTGGTATTTTAAAACTTATTTACCAATAGGCGGTAGTTTTGAAAGTGGTTTGAAGTCCCGAGTCCATACCATAGAAGTGTGATTTTAGACAGAATTTCTAACGAAAATAGTTTTGAAAATTTCATAAATGGAGAAGTCCTGGTTTGAGCCACACTTTCTCTGAAAACATATTCTCAAACCACAATTTGTAATTTGAAATCGTGATTAATTTGTAAATACTTTTTCCAAAATCATTACACGTTGTTAACTAAAATTCAAAGTGCTATACATAAAAAAAATAAGTTATTAAATTATAATGGTTGCGTCAAAAACTCCATCTCCTTAGGCAGCCATAAAGTCATTGGCTTTGTACAAAAATCTCTAATAATGCTTTCGGTTCTACCCTTGCAGAACGCTACGCGATTTGATTTGTACAAATAAGTTACATTTGTTTTTTACATATTTACCCTTCTTATACTTTTTTTATTCTATTTATCTCTCCATATTTAGTTCTCCACCAATTCAATTTTTATCTCCTGACCTACCTTCTTACACTTTTTATTATATTTATCTCTCCACATTTAACATTCATTTTGTCTCTCCTGACCGATTTTCTTCCTCTCCTCTCTCTAAAGGGTAAAACTGAAACACACATATGTGACCTAAATCCTTAATATGCGTGCAATGGCAGTTGAATTTTCTAAATTCAACCCATTTGATGCAAAAACTGAGTTTCTTTAGAGGCCCGCATGATTCCAAGAAACTCAGGTTTTTTTTAGTCATACTCAGTGGCGGAGGATGCCGGTGGGCCGGTGTTCACTTGTTTCTCCAGAATTTTTCCTCTTTAAATGGTATATTGTATCCTAATGGTGAAAGTGCCTACCTAAAAATTTAAAAAAAAATACTTAAAGGAGATGTATTTGTGGTCATTTTACATGTTAATATACCTAAAAATTCTAAAGATGATTAAAAAAAATATCCTTTCAGTCATTTAAAATGTTAAACTTGAACAAATAAACCAAAAAATTGAAATAAAAACTTAATCTAAGCATAAAGTCAATAAGAAAAATGATTTTTACTCTCATTCTTACGGTTTTCAAAGTCTCAATACTTTTAAAGCCTTAAAGGCACATATGCAGATAGGAGAGCACTTCCTTCTCCTCAGTTCTCTCACTGCCCACTGGCCTTACCTGCCGTCAGCACGCCCTCAACGGCCAACGCAACTACCTCTACTGTCCGGTCCACCTCTGACAAGTCACGGGCTTGTGAGTCATGGCTCCCTATGCCCAAAGGTCATGGCCTCACGTGCTTAGGCATGGCCTCAGGGGCGATTCACAGGCTAACAGGCGACCGCGCTCACGGACGGCAGTCGGCAGGTTAATTTCTTGACAATGACACTAATGGTCACGGCAGTCTGTGAAAGTAAGAAAAGATTTAGGGGCTGTACGTTTACGTTTTTCAGTTTTCATTTTTGTAATGATGATGAAAAAGATGCTTTTTCGTATATGTTTACGTTTTTTCGGTTCCGTTTTGGATAAAATTTTCAAATAGTATCAAAAAAGCTGAAAATACCCAAAGGGTGTTTTCACCTTTTTCTTGAACTGTATTCTCCTTATCAGAATACCACCTCTTCTCCCTCATATCTACCACCCTGTTTCAACAAACACTCACCAAACTAGAACACCCATTTCACTGGGTCTTCCTAGAAATGGAAATAGTGGGGTCCATTAATGAATTAGTTCAAAAACAAGTTGGTGAAAACGAAAATGAAAATGATAAACGTACAGAAAAAAATTAAAAAAGTAGATACGGAAAAAAATAAAAGTACACAATACGATTTTAGAACTGAATACTAAATTCTGAAAACCAAAAACAGAATATAGAATACAAAAAAAAAAAATCATGTAAGCGTACAGGCCCTTAGTGATTGATTCTTAGGTTTTCTACTTCTAAATACCCTTCTTTTTTTGTATCAATTTAGAAAGTGACAATTGAGTTTTGGAACATAGAATATGCAATTAGAAATTGGTAGAATTTGACTATTACTGCCAGTGGGATTGTTAAATTTTGATTGAGATTTTGGTGCCCACCTTAAAAAAAATCTGGCTCCGTCACTGGTCATACCCGAGTTATATACACGTGACTGTGTGTGTGTGTGTGTTATCAACCCCATCAGTGAGCCCATACTCTTTAGGGCTTTCAAACTAATAACCCACTTCCTAAAAATGTCTTAATGAGTGCATCCTGATAGGTGTAAAGAATTTAATTGAAGTTTGGTTTTGAAAAACAGAAATGAAGAATTTGTGAAAGGTAGAGAAATATTGAGGGAGTTTTTGTTGAAGAGTGATTCAAACCTGGATAAGGTTTCTCTTTTGTAGTTTGAATAAGTGTTGTTAGTTCAGATTTCTTTTCTGTTTCCTCTTGATTCGGTGCTTAAATGTTTGTGCCATGTTTCTCTCATTTCAATTGAGTCTATTTAGGGAGTCTGTTCACCAAAAGCCTATATAATGGCTGGTGTGGTTCTTTGAATGAGGTATCCGAAAGTCTCCTTGAGTCAATAAAATCTACTTGCAACCTTTTTCATGTTCCTCCTATAATTTCCATGTTCTCCATTCATTTAGTCTTTTAACCTTACATTGTGGTATCAGAGCAGGTTCGTATCATTACTGGGCATAGTGGGTGAGTAAAAAAGCATGGCAACCAGTGGAAATTCAGTGAATTTCTCTCAATCTTTGATTCCCATATTCAAAGATGAAAATTTTGAATTCTGGAGCATCAAGATGAAGACATTGTTCAAATCTCAAGATCTTTGGGAGCTGGTTGAAAATGGATATGCTGATGTGGATGAAGAGAACAACAACAGATTAAAGGAGAATAAGAAGAAGGATAACAAAGCCCTTTTGTTCATTCAGTAAGCAGTTCACAAGACCATTTTTTCAAGAATTGCAGCAGCAACTACTTCAAAGGAAGCATGGGAAATTTTGCACACGGAGTTTCAAGGTTCATCAAAGGTAATTATCGTGAAACTTTAGTCTCTTCGCCGTGAGTTGGAAACACTGTTTATGAGAAATAATGAGTTTGTGCAAGATTTCTTGTCTAGAGTTACTGCAATTGTTAGTCAAATCAAGTCTTGTTCTGAGCAGATAACTGATTAAATAGTAGTTGCAAAAGTCTTAAGGAGCTTGACTCCAACATTTGATCACGTAGTAGCTGCAATTGAGGAGTCTAAAGATTTAACTATTTATGCATTTGATGAACTAATGGGCTCTTTGCAAGCATATGACAAGGTTGAACTGATCACTTGAAACAAAAAATGAAGAGAAAGCATTTCAAGTGAGAGAGGAGTCATCAAATCAAAGGGGCAAAGGACACAACAGAGGTGGTTTTTGTGGTAGAAGCCGAGGCAGAAGGCATTTTTTTGGGTCATACCATGGATTCCAATGCTACAAGTGTGGAAAATTTGGGCACATAGCGGTGAATTGTGACAGCAAGGACAAGCTAGCAAGCTATGCAGAGGAGATGGAAGATGAAGAAGAAAGTAAGTTGTTCATGGCTAGTTTTCATGATACTAATGTTGAAAGAGGTGTTTGGTTTGTGGATAGTGGCTATTCTAATCATATGACTGGCACAAGATCAATGTTCAAAGAACTTGATGAGTCATTTAAGAAGCTGATTCGGCTTGGAGATGATAAGCAAATTGAGGTTGGAGGCAAAGGTACAGTTGCAGTAAAGAATAGCCATGGAAAAATTAAGCTTCTTCATGATGTCATATTTGCTCCTAGTTTGGCACGTCATTTGTTGAGTGTTGGGCAATTAATGTGTACTGGATACTCAATTTGGTTTGATAATGGTTCATGTGAGATTAAAGATAAAAAATATGGACATATTTTGGTGAAGGTTTGCATGGCAGAAAATAATTTGTTTCCTCTTGAAATTGCATGTGTTGAAAATCATGCTTTGGTTGCTAGTGAAAAAATGAAAAAGTTTGTGGCATTTACGATATGGGCATCTAAACATCAATGGACTGAAATTATTGAGTCAGAATGAAATGGTTCTTGGATTACCAAAAATTGAGTCAATAAATATGGTATGTGAAGGATGCATTTATGGAAAGCCGACTAGAAGACCATTTCCTGTAGGAAAATCTTGAAGGGCGTTAACTTGCCTTGAGTTGGTGCATGCCGATTGATATGGTCCTATGAACACTCAGTCACTCAGTGGAAGTCAAAAGTTTTGTTATGCATTGATGATTATAGTCGTATGAGTTGGGTATATTTTCTTGAGTTCAAGTCTAAAACTTTCAAAATGTTCGAGAAATTCAAGGCATTTGTTGAGAAGCAGAGTTGAAAATGTATCAAGACTCTTCGCACAGATAGGGGTGGTGATTTTATATCCCATGAATTTAATAGTTTTTGCGAGGAAAGTGGTATTTGTAGGCAATTAACAGCACCATACACTCCAGAGCATAACGGAGTATCTGAACGCAAGAATCGAACCACTGTTGAGATGGCTAGAAGCCTGCTAAAGGCCAAGGGTATTCCGAACCATTTTTGGGCAGAAGCTGTTGCAACTGCAGTGTACTTGCTAAATATCTCTCCCACAAGGGCAGTTCTTTATCAAACACCTTATGAAGCTTAAGAGGTACAAAACCACAAGTAAGTCATTTGAAGATTTTAGGTTGTATTGCCTATGCTTTGGTAAACTCTCAAGCTCGACAAAAACTTGATGAGAAATCTCAAAAATGTATTTTTGTTGGTTATTATGCACAATCCAAAGCATATCGGTTATATAACCCAATTAGTCGGAAAATAATCATTAGCAGAAATGTGGTATTCGATGAAACTGCAACTTGGGATTGGAAAGTTCGTAGCGTGGAATCAAAATTTCAGTTTTAAATGAAGCTGAAACTTCTTTGAATGAAGTAGCAGATTCACCTAATTCCACTCCAGATTCGACTCCTAGCAGATCAAGCAGCAGCGATTTACTCACTTCTGAAGAATCCTCTAGTGAGACCCCACCAAGAAAATTTAGATCCTTGAGAGACATTTATGAGTCCTGCACGTTTGCTCTTTTTGCATCAGATCCAACAAGTTTCAAAGAAGCTGTAAAGAAAAATGAATGGAGAATTGCAATGGAAGAAGAGCTCATGGTTATTGAAAAGAATGAAACTTAGGACTAGGTTGAAATCCCTCAAGGAAAGATTGTTATTGGGTTAAAGTGGGTATTCAAGACAAAGTATCACGCCGATGGAAGTTTACAAAAAAAAAACAAGGCATGGTTGGTAGCGAAGGGGTACTCGCAAAAACAAGGCACTGACTTTGAAGAAACTTTCTCTCCAATCGCTCGATTTCAAACTGCTAGAGCAATTTTAGGCTTGGCTGCTCAACTTAATTGGCTTGTTTTTCAATTTGATGTTAAATATGCTTTTCGTAATGGTGAATTGAAAGAAGACGTATATGTGACTCAACCATAAGGATTCATAGTAAAAAGGAGAAGAAGAGAAAGTGTACAAGCTAAAGAAGGCTCTCTATGGCCTAAAGCAGGCTCCAAGGGCACAATATAGTAAGATTGATTCCTATTTTCGCCAACATGGATTTGAAAGAAGTGAGAATGAGCCTACACTTTATGTGAAAAAGCCTGGTAACAATGATTTTTTATGGTGTGTTTGTATGTCGATGATATGATATATGTGGGTTCCTCTTATTCTCTTGTATCAGAATTCAAGTCTTGCATGATGAGTGAATTTAAGATGATAGATTTTGGTTTGCTGCATTATTTCCTTGGGTTAGAGGTGAAGCAAGGAAAAGATGGAGTCTTCATTTCACAAAAGATATGTGCAACTAATCTTCTCAAGAAATTTAACATGCTCAATTGTAAAGTAGCAGCAACTCCTATGAATTTCAATGAGAAGTTGAAGATTGGAGATGGGACACGATCAACAGATGGAAGATTCTTCAGAAGTTAAGTTGGCTGCTTGATTTATTTGTCACATACGCAGCCTGACATTGCATTTTCTGTTAGTTGTCTCCAGATTTATGCATAATCCAACGTCACATCATCTTGGAGCAGCTAAGAGGTCTCTGTGTTACATTACTGAAACAAGAGATTTTGGGTTATAGAAGAAGTACTTCTGGTAGTATGTTTAATCTTGGATCTGGGGCTATCACTCGGACTTCAAAGAGACAAGCAACTGTAGCATTGCCATCATCGGAAGCAAAGTATATCGCTACAACTTCTTCAACGTGTCAAGCAGTGTGGCTTAGGAAATTGATGGCCGATCTTCTTCAAGATCAGAAAGGAGCAACTGATAATTTTTGTGATAATGCATCAGCAATAGCAATGACAAAAAATCAAGTTTTTCATGGGAGATCAAAGCATATAAACATTTGAGATCATTTCATTTGAGAGCTGGTAGCTAATGAAGTGATAAGCTTGAAGTTTTGCAGTACAAATAAGCAAGTTATAGATATTCTCACCAAGTCTTTGCCTCATGAAAAACATGTCTACTTCAGATCAAGTCTTGGTGTGTGCAAGTTTGAATCGGGGGGGGGGGGGTTGTTGAAGAGTGATTCAAACCTTGATAAGGTTTCTCTTTTGTAGTTTTGAATAAGTCTTGTTAGTTCAGATTTTTTTTCTGTTTCCTCCTGATTTGGTGCTTAAATGTTTGTGCCGTGTTTCTCTCATTTCTGTTGAGTCTGTTTAGGGAGTCTGTTCACCAAAAGCCTATATAATGGCTGGTGTGGTTCTTTGAATGAGGTATCCGAAAGTCTCCTTGAGTCAGTAAAATCTGCTTGCAATCTTTTTCCTGTTCCTCTGGTACTTTCCATGTTCTCCATTCATTTAGCCTCTTATCCTTACAGTTTATGGGTCTAAAGAAAGTTAGTAGAGATGAAAATTTTTGGAACCAAACCTAGACTTAATTCTAATAAACACATGACAGAGGAAGAGCCCATGTTTGTATATGAGGGAGATGAGATAATTTAGGGGTCGGAGCCGTGAGAATGTGCTAAATGTTGATGTTATTTGATCTCACTCCAGACTGGAACCTTGAATTTAAATCCAAAACAACTTGTCAAGGGTAGAGATGATAAGCTCTAATATTTTTCGTATGGATGAGAATCAATGGAAACTTGAAGCAAAATGTAACTGGTTATAAGTTGGCTCTTCGAGTATTGAGTGCGAGACATAACAAAATTGGAGCGGAAATGATTCTTCCCAAGGTCATATGTGATTCGATCGAGTTCTGAAGTTAGCTTCTGAAGAAAAATGTAACTAGTTTATAATACTGATCATCGGTTACCTTGTCATAAGCAAAGGTTCGTAAAACTTTGTGCGTATTTGGTACATGCTGATGACTCTTTTCGTTTTTGCACGTAAGGCAGAAGAGACGAATAGCTTTCTGGCAAATGACAAGGTAAATTTTAATCTTGAGATTTGGTCGGGTACAAGACATGAATCACTGGACATGGGAAGGTTTCCGATGTTGGTGATGCACAAAGGCTGTTTTGGGACCTTAGATGTTTGGGATTAGCGCCATAAATGAAGAAACCATGTTGGTTCATGAGGTAGATCGATCGAAGATTTATGGGTCGGATACAGAAAACGCTTATAGATAATGATGTTGGTAGTTTTAGGTCTGACTTAAGCTTGGCATGTTGCAACTTAATCGTGAAATAGCTCGAGAGGCTAGTGATAAATCTAACTTGCACATGACATGCACAACAATTGACGTTTAGACGGTTATGTACCGTGGACATTGATAAATCTAACATTGAAACCTTGGACATCATGGTAATTAATCATGGATTTTTCTGTATTCTGTCTTTCAATGCCATCTTTAAGAACTTTTCTTAATACTAGTTGTGATGCACGTGCGTTGCACGTGGGGTTATTTTCTATATCAATATTGCTTAATAGTCCATTAAAAAGGAAGGTAGTGTGATATTTCTTTTCACAAAATATTTAGTTATATTTACAACACATTAATGGAGGAAAAGAGAATGGGGACGGGAAGAGAAAGAAGCCATTAGTCTAATAAATTCGATAAATCAAATAGTTTGTTTCAATTACAACTTTCCTTTTTTTTTTACCTCTCTTATTTAAAAGTACGTCAATAATAAGATATCCATTAATACAGTATACTATTTGATTTCTAAATATAGACCACCATATAGAGAACACTATAATTTGCACTGATATAATGGTTACGAAATATGTGTATTTGAAGGCCATTTTGACACATCCAATTCTAGAGTCGTCTTATATATTTATGGTATAATTATATATATAAAAAAATAGTACCACTCAAAGGAAAGGAAAATGATTATCAGCAATACAATGCACAAATATAATTAAAAAAAAGTGAACACTATTTAATAGCAACCAATGAAACCTGGTACGAATGGATTTCATCAAAAAGATACAGTAGCATGCATGCATAAAATTATAGCAAATGTTGGCTACATATATTGATACAACCACCATACCAGCATTAGGGGTAAGGAGATCATCTAATAAAAGTTTGATTATCACACAACACCTTTTTATAGCCTGCATTACTCTTTTGTTGCTCAGAGTTTAAGTACCCTTTATTTCAGAGACAAGAATCAACTGTAAGGCCTATTCAACTAGTAATCCATATTCTGTCAATGATAAACTTGGCAAAGATTCAAAACCTTATTAATCTAATGAAAAAGGGCATCACCCATTTATCTACAAAACAATTAACAGGAGGAATGATTCTTAGGAATAGAATCAACTCACACAAATTTAACAAAGTCACGTCAATTTTGGACAGCAGACTATCTTATGAAAGGCAGGGAGTATCAATTACACTTAAACTCAAATCAAAATTTATTTGTAACTCTAGTACAAAAGTTTCTTCGATGCCATCCTTGTCATTGAGATTTGAAGCTGTAGCCAAGGCCAGCTGGGATGAAGTTTTTGAATCGTAAGTACTTGAGTATCAACTTTTTCTTCCACCCCATCTTTGAGTTAAGACTCAAACTCTTATATAAATCTGTCGATTGCCATACAAGAAATTGGCATAGTTTGAAGTGCACCAGCACATACCCTCTTTCCCCCTCCAAATGCCATCATCTTGTACAAATCCATGCTGTCATTATTCTTGTTAAGAAATCTCTTAGGCCTCCACTCTTCAGGATGCTCCCACACTTTGTCGTCCAGGTACATCAGTATATGTTTAAGCCATCTACACAAATCAATGTAGCAACTCCATATTTAAAGTGTTAAACTGGACGGAGGAAGTAAGAAAAAATGGAAAAATGTAGCAAATTAAGAAGGGAAAAAGTACAAACTCATTTATAGCAGGGATATGGTATCTTGCTAACTCTGTGTCTTCGTGCACATATCTTAGAGGAATGATTGGAGCAGGACTATACTTTCTTAAATTTTCATGAAAAGAAGCTAACATGAGTATGATGGATGTAATAATCAAAAGACACAACTACAATTTGACTACCCTCTGCAAGTTCCTTGAACGCCAATGTACAAATTTTCTTCTGGTGATTAAGGAGCGAGATAAGGTCATTGTATTTAAGTCACTATATAGCACCAATACCCATTTGCCTCCATATAAATGGTGACACAGGCAACCCGACTTCTACAAAACAGAAATTCCAAGCATTGAAAAGGAGAACAACTTTCAATAACCCTTCACATATTAACAATATGATTTACTGATCTTAATTAAGTACTTTCTGGTAGGTATAAAATCTTAGAAGAGAATTATGGGGTGGAAAAAGTATTCGTACCTCGTCAGTCTATGCCTGTACTTTCAGGTTCTGAACTATTTGTGGCAATCAAGGTCTACCATCTGACAGCCAAAATTTCCCTTGGAAAGCAAGTTATTGAGAGTCAAGACAACCACCCTAACAACCTACCAACAATTAATGCACTGGAAGTCCTTATTCGATGAAGATAAATCATATATTTATCTAAATTTGATATTATTAGTTGCTAAACAAATGTTCACATGAAAGAACTCTGTCCTGCATTAAGAGGTGTGATCTTGTGTTGGTTGTGGCAAGTACATAGTGAACATTAAATCAAATATAAGTAAATGTAAACCATCACATTTCAGATAAATGAACTACAATATAAGGAATAATTTGCACAATTGCTACAGTACCAGCGTTACCAGAATAAGCTATGAAATTAAGTGAAAAGGCCAAGAACAACCTTCTCCTTCGTGGAACCTTATACAATGTCTATTAACCGTGGGAGGGCTCTATAAGTCACCAGGTGCTTTATTGCAGGTTCATAGTACGATAATAGCCAAATGCAGAGGTATATTTTGTAGAGTAACTGTTTCAATCATGAACTAAAATCAACTTACCTTAGTCTGATGGAAATTTATTTGACTGGTTTTCAAAACAAGATAAAGGATATCCGATCATGCCTTTTCATAGGCCTGATGTGCCAACTTGGACACATAGATGGTGGTTGATTACATGTAGCCATCCTAGAAAGACACTTACCTGGATGGACTGCTGAGTAGATGCTGGAGAAATTAGGGGAATGAGGAGCTTCACCCCATCTGCATTAACAAGTGAAGATCTGACCACAAGTTCCTTCAGTAAAGTTACCAGGCAATTAATAGCGATTGGAATGCCTTCGAAGTTTTGCAGGAGTAGTGACGATTCTCTCCTCCATCTTGCATCCCTTCACTTTTTCCTTTTTTTTCTTTCTCAGTTTTTTCTCGGGAGAAAATAAGGCTCCTTTCTCTAATTATTATTTAAGATATATCTTATTTAGGCATGAAGGATATTTTCTGAATACAAATGCCCAGAAATTCTTCATTCTTTAAGCTAGAGAGATAAAAGATACATAGAAAAATTTGATGTCATGGATATCATGGTTACAAAGAGTATTTGAAGGCCATCTTGAACGCATCTAATTTCAAAAGCCATCCTATGTAATTCTGGTATAATCATATATGAAAACCAAAGTTACTAAAACAGACATAAAGTAAGGGAAAGGAAAGTGAGCATGAGGAAAATGAATCCACACATATATTATAAGAAAATATCAATGTCATTTAACACCAACAAACTAAACCTAATATGAAGAAAATTCATCAAAAAGACTCGATAACATCCATTTATACAACTATAGCAAACGACAGCTACATATATAGATACAACAATCATTAAGTCTAAAGAGAATGTTTTTTGATAGTTTATCAACTTCATAATATGGCATCCCACAAAAGAAAATTAGGAGGAAGAAGAAGAAAACCATGGTGCATTTGATTGCATAGGGATTGTGTCAATATAGAGGAGAGGGAAAATATGAACTGCAATATACACCGTTGCAAGCTCAATAAATAATATGATTAATCTAACAGAAACTTGAGTGGAAATAAGCTGATCACATGATTTGAGTTGCTTTTGGGCCATTTAGTTACATCCAATCAAATAGATATTGGGGAAAAAGTGCTATGTTATGCTAAAGTAAGAGGTGGAAATGGACAATTTTAAAGAAGAATGATAGATGGACTGAACTAACACAATGGAATAAGGATGACCAATAATGCTTTACGTGTTCTTAACTTAAAACTAAGTCATCTTGACGAACAACAAAATTTCCGTACCAGGATGAGAAAATATGATGATTAAATATGGAAAATACCATGCTTAACAACACCAAAAGCTTGTTCATTTTTTAAAAAGCGATTATAGTCAGAATAACTTCTGCTTAAGAACATAAATATGTGCACCTGCATTCAGGATCCCCTAAGCCATCGGCAACATTCATGATGGTTTGAAGACTTAGTTCATCCTCAGCGGCATTGGCCTGGAAGGACTATTCCATCTTGGTTAGTGATGCTAAGTTAAGTTACTGGTACGCAAATTCATATAGGTTTGATTCCTAAGTTTTTCATTTTATCTTCTATAGCTATATCTTCTATAGGTACAAGCGCAGACCATCTTTATCCCTCTCTTACTTATTGGTACCTACATCCCACATGCCCATTGAGATAGAGTCTAACTAACCAACTCTTGCTCTTATGTCATTGACGCAGACTCTGAATCTCATTCTTATAAATTCTATCTCCTAATCCAACTCCCGACAAATATTTGTTTCTATCATAAGTAAGAATTTAGTAGGGAAAGAAAAACTGCCAACAAGGAAGAACCCAAGGATACATCAACTAGTATCACAAGCTGTCAACTCCAAAAGTCTTAAGCTAAAGCATCAAAAAAGTTTCAATAAAAGGCCGAAGGAACCGTTCCTTGTGGCTCATATCCAAGAACATAAAAGCCTGAGGAAAAATTGCATCACATCCAAAATGGGCATGGACAGCTCATCAACAATCAATTAGAACTCGAAAGCTTCCAGGTTTAATCTATATCGGTTCGGTGAAACCGATATAAAAGACAATTATAACTTAGTTAATGTATAATTTCTCACGCATGTAATCAATTAACTTTAATGGTTCAACCCAAGCCTTATATTCAGTAAAATATAGGGTAACCACTTGTGGTATATTTCTAATGATGTGATGGGTTCTATGCCACATCATGCGCTATTTAGGCCTTTAGTGGTTTTCCTTTTTCTGATAAGTATAACTCAACTTGCTCAACTGTAGGCCCTTAATCTTTGAACTATCTGAATTTAGACTGAAAGCTCACAGATACAACAACATCCTCATCAACCTGGCCTATGTAGAAACAGTAGGACATGGAAATGGCAAGGATGTGAGCCCTAGAATGTGGAAGTAGGATTTGGATCAGAATGAATGTAATGACCTTTCAGAATATACAGTCTATGATAATCGTTTTTGTGCTACAGCGATAGGAACACTGGCATCTGGGATAAGGTCTCCATTATTGTTACTGGGGTGAGTTCTTATTTTGAGTTTTGAAATGCATAATATCCTTCTACCATAAGCAAAGCTTTAAATTTTGCCAGACATTCTTATCTACTTTTTCTTATGTGATTGGTAACATAATAAGGCAATTTGCATATCTTCAAACACCTTTCATGCAATGGTGAAAGGGACAAAAGGATGAAGCCCTTTTACTAAAAAGTAATGGAGGGAAGACATGTGGGAGACACATAAGGAAGAAGTGGACATGCTAATCCAAACCAGAATATATGTTCTTACAATTTAATTAAATTAAACAATTTGAAGTACGTCACACATATGTGCACATGTAATTCATGATCATATGTTGTGCCGATCGAGGAAGTGGCGGTGGTGGTCAAGCATGCAATCTCATGTGTGTAGAGTCATCGGATCAATGATAGATAAACGTCATTGAATAACAGAATTTATAATGCAGAATAATCAAAAGCGAAAATAGAGTGTTTTCGTTCATTGATTCATGAAATGTGATTCTGTTATGCAAACACTGACGTGCAGATGAAGAATCGGATGAATTATTGTAGGAAGAACTTTAAAGTACCCAACGAAGGAATCCTTATAGAGGCTACGCCGGAGAGTGCGTGGGGAGTGAGAGAGCCTGGCAGAAGAGAAGATCCGTTTGTTTTGAAACCATGGCACCACTTAGAGGTGGCTTGAGCGGGTGGCAGGATGTTGCACCATTTCTGAAATCTGGCGGGTAATTGGTACGTGAAGAAACACATAAACATGTCTAAACACATTAGACTTTTAAGATAGAAGATATTTAAACAGATTTCATTGGGGAAGAAAGAATACTTGGCATTTAAAATTACAAACTGCTATTGAAAGAAATTAAAAAGGAGAGAAGAACATTCTCATACCATTGTATGCCGATAGACACCAGACAGACATATTACAGAATGGGAGCAGCAGTCTTAAATTTTGACATTAGTACAATATCTCCCCCTCCTCCAAATCATCATGCGAATTTGCCACTTCCAAGCATTCATCCTCATTTTCCATATCATCCTTCCTTAAGAATAGACCAAGTTGTTCCAAAGGCTTTTCGCGATCCAGAGGTGAATATGCAATAAGCACCTCGAGCATCTGAAGAGACTGTAGATTATCTAGCTCAACTGTCTTTTTGATCTTCTCCAATTCGATTCGTGCAGCTTCTCTTTCTCTCTGCCTCTGGATTTTCATTTTCGCCTCTTCCTTCCGTCGCTTGGCAGCTACTGCTGCTTCGATCTGGACTTCCTTGTCAGTATGTAGCCTTTTCTTTTCCTGGAGCATCGGATCAGCCAGCTTATTAGTTTTCTCTTCTGCCTTGGAGATTATATCCGCAAAGCAACAGTTCAGCATTGCCACACGTAAAGCCTTCTCTGGGGACAACTGAATACCATGAAACGAAGCACAAGTTTCTTTGGTAGCAGCACTTGCAGTTGAGGATCCAAGACTGCTACCTATATTTTCTTCGTCCAAAGAACTTAGAGCTCCATCAGAGTCGGATTTCCTCAGGCCGGATGTTAGCTTCCCACCTAATTTTGCATTTGAGGGGTAAATATGACCTCATGGTATCTCTTAAGACAAATTACTAGGGAAGGATTTTGGGGCACAACCTTCGTATCAAGCGCGGCACTGGCTTGCCACCGTACCGCAAGATCCACGTCGGGAAGCCAGTGTTGATTTAGTAGCGACAGAACCTCAAGAAGTTCTACCTGTGCCTTTCTTCGCTTTCGAGATCTCACCTTCCAGTGACTTCCATCTTGCATTCAAAATATCGCTTAACTTGCTTGCCATGAGATGGACGTCATTTGATGGCGGATTATAAAGCATGGCATTGGAAAATGTCAGCCTAACGTCAGCTGAAAAATTCTCGGCTGTCTTGTACATATCCTTCTCCAAGTTTGCCTTTATGGTCCCCAGATCCATGGGTTTTGCGATTATGGAGAAGTAATCACGAATGTTTAGCCTCACAGGGCCCACTGTGTTACACCCACCCAACAGGATGGCACATTAACCTTCCAAGGATGGTGCTGCACTGCAACTTCACCGATATATCAAGCTTCCTCCTTTTCGTCAGGCTACCTATCTTCGAGATCTCTTTACACTTGTTGCTTCTTTTCTCGACTTAGACTCTGCTTGTGCTAATGGGTAAACTCACTATCGATCATGCACCTGCAACACAACTGATGAACAGTGCGGGATCTTTTTTACCTCTCGGGTCTGGGGACTTCGCTAAAAAGGAAAACTAACTGAAGATAATATACTGAATTAATCTAAAGATGATGCCCACTGAAATTACAAAGACAATTCTTACAGTACAACGGACACAGTTTCTACAACATACTGGGTTCTCTATCGATGCCAGACAGTTCATCTAACGGGTTGCTTAAAAAAATCTAAGCAGACTATCTTCCTATTCTAGTTTTTGTTGATGGATTGACGATCCTTTTTCCTGTTGCCTTGTATCTCTTTTTATACTTGCATCATTGGCAACCGTCTTCTTCCTGTAATTGCACTTTCTTATCTTCATTAGGAATAACTTCTCGAACCCCACAATCGGTCGTTTCCTCCGAAGTCTTTTCTATCGTGCTGATAGTGGCCTGCTCCAGAAACTTCCTACTAACTGTTGTTGCTGATACATTTGTTTTGTCTTCACGTTGTTTTGACACCGTCGATCTGGTTGTTCTTTTGCGGTTTCTTCCTTCTTGTACGGGTTATTCAAATATTTTGTTTCCCGTGTTTATTTTTCAATTACTTATCTCTTCCTTGTAACTCGATAACCGATGATAACCATAATAGTCATGCTTTTTCCACTTTCTTCATTAATGCACTTCTTTGTGATTATCATCATGCCATGTGTCTATATGCTATTTATGAAAATATTGGTACCAACATTGCCCCCCTTAACTCGCACGACGTATACAGTCGTGTGAATTAATCTTGTTCACCTCAACTTCTAACGCTTTAATTTTTAACCGTTTTATCGAGGCCAGGCTTAAACTGAATTATGTTTCCTCTTTAGCAGAGTATTCTCATATTTCCCTGATCGCAGCAAACCCTAGAATTTCTGCTTACTCCTTTCTTGTACTTCTTCAAAATCATGGTGAAGAAAAGAGCTATTCCTCGAGGCAATGAGGGTGTAGGAGTCGAATGTCCCCCTAATCCTTGATGGGGTGTCGGTGCCCTTATGGCCCATGTTGATCCTATCGACTCCCGTGTTTTGATTCCTTACAAGAAATGCCTAAAACCTATCAGCCCTCACATCTTAGGCCGGTCTTTTAGGGTTCGTCCCTAACCCTTAAAGGGATACCCGATTGACGATTTAGAGAAATGATTGCTCAGTTCGCCATTTTTGAATTGGAAAGGCTGGAGCGATACTGATTTGTCGATTAGATCTTGGCCAACTCTCATTCATGCTGATTGGGCTTTATGGGTTGACTATTTGTCCGCTTCTTTCGCCGATCAGTGGAGGCGGCAAGGTATTTTCGAACTAATCCATATGTCCAAAGCTCCTCCTAAAGTGGATTGATGGCTTTTATCTATTTTTTTTTTTTTGCTTCTGGTCGACTACCACCAATGCCTTTATGTTGAAGACCAAAATGATGCCCCCTACTCTTTTTTATGTATCTACTTTAACAGGCCTTTTACCGATTGGCGATCATGCCAATGCCTTGACCTGTCATAACCCTACTAGTTTGACTCTTGATCTTTCTTCCTCCAAATACTCTGAGACTTTCGAAAGATATTTTCTCAGATCAAAAAATGCCAACACTTGGCCCGATTTGAAAGAGTTAGCTATTTTCCTCTGGATATGGCTTTCCCATCATGTGTTCTGTGTCTCAAGTCTTTCTATAACCAAAGTGTATATGAACTTAGCTATCAGCTTAGCTCATGGTAGGGAGTATGCACTTGCACCTTTACTGTTGGGCAGCTTGTATAGATCAATGTGCACTATGGTAGAAAAAAAGATTCATTGGAGTATCGGTGGTCCATTTTGGTTGGTTCAATTGTGGTTGCAAGCTTACTTTCCAGAGTTTGCCCCTTTTATCCCTGCTCAACCCGATACTTTTTTCTTGACCTATGGACATCGCGTTTCTTTGGGTGAAATCAAGCTTCACTCCTTCATAACATGTTTCTGTTTTTTCTTTGAGTTTGTCCACCTCAAATGTGCACATCCATTCCTTGCCAGAGCATTCGGGCCTAAATGGTTTAAAACCCTTCCTACTCATATAAACGATGCTATGTCTATAGAGTTTCAAGATTTTGTCCGGAAGACATGGGCCAGCTTTATTTGTGGACAATTTCTCCACGCAGATGGTCAAATCATTACTACTCCTTCAGGAACCTGTGGGTACGAGCGATATACCCCTTCTCAATTTGGACAACAATTCGGATTAGTACAAGGGATTCCAGCCCCCCTCTTCATAGATAATGGTTTCTTGGAAGCTAAAGAAAGGATAAAAAGGATCACAAAAAACCATATCAAGAAGATAGATAAGGTTATTGACGAATCGATGGACAGTTTCATCATGTCCAATTTTGTGATTCGCATTGTCATATCGGTTGGTCCTTTTGATTCTTGGTATCAAGACAACGTTTCCAAGTTATATGATGCATCAAATATGTTGATTATATGGTTCGTCTAGCTTCGGTCAGTCCATATCATTCAGGTATCTTATTTTCATTTGATGCCATTTTTACTGCTGATATCAATTTATTTACCGTGTCTTGGTTTGTCGATATAGGAGGTAGCAGTCAACCTACTATCTCCCAAAAAGGAATCGAACCCCTTTTGTAGGGACTTTTCGGTCAACGCAAGGCTGGAAAGGAAAAGAGCATGTCGATGAGTCTTCCTTAGAAGAGCACAATGTTGAAGAGTTAGATGATTCTTCTGAAGATATGTCCACAGAGGAGAGGGAAGAGGTTGGAGATATGGAAGAAGATGATGAAGATGATGACATTCCTCTTATTCAAAATAGGGCAGCAATTCAAGAAAGTAGGAAGCAATCAGAACGTGTCCCCGATAATATCCCTTCTAATCCTCAATTAAATGAACCAATATTGGTTGTTCCTCTAAACGTTGCTCCTCCGATTCAAACTGTTTTAACTATTGTCAGTTTTCAATCTTCTTTGAATCCAGGTATGAACTCTTTTGTTATTGTACTACCTTCTGATGACAATCTTTTGAAGAGTATTTGATTGTGATCTCACTTTGTGCAGTTGATCAAAGTGCTAGATCGTCTAAAAGGCTGACTACTGAGATAGGAGCCTTTGTTAGTGCAGTACCTGAAGACGAAAAGGAGTCCTATTCAGCACCAATCGATCAGCAACAGGCTTCTTTAACTGCTCCAGTTGATTCAGTCATGCTTAAACCTAAGGCTACATTAAGAAAAAGTATAGCACGCAAGACTTGTTTCAGTGCACGAACCATGTCTCTAAAGGTAAATTCCTCTTTTTGTTGATTCTTGTATTTATTGCTAAATTTCACTGCTTACCTTTTGTTTGTTGATCCTTGCATTTATTGCTAAATTTCATTGCTTACCTTATGTTCCCAACCTATCTTAGCCACACCCACGGACTCACTGGGGGTCCCATTTTCATGACACGTCCACACAAGCAACAGTCAATATTCAACGCTTAACCGGTCAAAACATGCACGCTCAAGTCACGTGCACTTATCACTTTTGTTACGTTACTCTGTCACTAAGAAATGCATTTTTGCATGATGCCTCATCGCACTTCGACTGTCGCATGTGCGCCATGGCATTTGCCAAGAAAGTTGGCCTTGGCCTTCCCCTTGGGGTCGGCCTTGGCCTTCCCCTCGGGGTCAGCCTCGGGCTTCCTCCAAGTTTGGCCTTGGCCTTCCCCCAAGACTTGGCCTTTGGCCTCCCCCCTTAGCACCTTCACTTCTCTTCAAGGGACCATGCATCGTTCACGACACCTGTGGCATGCGTCCATGCTCCGACTTCGCGATGCTCATTGCCCATCGCCCTGGCGTCCTTCGTAACGCTCGTATCCTGGCATCGGGGCACTGTCTCCGCCACCCCCCGTTGCCCGCGTCTACCCACCGACTTCCTGACGCTCGTCGCCTGGGCATCGTCGTCGCGATGCTCATCGCCCGTCGCCGAGATGCTACCTTGACGCCCTCTGAGTTCTCCAGTACAAGGACTCACTTGAGGGATAGACGACTCCTTCGGGACACTATCTCTGCCAGGGTGTCTGCCTGACTGGCCTATGTGCTCCTATACTAGGGGCTTGCATCGGTACCCCTAGGGACAATGACCACTTGGGTCATTCTGAGACGGGAGCAGGACTTCGGAGGGCATCGTACCTCGTTCGCCTTGCAGTTGAGCGTAGGGTCTTCCCCGTCTCTGCCAGGCCTGTGGGACTCTACATGGGCTTAGATTGGTGGCTAGATCAAGGAGATTCTCTGGCCACACCGATGCTATGAGAGCCAGTCTTTCCAGACAGACAGAGCGACGCTACACGGGACAGGCTGGGTGCATATGCGGTTCGACAGTTCGTGAAACACCGACAGTTGTGGACCCCTCAGGGAGTGCCACATGTCAGTTAATGACATCATCATCTCAATCTCTATAAATAGAGGTCTTAAGAATTCATTTAAGGACTTCAACATTTTTCACTTTCTCACTCTAGAATCCTAAAGAAAAAAACATACAGGACCTTGACTTTGGACCTAAGCATCGGACTGTGATTGCTGTCGTGTATTCACCCTGCGCCATCGCTCTCACCCTCACAGCACTGCCACCCTCTGGCTCTGTCTGGGAAGCCATTGGTCTCTGCCCTTGCTCCAGCCTTGTTGTGTCTTACAACAACTTACTTGGCATCTGACTCGGACTGCATTCCTTGTGGCACCTCCACATCGACTGCGAACCCACTTTCCTTGGCATCACCTTCTTATTAGGATTTGGGTGGTATTACCATTGATTTGACTCAGGAAAGTGTTAGTAAGGATGATGATCCTTCTAATGACAATGTTTTCTTTGATGCTCATGTTGGCAACACAACTGATACAGAAGCTACTAATGGCAGAGGCCCTCCAGTTGCTGCTACCCATCGATTAGTATCTTCGCCTCAACAAGTTCGTAGGCTTTAAGCACCTTTAACACTATTACTATATTAAGCAACTCATACCTTACTACAGGTCGATGAGCCTTGGGATGTTCAGAATGAGGAAGATTCTGATAACAACTCCAGCAGTCATCACTTCAATCAATCAGGCAATATTCCTCTACCTGTCCTTAAGTAGCCGAAACCTGTCTTCCAGCTGAAAGTCCTTCTCATGCTATTGCAGATCTAGTCAAAAACTCTGAAACTACTCCTGCACCATCTAGCCATACCATTGATTTTCCTTCGGTGCCTATGTCGTCAACTTTCCAAATTACCTCTAGTTCCACATCGATCACTCAGACGGTAGCAGAGGCCACAGACATCTTAGCTGCTCGGCAAACAATCCTTTTTATGCATGTTGTTGATGACATTAATCAAAAATTTCTACAACTTCAAACGGCCATCAATGCTTTTTCTTGGCCTTCGATAAGTACATCTGTTTCATCTTCTAGTGTTGACGTGGCTGCAGTTCTTAATGGCTTATCGAAGATAAACAGCCTAGTCGACACTCTTGCTGATAATACATCAGCCCTAAATGATGTCCAATCAGGTATAATCTTTACTTTGAAGTTTTAAATTTCACTTATATCTGCTTCTTGGAAGCAAGGCATGGGCATTAAATCTAATTCCCAAGTAGTAAACCAAGATATTGATACTTTAAACACTCAAATCCAAGAGAAACATCAGGTTAGCTTGCAAATTTTTGAGATCGAGGAGATTGAGGTCGAGAAAAAGGAACTAGATATGAAGATAATCGCCCTGAATGAATCAAAAAGAGAAAGGTCTACTTGAATGGCAAAGTGAGGTTTATCAAGAGGCTGTCAATTTGGCTACAGCTATGGAAGAACCTCTGAAGAAACAGCTAGGACTCATTCCCAACTCGTCTTTGCAGACCAAATTATCTTTCAGGCAGAAAACCAGTGGAAAGAAATTCAAACTGCTTTCGATGTCTGATTTTCTGTTGTGTGGATAGTCATCTCTCCTAGTCAAACTTTTGCTTTTGGACTACTAGGAGCTTTCGACGTCTTTGCTTTCGACGTCTTTGCTTTTGCAGCTTTTTTATTATCTCAAATTTCTTAGCCCTTATCAAGCTAATGCAAACTATCTCTATCGATTGGTTTGACTCCTTCCCACATGGAAGAAATGTATTTCTTTAGATGTCGGCTGTTAATAGGCTTGGCATGCAATTGTCCTTCCAACGATTTTAACCAATATGCTCCGCCTGTTAAAACTTTATGGTTTAGAAAAGGTCCTTCCCAGTTTGGTGACCATTTTTCAAATTTTGGATCCTTCGATCCTATAGGTAAGATAGTTTTCCAAACTAACTCTCTTTCTTGAAACGTTTTTGGCAAAACTCTTCAGTTGTAAGATCTTACCTTAAGTGTTTGAGCATGCAGTCTATCGAAAGCGTCCAATCGATGGTCGTTCAGATCTTCCAACTCAATTGCCATAGCCTCATTATATTCTGTCATCAAAACACTATTTTGCACAGCTATTTGGAAAGATCTTATTGTTATTTCCATAGGTAATACAGGATCATGCCCGTATGTCAAGGCATATGGAGTTACTTCTGTGCTACACTTCGGGAAAGTTCGGAATGCCCAAAGAACTTCCAATAGCAACCGATTCCAATCATTTGGGGTATCTTCGATAGCCCTTTCCATGATGTGCTTAATAGATTTATTTGTCGCTTCAGCTTGGCCATTTGCTTGGGCGTAATAGGGTGTGGAGTTTATTATTTCAAACTTATATTCTTTAGCAAACTCACGTATTTGCCCCCAGTGAAAATAGTATTTCTATCAGTCGTGATTGTTTGAGGTAATCCAAATCGGTGGATTATATTCTCTTTAATAAATGTGATTACACTTTTATGTGCAACTGTCTTCATCAACTTGGTTGTGACTACAATTATAAACTCGTGCTTCTTGGATAAAAAAGGATGTATTTGGCCTATCAGATCCATGTCCTAACCCTGAAAAGGCCATGGTTTCACTATCAATTGTAATTCATGTTTCTGAAAAGCTTGACATCCCTTTGCATATCGGACACAATCTTCCATTATGGTAGGCCAATAATGGCTGTGCCGCCTAATCAGCCACCTTCTTTTGATGCCCACTTGATGGGCACCACAAACACCTTCGTGCACTTCAGCCATTACATGCATAACCTCTTGTTGTCCCAGACATCTAAGTGCCAGTCCTTCCAGTGTTCGGTTAAATAGATTTCCATCTAAAAGGAAGTACTTAATTTCTTGTAACTTTATTTTTGCTTCTACACTTAGTTGAGGGTTTATAGATATTGGATGATAAGTGTTCTCCAGTCATCTTCAATTGTATCGACTGGGTTAACCATTTCTAGTTGCCCATATCTGTCGCAGATTAGCGGCAATTGTTTGGATACTTTTTTACCCATTGTTCATTGATTCCATCAGGGACTTTTAACCCTGAGGCCAGCTGGGCCATTACATTGGCACTCCCATTGTCTATCATGGCGACGTAAGTTATGGTTACGTCGTCAAATTTTGCTAGTAAATATGACTCAATGCTAAAATACATCTCCAAACCTGGAGCATTGCATTTGAATTCTCCATTCAACTGTTTTGTAACCGGTTAGGAATCTCCAGATATTCGGACTGTTGTCACACGCATGTCCAACAGTATCTCTAAACCAATGATCAAGGCTTCGTATTATGTTTGATTGTTTGAACAATCTTTTTCAATTTGAAAAGCAAATTGACGTGTATCCCCAATGGGAGAAATTAGTATTGTTCCTGTACCAGCTCCTTGACTAGTTTTTGATCCATCAAACATCATTCTCCAAGGAGCAATGTCAACATAGATTATTCCATTTTCAGTGTCGTCACTCGAATGATTTGCTAAGAAATCGGCCAGACCTTGGCCGTTTACAGCTTTCTGAGGGATATAAGTTAAACTGTACTCTATCAATGCAAGAACCCATTTTCCCATTTTTTTCCCTTAATACTGGCCTTGATAGCATGTACTTTATCAAATCCATTTATGCAATCACTAATATGTCAAAAGGCAACATGTAATGTCGAAGTTTGACTACAGTAGAATACAAAGTTAGACACAACTTTTTTACAATGGAATACTTTTGTTCGGTTATATTTAATCCTCGACTGAAGTAGTAGATGGCTTGTTCAAAGCCCTGACTATTTTCTTGAGCTAGCAAGCTTCTAAGCGATGATTCTGCTGCCGATACATACAACTTTAGTGGCCTCTTGATCCTCAGTGGCATCAGTACAGGGGGTTTGGCTAGATACTCTTTTATCAACTGAAAAGCTCGTTGATGCTCCCCTTCCTATCCATACTCGATATCTCCTTTCATCCCTAACAAGGCTGAAAATGCCTTTGTTTATAATTTCCTGCTAAATTAGCAATGAATCGGCGTAAGAAATTAACTTATCCTAAAAAATGCTGAAGTTCCTTCTTATTAGAAAGAGGTTTGGCGTTTATAATGGATTTTGTCTTGTTCTTATCAATTTCGATTCCCTTTTGGTGGACCAAAAATCCTAGGAAATTCCCTGCAAAAACTCAAAAAGCACATTTCAAAGGGTTCATTTTTAGATTATGTTTTCTCATTCTTATGAAAGCATTTTCTACATGTTCTTGATGGTCATCCAATTTAACGACCACATCATCAATATATACTTATAAAAATTTGTCAATCATATCATGAAAGATTAAATTCATTGCCCTTTGATACGTTGCCCCAGCATTTTTTAAACCAAAAGGCATGACTAACCATTCAAACGTGCCGATTGCACCTGGACATCTAAATATTATTTTATGAATATCTTCATCTTTGATAAAAATCTGATTATATCCAGTATTTCCATCCATAAATGACATGATAGTATGTTTAGATGCTGAATCAACTAGCATGTCTACAATGGGCATGGCATATTGGTCTTTAGGAGTGACAGAATTTAAGTTCCTAAAATCAATGCATAGCCTTAACGTACCATTTTTCTTCAACACTGGAACAATATTTGACATCCATTCAACATACCTAGCTGGCCAAATAAATTTTGCCTTGAGGAGTTGCTCGATTTCCTCCTTAACAAGCAGTGTTACTTCATTCGACATTTTCCTGGGAGCCTGCATGAATAGCTTGAACCCCTGTCTGATTGGCAATCAGTGCTCCACCAGCTTTCGGTCTTAGCCGGACATCTCTTCGTAACTCCACGCAGAGCAATCCTTGTAATTCTTAAACAAATCGATGATATTTTCTCTAACCTCAGTCAATAATTGAGCACTAATATAAATAGGCTGTGGATTTGCCTCTGTTCCCAAATTCACTTCTATCAGTGGATCTTGTGTATCTATCTTCAAATCATTCAGCTTGGCTGGCGCCAATCTAAGATCTTGCAACTGAACTCCATCCAATCGATCCTTTTTCATCATCCTCAACCTATTCCGCCCAGTCGATAGGCGACAACCTCGCCAATCGTTTTTCCATGGCATAGATCATCAATCTCTTGAAGGTCTTTCTTATTGCCTCTTGTCCTTCTTTAACTTTATCCATATCTTCAGCCATTATTGGCTCATTTTCGAAATTTTTGCAACTCCCTTCACTTTTCCAACTTTTAACTACGGAAACACCCTCAAGCTTCCGTTGCACACCATATCCTTTTTGTGGGTGTCTATCCATTAACAACTATTTTCACATGTACTTGGCAAGGACCTTCTGCTGCCAGGTCCAACCATGGAATCGATCCCTCGTCCATTCACCAATACTCCATCTTCATCTAAGACTAACGGCTCTATATAGTGCCGATAGAATTTTGCTTCAATGCAATTTGAATCTGCTAAAAATGTTTTATCATCGACCTAAACCAGCTCAGCCACCTTCTTACCATCTTTTTTCTCTCTCCAAAATATTAGAACCTGATGAAGAAAAGATGGACTGTACCTATTAATGTGTATCCAATCCCTCCTAAGCAGAGCATTGAAGCTCGAAGAAGAATCAATCACAAAGAACGGAGATATATTTGTCTTCTTCCTGACCATAAGCTCTATCGGGACTACACATTTTGCTTCGAAACACTACCTACAAAATTGTATACCATAATTTCGGAGGGGATCAGATCCCATTCATCTTTACACAGCTTTTTCAACATCCTTGTGGGCAGAATGTTCACTGCATCTCCATTATCAATCAAGACTCTGGCCACTGGCTGGACATCCATCAGTGTGAAAATAAACAAAGGCTTCAAATGCCTTGTTCTTTGAATGGTATTTTCCACGATCTTGACCTCTCCTCTCCTATCGTATCATCTGTTTTTTTGATTGCAAACCTATTTGGTGCTGGTGCTCTGTCATCCTCCATATCTCCTTCTTCAGGTGATACGCCATTTGTAAAACTTAGTTTTCTTATCCTTTGGGGCTCTGAGAGGACCCTGCAACTGGATAAACTTTATCTTCAGGAGGTGGTCGAAGATCTGATCTACTTGGTTCATATCGATCTAATATTTCCTCAGAGGAGGTGAGGGATTCAGCTTATTGGACTGTCTCGAGGGCAGGCTAATAGGGCTTTTAACATTAACCAAAGTTTCGCAGGTAACTGGTTTTTTTTTCAACCATTTTTGTAGCATCTACTTCTAAATCGACAGGATCTTGATAATAAGTTCCTATCTAGGAATTCTTCTTAATCTGCACATCCCTCAACAGAGTTTCGTATCGGGTTACCCTGGAAGATAACTCGAACACATTTCTGAATTCTATTCCCTCAAACTTTTTCCTAATTTCTATATCTAAACCATTGAGAGCT
This sequence comes from Escallonia herrerae, assembly GCA_033070095.1. NCBI lineage: Eukaryota > Viridiplantae > Streptophyta > Magnoliopsida > Escalloniales > Escalloniaceae > Escallonia > Escallonia herrerae. The sequence goes on from JAVXUP010000350.1 coordinate 113,434, forward strand.
AGATTTGCCAACTCTGACTCTGGCATTTGAAAATGACATTTGTTTTTTTGAGGCTTTAAACCTTTCTAAAAAATGTTATGCACTCCCCCTGAATACTATTTCAATCTAGCCAAATCGGCCAGAGAAATCTCGGGTTCCATTTTGAAGAACTAAGCATGGAATAGAGCTTCCCTGTCTCTCCAAGAAAACACTGAATTAGGTGACAAATTTGCGAACCACGAAAATGCTACCCCAGTCAATGAATACTGAAACCACTTTAACTTATCCCATTCATGTTGACCCAAATCTCCACACTGGAAGGTAAACCTAGCAATGTGTTCGATGGTCGATTGATTTCCTTCGCCATGAAACAAGTTGAATTCCAGGACCTTTACCCCTCTATGTATTTCCATCTGGTCGAAATCATCAGGGTATGGTTTTCGATATAGAGGCCTATCGATAGGCCTATATCCCTGGCCTATTCCAACTTAGTGGAATTCATGAGGAAGTTACAGTCCAAATCTGTAACTGAACCTTTCCCTATAGTTTATTTGACTGTTATCAGTCGCCTCTTCAAACATGGGATACTCAAGCCTATTAATCCTTTCTAGTTTCCTTCTATGAGGAGGGGCATATGTACCCTTGACACCCTGGCCAGCATGATACTGGCCATTTATAATTCTAGGAATCCCAATATTATTAGGCCATGTAGCAAGGCTTTTAGTCCTACTCACTCCTGTTTCTTTTCTATTTGGTCTATTTTCTCCCCCGTCAATAGGTGGGGGAATGTACCAGCCAAACTCGTGTGGCTGATTTGAACTCAAACCATTTGTTTGTTTTATAGCATTTTTGATCCTTATAGAAGAACTATTAATCTCTAACAGATTAGTATGACTGTTAACAGGGCCTTTCCTTTTTGCAGGCTTAGATTTACTACCCTAGCAATAGAAGAAGTCTGTTTTTGAATTTCTCCTGACAGACCTTTGATCATTTCCTTTTCAGAGGTATCTCTTTCCTCTAACATTCACCTCACTTCCTCTACTATCTTGGAACCAAACTGACTCTACTCACTAACCAATTTGTTCAAAGAAATATTTTGATTCTCCAAAACAGTCAAAAATTGAGATACCATGTTTTTAAACTATTGGGTTGATGAACTAACCTGGTCCATCGTCTGTGCCAAAGTTTGGCCATTGTGGCCAATAGTCGGCATCCCCATGTTAGGATTCCCATCATCTCTAGAGCTTCCTCCGCTAGTTTTTTTCTGAGTTTTGAATGTTGGCGTTCAGACTTTCATTCATGTTCATGCCATTAGTGGCTTGAGTATTTCTTGTTTCATCACCGTTGTTGGTGTTTGGGGTTTCGGTACCATTAGTGGTGCCGATTTGCCTCACAGCATTACTACGTATACTTGCCATAGTTTTCTTTTTTAGCTACCAGTGTCCCACTGGGCCTGCCAATGTTTGCACTACTAGGCAAATTCATTATCGATCGTGCGCCTGCGACACAACCGATGAATAGTGTGAGATCTTTTTTGTCTCTCGGGCCTAAGGGCTAAAAAGGAAAACTAACTGAAGATAATATATTGAATTGATCTAAAGATGATGCGCCCACTGAAATTACGAAGACAATTCTTACAGTACAACGAACACAATTTCTACAACGTACTAGGTTCTCTATCGATACTAGACAGATCATCTAACAGGTTGCTTAAAGAAATCTAAGCAAACTATCTTCCTATTCTATTTTTTGTTGATGGATTGACGACACTTTTTCCTGTTGTCTTGTATCTCTTTTTATACTTGCACCATTCACTACCGTCTTCTTCCTGTAACTGCACTTCCTTATCTTCATTAGGAACTTCTTAGACCCCACGATCGGTCATTTCCTCCGAAGTCTTTTCAATCGTGCTGATAGTAGCCTGTTCCAGAAACTTCTTACTAACTGTTGTTGCTGATACATTTGTTTTGTCTTCACATTGTTTTGACACCATCGATCTGGTTGTTCTTTGGCTGTTTCTTCCTTCGTGTACAGGTTATTCAAATATTTTGTTTCCCGCGTTTCCTTTTCAATTATTTATCTCTTCCTTGTAACTCGGTAACTGATGATAACCATAACAGTCGTGTTTTTTTTTTTTCACTTTCTTCATTAATACACTTCTTTGTGATTATCATCATGCCATCTATCTATATGCTATTTGTGAAAATATTGGTGCCAACAGACTCTGATCCCATGGTAGCAGATTTCAAAGACCGAAGATGTGAACCACCGACTGGTTTTTCCGATCAGAAATTGAAACCCATGATTGCTCACCTCTTGCGGGAGAAAGAATGCAAGGACCAAATTACCTATACAGCAACAATTGAAAAAAGGCAGATTGGTTGAAAATTGTGAAGAGATGTAGGGCACAAAACGGAATCCCCACTGCTTGGAAAGCAAGCCAGTAATAAATAGATTGGTATTCTGGAAAGTTGAATCCATGCAGGACTTTGAAACTGCTTCAGCTTGATCCACACCATTGGGTAGTAATCCCAGCACGCACACACTACAAACAGATAGATCGAGAATCCACATGGCTTGTAATCCCAGCACGCACACACTACAAACAGTCATTATATATATTTAATTTAATGACATTTTTGTCAATACTTTCAATGATAATTTTATTAGCACTTTTTAGTATGACTAAATGAAAGTCACTAAAAACATATAGCAACCATTAATTGTCACTTTACAGAGGGTTGTAGCTATTTGTCAACATTTTCCTTTTAATTTTGGTCTGATTTAGAATTTTACATATTACCCTTGTAACTTCTAAATATTTTTTAGACCACTTGATTGTCCAACTTATATAGGTATACAAGAAAAATGAGTTTAAGTGACACTTAAAAAGTGTAGCCAATAACGGTAAAAGTGTTGCAAAGAAGTTTCCCGACACTTACCAACACTTGTCCTAAATATTGCAAAACAGTCCATCAGGAATGGTCCGACCCTTCGTACACGTGTTGACAATTAACTTACGACGCTTATCTGCAATACGTACAAGTGCCTCTTCTCGGTCCATGACTCAACTTAATTGCGACACTTGCACTTGCGACAATTCTGTCGATGTGCAAGAAACGTTTGATGGCATTATCTTGTAAGTGTTGTTTCTTGTTCGTAGCACTTTTAATATGTGCCACTACGTTTTAGCCAATGGATTTGTAAAACATCGAGAACCATTCTGACATTTTGTAGGAAGGCATTGGCCTAAATTATATTAGCGACAATATATGAACATAGTAGCCAAAGTGATATATTGGTGTGTTATTTCCCGATTTGACTTTTTTTAACAGAAAAACGAAGTATATTTTCGATCAACACTACCGGCCCAAACCATGTTCAACAGTCTACCGGAACTATTCCGCCTTCGCTGAATAACAAATTCCCTGACTGGTAGCCGGGGCAACTATGCCGCCGATTTTGATTCTCCGACGCTCAACTCAACACCAATAACTAATTCGACGAGTCTTACCTCATCAGCCAAGGCGGATTCGGGAAGGTCTTCAAAGACCGCTCGCCACCGGAGCCTCTGTCCTCGTAAAAAGGTGGCTTTCTTGCTAGCTCCCACCAAGGCCTCGCCGAGTTTTGCAACGAAATTGAGGTGCTCTTCCAGCTCCGGCATCGACACATCATCAATCTCACTGGCTATTGCAATGAAAACGACGAGATGATTCTCGTTTACGATTACGCTCCGCGTGGCAGTCTCACCGAACACCTATATATGAGGACTGATAGTATTAACCGTTGTTTTTCCCACGCCACTTACATGGCCGGAGTGCCTGCAGATTTGCAACGGCGCTGCTCACGGGTTGAATTAACTTCACAGCGGTACAAGCTTGTAGTGTAATGTCATACATCACGATTTTAAGAGTTCGAATATATTGCTGGATGATGATTTGACGACCAAGATTACCGATTTTGTATTCGTGAAATTAGGGCACGTATTTAGGTCGTACTCGGTGGTGCCAGTGGATCAGACGTTATCAAATCGGGATAACTAGGGTTTAACGTACAAGATGGAGAGAGAGAGAGAGAGAGACCAATTTCAGATTGAGCAACGCCGATTTGGGGGGGGGGATGGGGAGGGGCTAATTCTTGGGGCTTTGGAGAAGATGAAAATAGAATGAAAATATTGGCACCAGGGAGGCTGTAAATGATAAAAATTATAAAACGTTGTCTTTTAGCATCCAAGAATTACGGCATTTTACTTTGAACATCAATATTAAGCGGCATGTTAGTAAATGACGTTTCATTAGTGTCGCAAAGGAGTAAAGCGACACTTAATAAGTGACACGTACTAAAATGTCGGAAACTTTGTGACACATAAAAAATTTTGTCATAAATTATTCGATGTTACAATAAAAGTGTTGTAAATTATAGCTAGTTTATGACATTTCTTAAGGCGTCGAAAATTAAGCATTTTTTTTTTGTTTTGTTTTGTTAAGAGCCATTCAAACTCACTTTTAAAAGAGTCCTTTTGGTATTTGTACCGTGGATCACTTGGAAATTGTTCTCAAGTCTTCACGTCAAGTTACTTCAAGAGGTAATTTTTAATAGTTATGTAGCTTAGAAAATCATATAAATTGTCCCCAATCCTGTAGTCACGTATCTATTTAAAAATACAAAAAAGAATCCTTTACATTTCTATATCTACGTATAGGCTCAAAATGTAGATTACTTTCTGTATGACCAGAGTCGAACTACGATGGATTTGATTCCGGTTAGTACAACCGGATATGTAGATTATTCGGCCCGCGATGTCGAGTTCAAGTCAAAAACATAAAAATAAACTTAAAGTAAGTTTTGTCGTATTTTGCACGTTACATGTTTTTAAGACTAATCATCAACAGAAATATAGTAGAGACCAAAAGGGCATGTCGGGTGCTTAACACCTTTCTGTTGCATAAGGTAGGCCCTGAATCCATCTCTTGGTTTTCGATAGATTAGTAGTCCTTTTAAACACTTTAGAGTCATTTTAAGATTTTTCTTATTTTTTTTCTAATTAAATAAGATGGCGACTCCTTAAAGTCCTTTCTTGTAAGGAAATTTTTTCAAGGTGGTTCACAACAATTATGTTACCCCTTTCATATGATTGGGGGTTGATTTGATTGCGGTTGAGTACCAGTGCACCGTTTGAGCCGAACAATTGTAACTTTGACTGCAATCCAAGGCAGTATCGGTGTTTATTTATTTTCAGTTACTTTGCCTTTAACCAGGGCAAAGGTTGTGAACTTACATCCGAGGCGAGGTGAAATAAGGATGAGCTAGTAATGTGTCTAAATTTAGGAATGGTAAATACTTGTAATGCTCAGCTAAGTGTGAACATTTGATACGCGTGATGTGCACACATTGAACTGCTTAATGTGATTATATTGCAATAGCATGCATTATAAATATTCTTAAGTTGAAAGCAACATTAAATGTCATTTATTATCTTATTGAGCCTGACGGGTTTTTACCCATAACACCTTAGATCAAGGAGTTTGTCCCTCAAAGGCAAAGAAAAAGTATGAGGCACATGAGAAGATGGGTATGGGAACATTTTTACATTTGTGAATTAAGTTGTATGTGAAATAAAATAATATGTCAACTCTGAAATTCTCTCATGTTATATAATAAAGTTTCATTACCAAGTGAATTAGAATGAGTTTTATTATCAAAATGATTTAGCTGGCCAATATGTCGTTATACTCGGCCTGATCATGATAACTCCAAGTTGGGGCGTTACACTGAGTGTGTTCATTGCTTATTAGTTGATAGTTAATTAATTCTTTATACTGTGTCTTGATTGTTTTGTAGGCTGCATTTTCTGTAGCTTTGTCATCTAAATGTGGTTGTGTCCAAGCGTCAGGCTTCTTGAGTATGGATGAAGAGGCAATGAATTTGTGGTAAATACACCAAGGATTGTGAACAAGAACAAGGGGCGTATACAAAGCTCCAACTTGCATACACGTCCGGTGATGGGATCATCCTAGTCTTCTATTCTACACACACAGAAACTAAACCTTCAGGAAGAGTTGATCATGATATGATTGCCCGCCTTACAAGAGTCGTGGTAAAATGGATACCTGAGCATCAAATACAAGTATATTCACATCTACTTGAGGCACGTCACAATGTCATTATGTTGTATTGCTATGATATAGTAACTTGAATTTTAGTTTCTAGTCGTTCTTGTTGCGTTAAGGTTTTCAGTATTTAGTCTACAATGATAGATCATATCAAATGCCAACTATAAGTCGATATTTAATTGGTATAATCGAACCTCAACGTGGCTCCCGTTAATGATGCAGATGGTGAAGAAATGGACGACAACAAACAAAATGCTGCTTTGGACAATGATTGAATGTACTGAGCTTGCACATGTGCTTTTTCCACTGCTCATGGATTTTTCAACCCCCCCCCCCCCCCCCCGAGTCCCCTTAGATAAATTTGTAGTTGTTTATTTTCATCCCTTTAGTTGGAAAACGTTGATGCAACTCCATTTGTAATTTGCATTATATATTTGTACTTAGGAGCCGTGTGAAAATTTATTATAGGATGATTTGGGTTAATAACTAAATGTGATGTGAATTATTTTGCAGAAAACGGGTTTTTTCTCTGAAAAACTAAAAAAAGAAAAAAAAATACTCCATTCGTCCCACATAATTTGATCAACTTTCTTTTTTAGACTGTCCCACAAAATTGCTCATTTCTAAATTAAAAACATATTTTGTAAGTACTTTTACATATTTATCATTTTTACACTTTTTTTATTCTATTTCTCTCTCGATATTTAAATCTACATCAACTCATTTTCTCTCCCCTGACCTACTTTCTTACACTTTTTTTTTTGTCAAAGGTCCTTTGTATTCATTTATGCTCAAACAATCTTGTACAAACGAAATTATATATGTTTAGTTTATCATATCTATCCAACTATATACATCAATATTCTAGCAATAGTTTTGTATCCAAGCTCCATCTATGACACAGCTCCTTATGCTTGGCTGTGTATGTACTCTTCTTCTAGTTGCAAGTTTTGTAGTAGACTCATTGGCTGATGACATGCATACATCCATCCACAGTAGTTTGATTATGCTAAAAAATTCTGGTATTCCTTTCCATCCATATTCCATATATGGTGACTGGAATCACCAACTTGCACAATCTAGCTGCAAAACCCCTTCCTTTGTAATGTTTCTTAGCTTCCTGCAGAAACTGATGCCATGTGCTAAGGGGTATGTTTACCTGTAATTTGGTGAAAACTTCTCTCCACACTCCTTGTGCTAATGCACATTGTAGAAAGAGGTGGTCCTCTGTCTCAGATTGATTGTGGCAAAGGACACATGTATCATCCTGAGTAACATTTTAATTTTTGAGTTTTGCATTGGTTCTTAACCCCTTCTTGCAAAGCAGCCACAACATCATTGCCCATTTAGATGTGTGCCCTTTAAACCAAACCAACTTCCACCAGGTATTCTTTGGAGCTCTGGTTCTAATCCCTTCCCATTCTGTTTTGATGCTGAATTTCAAACTCCAGATTAGTTGATCTGGCTGATTAATGTTTGGTACTGTCTTGCTAGCTAACATGTTGTTAATTGCCCTTAGATCCTCTGATTTGTTCATGAGGAGTTTCCATGCACCTGCCTGAACTATATTACTCACATTAGCATTGATAGGCAGCCCAGAGGCATAGGCAATTCTCTGCCCATAGACTTCAATAATGGGGGCTTCCATTAGACATCTGTCCAGCCATAACCAAGTTGCTTCTCCATTTCCCACCTTATGCTGAACATATTGACAAAATAAGTCCCTTATTTTCAATATCTTGCACCAAGTCCATGATAAATAGGCAGGAGGACTAAATGTCCAAAGGTGCTGATCCTTTATTATGAAAAGGTGGCACCATTTAACCCATAAAGAATCTTTTTTATGGGCTAAATCCCAAAGATGCTTACATATAACAGCTTTATTCTATTCCTTAACCCTTTTGAGACCTAAACCTCCTTCATTTTTAGGCAGACATAAGTCTTTCTAGGCCACCTTTGCCCCTGTGCATTTGATGTCTTTCCCATGCCACAAGAAAGCCCTTATCTTACCTTCTATTTGAGCAACAATCTTCTTTGGGATAATAAAATTTGAGCACCAATATTTGTACATACTGCTCAATACAGACATTGCCACCTGCAATCTGCCAGCATATGATAAAGATTTTGTAAACCAGCAGGAAATCTTCTTTGTTAGCCTCTCCACTAGCACCTTGCAATCCTTATATTGCAATTTGGTTGATATAAGAGGCACTCCCAGATAGGTGACAGGCAGTTTACCAATGGGAACACCAATCATACCTGCCAAAGGCTCAGCATTTGTGCTCTCCAAACCAGCTACGAAAATGGAACTCTTGGTGAGATTGGGTGATAATCCATAAAGCTGTTCAAAAATCCATCAAGGCTTCGATAATTCTAATTATTTTTTGCTCAGCCTTAGCTAGAATGAAAAGGTCATCTGCAAAACACAAATGGTTGATTTGGAGTTCTTTGCACTTAGAATGGTAAGCAAACTCATTGGTCTGTGCATATGTAGCCATTAAGCCTGAGAACACTTCCATCACTAATAAAAACAGGTAAGGAGATATTGGATCTTTTTACACTTGTTAATTCATTTTTCTCTCCACATTTAAATTTTCATCAACTCATTTTCTTTACATTTTTTTATTCATTTCTTTCTCCACATTCAACACCACATTAACCCATATTATCTTTCCTGGCCCACTTTATTTTCCTCTTCTCCCTAAAGGATATAATGAGAAACACACAATATATAACTTAAATCCTTAATCTGTATGTAAAGAAAAAAGTTAATCAATTTTTTTTGTGACAGAGGGAGTAACTTTTAGGGACTTTTTCTGACCGATTCCTGCCAAGCAAATTCAGTTAGTAAAAATAATTAAAAGCGCTAATTTTATTTTTTCCAATGGACTTTTAGCAATGGGAATCTCCCGCTAATGGTTCTCCTTTTTTTTTTCCTTGTTTGGTAAAACTATAAAGATATACCAAACTATATATGATTACAGAAGCACATTTACTCGACAAAAATTTCCCTCGTTAGATGTGTCATATACAATTTGTAAATGTCTAGAAATACCGTCCATAAATGTGGTATATTTTGTCGATAAAGATTCATATATTACTGTTGGAACACCCCAAGCCTTTTGTAAACTTTTAGTGACGGGGTTAATAACAACAAGCTTTTACCGAAGGAATTGCCGTCAGTAAAATGCATTAGCAACAGAAACCCACCCCCCCCCCCCCCCCCCGACAGAATATTTCGACGGTGAAACCCTGTTTTCTTGTGGTGGTCATGGATACGTAAAACGAGAAAATTCAATAGCAAAAGCAATATGGCTTCAAAACTGTGGCTCATAAAAGATGGCCTTGAACCGACATAAATTTTGTGTCTAAAAAAGATGAGCTTAAATATTGCTGCTCTACTGGTGACAAAATTATTATCTTAGACACTTATATTTCTAATTTTAAAACCATGTTGTAGCGTGATTTGGATGTCCAGATTTTAGAGCGATTTGGATGTCTAGCTTCTTTAGGTATCCAGTTTGGACTCGTCGAATTCGGATGAAATTCTGACTTTTAGAGCGATGTGGTTATGTGGTTACGGTTGACCCCGGGCTCCTTTCATTTAGAAACCAAAGTGGGCCAATACTTAGGTAGGGAAGTTTATTGATCAGCGTGTCTTCCCTCTTACATTGGTTTGCGCGCTGTGCGTCATTTCTGGTAACTTCTGGGATTGGTTGATATTGAAATGATTGGGGATTTCTATGCTTTTCATGCAATGCATCGCTACAGTGTCTAACTCAGTTTTGGTTAATGGCTTTCCTACTCCTCGTATCTTCCCATCTCTTGGTATTCGGCAAGGCGATAGGAGTAAGCAGTGGCACGTTCATTAAAAAATATCCTTTTGTACTCCAAATTCCAACTATTGATTAGTTGGTGAGAAAATAAGAGCTTTGGTTTCGTCTCAAAGGATTTCCTGCGGTTATTTCTAGTATCGAATGAGTCAAATACTGGCCAATCTGAAACTTTTTTGAATGATATTCCGATCGAACACAACTTGAAAACGGCTCGCCTTTTCTGTTTATCTTCGTTTCAGAAGTTCTATTGGCTGCCTTAGTTCAAGCTGAAGCTCTTGGGAACATTTCCACTATCCGAGCAGGTTTATACTCGCCCCCAATCACACATATGTTGTATGCAGATGATATTTATCTATTCCTTTCCGTTAAGGACAATGTTGACCTGACGTTGTTTAATCTGCTTCAGATTTTAGACTTCTACTAACATGTGTCTAGACAACAAATTAACTGGACTAAATCTAGTCTCTCAATTAGTCCTAACGCTTCTCCGTGCGTCCACACACAGATCGCACATCGCTTAAACTTTAGCAGTCAGGCTCGTTTTGGGAAATATCAAGGGGTGCAGTAAAATGTTTCGACCGATCACAAAGATATCTTCCGGGGGGTTATTCATCGGGTTCAAGATCGATGCAGCCATTGGCTTCGCCTGTTATTTAATAAGGCCGGTCGTGCGACTCTTATCAACTATGTCCTCTTATCCACTACATATGGTGTATAAGTTTCCTGCTTGGGCGTGTAAACAGCTTGATCAAATCCTCGCTCTGTTCTGGTCGTCTGGTGATGCATCTCACCGTTCTATTCATTGGGTTGCATGGCCTACCATATGTCTACCTAAGAAAGTTGACAGTTTGGGTTTTCGTGACTTCCGTTCCTTCAATGAAGCTTCACTTACGAAACAGGCTTGGAAGCTCTGGTACATGCCTCACTCCTTGTTGCTCAGGTTTTTAAGCGGCGCTATTACAAATCTCATGCTTTCGTTCGGGCTGTGGCAAAGTCTAATCGTGGGCCAAAAGGTTCTGAAACAAGGCATTTAGTGGCATGTAGGTGACAGGGCTGATTACGGAAGCTAATCATCACTAGTGTGTTAGCGATTTGTTTCTCTCGATCACTCGCATTTGGAATTTACCTTGCATCCTAGCTAATTTTCCTACTGCTGTTGCTACCCATATCTTTTGTCTCCAGTTGCTTCCTTTTGGTATAATTGATGGACCTTTTTAGCCACATGGAAGTGATGTTGGATTCTTTGTACGAAGGGCTTATCGGTTTATTCAATGTTCTAATAATCGGCTAATTCCTCCTACGCCTCCTACCCTTCACAGTGTTTGGCCAGTATTATGGACGTTGCCTATTCCTGAGAAAATTCGGATTGTCTTATGGCAGTTATTGCATCAAAGGCTTCCTCTTCGCTGTGCATTTCTTAATCGACAATGTCCAGTAACTGACATATGCCCCTTATGTTCGGGCGAGTTTGAAACCCATCATCACTTTTTCTTGCTCTGCTCCTACATTCACAATGTCTGGTCCACAGCCTATTAAGACAACTTCCGCCTTGTTCTTCCACATCCCTACTTGACTGGCTCCGGCATTGGTTTGCCTAACCAGTTTTCCGCCAACTACATGCCCTCCTTTGCATTGTTTGTACATCTCTTGTTCGCCGGAACATTTGGAAAGTGCATAATGATCGGGTATGTCGCAATACTCCTTTTTCTTTACCACGACTTCGAGCCAGGATTTGTAGTGATTTTAATCTGATCCGGGGGACTCGCCCTTTTTCAGTGTGCTCTTCGAAAACTCCAGCCTACAAATCATGTGTTTCTTTCCTCCTCTTTATCCCATCTCTATCTCTGACAGTGGCGGAGGAGTGGGGGGCACTGGTGGGCCGGTGCCCACTGCTTCTCCAGAATTTTTGCCCTCTATATGGTATTATTTCTCTCCAATGATAAAAATGCCCACCTAAAAATTTGAAAAATACTTACAGGAGATGTATTTGTAGTCATTTTACATATTAATGTATCTAAAAATTATAAGGATGGTTAAAAAAGATATCCTTTTAGTCATTTAAAATGCTAAACTTGCACAAATAAAAGACTTAATTTACGCATAAAGTTAACACAAAAAATTATTTTTTTCTCACTCTCTACGGTTTCCAAAGTCTCAATACTTTCAAAGCATTAAAGGCACATATGTGGATAGGAGAACACCGCCTCCTCCTCAGTTCCCTCACCGCACACCCGCCTTACCTCACAACAGCACGCCCTCAACGGCCAACGCCACTGCCTCCACTTGCTAGTCCAGCTCCGGCAGGTCACGGGCTTACAAGTCACGGTACCCAAAGCCCAAATGTCACGGCCTCACGTGCTCAGGCAAGCTGCAGGGCTGATTCACAGGCTACCGACAACACCGCTCACGGACGGTAAGACACTTACGGTCGCCGCAGTCCGTAAAAGTAAGGGAAGATCCAGTGATTGATTCTTAAATTTTCTACTTCTCGGAACCCTTCATTTTTTGTATCAATTTAGGATGTGACAACTGGATTTTGGAACTTGCAATTTACAATTAGGAATTAATAGAATTTGAAAATTCCTATCAATGGGATTGTTAATTTCAGATTGAGATTTTGGTGCTCACCGTTAAAAAAATTTCTGGCTCCGCCACTGGTCTCTGATACATCTTATTGTCCCATTCCTTGCATTTTCAGTTTTTTGGGTTGCATTTGTGACTGCTTCGGGGGGTGCGGCTGGGTTCGGCATCGGTTAGTGCTTTTTAATGACTGTTGGTTACCGATTAATGCCCTTACTGATTTTCTTTTGTCGAATAACTTGCCTTGTGCTATCGTGGAGGCTTTACTGCTTGTTCCTATCTGGCTGCATTCTCTGCATTACTTGCATGTGATTTTTCTCGTTCCTTATTCCGATTTACCATCTTAGATGATGACTCTAAGCCCACGTGACATCTCTACTTCTGGCCTGTTGTTAGTTTTGCTTGATAGTTGCAAAAAATTTCATTTTGTACATATTGTCCGGAGAAATGATTGCATTTTGGACCTCGCTTCACCACTAGGTTCTTTTGCATCATCTTCAAACATTGGTTCTCGGCAGACTTGGCTTGCCAATGTATAGGACTCTGCGGGATGGCTTCATTGGGTTGATTTTCGCTCGTGCCTCCCCAGTTAGGCTTTTTGGATGGGCTTGTCATCCTCTTTTTGGTGTACTTATTCCTGTTTGGTATGAATATTTCTTCTGGTCATGGTATATACAGCCAGACTGCAGGAGGCTTCTCCTATTTGGTTATCTCCCCTGTTTATTATCATAGTTCGTTTATTTTTTATATCAGGAGGAAGACCACCCCGCACTGCTGGTCTCTAGTAACCTGTCAATCCACTAACCATACCATATGCAAGACGCCAACATAATCAAAGAGTGTAGATGACATGAAAAGGTAGACCTTTGTTACAGAAATAACTGGTTGTCGGGACAACCAAAAAACAAGAAAAAAATACTCGTTTCCTGGGTGTAAAACAACCAGATACAGTTTTGAGCATTCTGAAAGCCCAAGAAAACAGTACTTCTGCAAGAACAAAGAACAATAGCATTGAGAGAGTGGCATGCATTTATTCAGCTTTCCATGAGGACAAGGGTGGAGTGTCAGAATCCTTCCACGTAGTGATGTTGGAACTGTACCTATCGCCCTTCACTGCATCAGCCGAAGCTATCGATTCAAGCTCGGCGATGTCTTCTAGAGTCAGTTTTACGGACAAAGCTCCAATGTTCTGGTTGAGGTTTTCGATCTTGGGGGTACCAGGTATGGGACACACATCACTCCCTTGGTGATGAACCCAGGCTAATGCTAGCTGTGATGGTGTACACTTTTTCTTTGCTGCCATCTCGCTAACACGCTCGTACATGGTTTTATTATGTTCAAGATTCTCAGGTTGGAACCTTGGTAGATTCTGCAAAAACGGTGAAATACAACTTAAAACAATAGCGCTAATTCCAAAGGATCCAGAGTCATGACATAAATGATTAAAACAGGAATCAAGAAATATTACAGGAAGAGAGCTAGTCGGAAAACAATTTCTCAAGATCTTTTAAGGTTTAGCCATAAAATGCAACCCCCTCCCATCCTAGAGACATAAAAGAGGAAGACAAAAATCATAAAACATAAAGAAAGGCCCATCCGAGGTAACTATGGCTGCTGGGGAATAGCGATTTTAGGAGAGTGAAGAAACCCATACATTTTTTTCTTCTAACAATACCGAGAGAATGGGAAATACAACGTTGTAGAATCCTAGTCCATCCCTTTTTTGCAGGATTCTTGTTGATAGGCCAGGAATCTTCCTAAGATTCTCAAATTTGCGGTAGTATCAGAGCCGACTATCGAAAGCTTAGGCTGGGCTATCCAATCGAGTTGTCAATGGTTGGGGGAAACGAAGGCAAACTCAGGTATCTCCCCCATCAAGAGGATGGTCGTGGCAACAAAGGGTGAGCTAGATATATCCCAAATCGGCTAGAGAGGAAGATTCTGGGATAATTTTTCACTGGCTTTATAAGAGCTTCCCATGAACTCATGAGTACCCACTTAGCTGGCCCTTTCAAGGGAGGCGTTGCCCTGTGGTAGGGCATGGATCGGGTGGTTACACCGACCGCCTAGGTGTCAATTTAAGCTTTCGGCAGCCAAGGCGACCGCAGTTTTATAGTTTTAGGGGTAAATTGTACACGAGGGTTCCAAAGGAAGAAGTGAAACGTTAGGATATATTTCAATGATTATTGCAATTTATTTAAACTAAAGCGAGCGAAAGTATAACTTATCGCCTGAAACGTGCATCTCATAGGTGCCTTGGTAAGTAACTTAGACAACAATGATCGAAACAAATATGACTTAAATGACTTTGAGGGTGTTTATGTTTTTTTGCTGCTTCTATAACCTTGGGTAACAATTGCAACTGCCTCAATCCACAAGGCTATGTCACATGGACTCTTAAAAATGCATAAGTACCTTTGTAGGACACTCAACACTTGAACATAGATATGGATGTGTCCGAAACATCTCAAAAGATACGCCGCTATGAATTTTATCTTATATAGTGTTTGTTTAGTTAGTTATTGCTTTGAGATGAAACAGGTTCTCAATTAAAACCATGTGCACAGTAAAGACCAAATTACCTTGGAAATAACTAAAAGAAGTAATACATTTGAACATTTTTCCGTGCCCCGGAATCTTGTGTTTTAAAAATTAGATGAATCTGACACTTGAACGTGTACCTGACCCAGACCTCGTAGAGGGTCCATGTAAGATGGCCACAAGGAGCTTCTTGCATTTAACCCAATGATTAGCAACCAGGAAGCTATAAAACCAATGCCAATTAAACTTACAGACACATCCAAGTCAATCAAATCCTATTTGGATGTCTCTTTAATAAAGGAACTTTTCACTTACTGTATCGATAAACATAAAAAAAAGCTATAGGAAGACAAATTACAAAGGACAAAGTACACAACAAAAGGACATATTGTTTACTATCAAGAGCTATGACACATCGGATGTGGGATGATTTGTCATTAGCCTTATATGACTCCCATGAACTCATAAGTACCTACTTGACTAGCCCATTAGAGGGGGCCATTGTCCCATGGTGGGGCCATGCATCGGGTCATCACTGGTAGTATCAGAGCCGACTTTCGAAAGCTCGGGCTGGACTATCCAATCGAGTTTTCAATGGTTGGGGGAAACGAAGACAAACTCGGGTATCTCCCATATCAAGAGGATGGTCGTGGCAACAAAGGGTGAGCCAGATATATCCCAAATCGGCTAGAGAGGAAAACTCTAGGCTATGTTTGATCGAGCCATAGCAAGGACGCTAAGGCACAAGGTGGAAAGATTGTGATATCTCACATCGGATGTAGGATAATTTTTCACTGGCCTTATAAGACCTGCCCATGAACTCATGAGTACCCACTTGGCTGGCCCTTTCGAGGGAGGCGTTGCCCTATGGTGGGGCATAGATCGGGTGGTTACACCGACCGCCTAGGTGTCAATTTAAGCTTTCGGCAGCCAAGGCGACAGTAGTTTTATAGTTTTAGGGGTAAATTGTACACGAGCGTTCCAAAAGAAGAAGTGAAACATTAGGATATTTTTCAATGATTATTGCAATTTATTTAAACTTAAGCGAGCGAAAGTATAACTTATCACCTGAAACGTGCATCTCATAGGTGCCTTGGTTAGCAACTCAAACAACAATGATCGAAACAAATATGACTTATTGAGGGTGTTTATGTTTTTTTGCTGCTTCTATAACCTTCGGTAACAATTGCAACTGCCTCAATCCACAAGGCTATGTCACATGGACTCTTAAAAATGCATAAGTACCTTTGTAGGACACTCAACACTTGAACATAGATATGGATATGTGTCCAAAACATCTCAAAAGATACGCCGCTATGAATTTTATCTTATATAGTGCTTGTTTAGTTAGTTATTGCTTTGAAATGAAAGAGGTTCTCAATTAAAACCATGTGCACATTAAAGACCAAATTACCTTGGAAATAACTAAAAGAAGTAATAAATTTGAACATTTTTCCGTGCCCCGGTATCTTGTGTTTTAAAAATTAGATGAATCTGACACTTGAACGGGTACCTAACCCGGACCTCGTACAGAGTCCATGTAACATGGCCACAAGGAGCTTCTTGCATTTAACCCAATGATTAGGAACGAGGAAGCTATAAAACCAATGCCAATTAAACTTACACACACATCCAAGTCAATCAAATCCTACTTGGATGTCTCTTTAATTATGGGAACTTTCCACTTACCCTATCGACAGACATAAAAAAAAGCTACAGGAAGACAAATTACAAAGGACAAAGTACACAACAAAAGGACATATTGTTTATGTGGAAAATACCAACTACAGGATGAAAACAACTATTGTATACTTATGGTAACGATAAGCATAACTAGTTTTGATAGCTCAATAACCGAAGTACATTAAGTTATGCAATTCATTCTGAATTGAAGATGTGCAGGACCAACCTTTCGGAAGTCATCATCCAACAAGCTCCCAGCCAATTGTGGACCTGATGATAAGAATCCTCGTCCTAGAGGACTGTATGCGACAATTCCAATACGTAGTTCTCTGAAAAATAATAAAATACAATAAAATCAAAAGCTAGGAAATCATTATAGCTGCCTATACCTATCTTCCTATACGAAGAGACGAACAGGAGAGTTTTTGGCGACGTAGAGCACCTTTGACTTCTATTTTTTGCTGGTGGGAGGTGGACTTTTCCACCCCAAATGGTGCCCTTTTAGCTTTTATGGAAAGCTCCTGGCTATTTTTATTTTTAGCATAATACTGTAACTTATCAAAAAAGAAAGGAAAAAACCGTATCGGTCGGCGTAATATATGTTGCCTAACCTGCAAGTAGGAATTATTTCTGCCTCTACATCTCTCGTCCACAAAGACCACTCTAATTGCACAACTGATAGTGGATGAACAGCATGCGCTCTTCTGATGGTAGAAGCTGAGGCCTCTGACAGACCTATGAATTTTATTTTACCCTCTTCGACAAGTTTCCTGAGTTCTCCCATCTTGCAAAAGTAAACAGGAATGAAAAGCACAGAATAGAAGCTCAAAAAAAGATGGGTGGAGAACTTAAAAGAGTACATTCCTGCATGATTTTGCCAAGGCCTCTTGTAGACCTATGATCAAGCCTATGAGATTCCGTTTCAACTTTGGATCATAATATCCTTTTGGGAACGCCAAATTATTTTTGTTGAACCTATGTTTTGTTAAATCATGAACAAGTGCATTCGATTTTGCCTTCCCTTATAGAGCATTGCATGTAACCTCGTAGGTGGCAAAGCCCCATGGTGACCAGAGGGTGCCTTGGTCACCCCCAGTTTCTTGTGAATCCCCTACATTAGTTAAAGTAGTAAAATAAAGTACAAACGTCCCACCCTCCCTCCCTGACTTTCTATCTTCTCTCCTTTCTCAGTTAGTTTTCAATCTCCCTATCTTTTTTTCTTCACAGTTCTTAAAAAAGATAAATATGTAAGGAAAAATGAAGACAATCAAAACATATAAGATAGGATTACTGCTGCCTTTCTAATCAGTCTTGAGTTTATGTTAGGTGGATTTTTTATTTCTCACTTGTAACTTATCCACTTATTGTATTTTATTCGTAACTCATTGGTTTTTAACATGTTTTGGGCTTATAGCACAAATTTATATAACGCTTTCTTAAAGTTTGGCTGATGTTAACAAATGAAATTTTGGTTGTGACATGATTGGACCTCAGATATGCACCGTTTCTCAAGGATTTAATTTTTTCTTTTACATTTTATTTTGTTCTAGTTTTTCCTTTACACCTCGTAAACATAGTCTTATTAAGTAATATTAGTGGTTAATTTATAAGAAAACTCTACATGCGAGTTTGCTCACCCCCGATACGGAGTCCTTGCTTTGCCCATGCTTATGGGAGTCATCTATAGACACACAAAGGAATGCTTTGTGAGACCTTTTCGAGCAAACTTTTAAAAAAGCAAATTTTGATTAAACAAGTCTTGGGTATCGAATACATAAACAAAAGAAGAAGAACCATTTTTATTCTCCCAAGCACACAACCATCCTCAGGATAATAGTTTGAGTTTTAACTCTACTCATGTCCTAGTCTTTTCTTCCAATTATCTAAAGCTTTAATCAAGCCCCTTTCTTCACGAACAGAGGCAGCGCGGTGCACTAGTGGGCACGCGCCCTCCTGCCCCTTTGCAAAAACCAACTTTTATATGCATATACGTGATGCTTTGAAAGAATGTACCCCTCTCTAGTTTTGTGCCCTAACATTGCCAAACAGGGTAGTTACTAATTTGTCATTTTGAGGAAAGTTGGTAATATGAGAAAAGGGAAGCATAAGTTGATATTTATTCACGTGTTCACCTTCGCCAGTTCTCCCTCCTCAGTTTTGCACGGGTCACCAATTGCAGTTTGATAATTTAGATCTCTTGACCAGTGCTGCTTTGGACAATCCTAACAACCTGAAGCCATCTTCAACAAGGGAGCATAAAGTACTAATGTCGGGGCTTTTAATGGGGTTATTAGGGATTAGCCTTCAGCTTTGAGAATTGGAGGGTAATTCCTAAGAGGATTGACTGTTCCAAAGTCTTGAATAATACCCTAGGTGTTTTGTAACTTTCCACCCTCTTTTTCTCTCTTTTGCTGAATATTATGGATAGGGAAAAGTTTGGGGGAGGGGGAGGGAAAAGCTCTAGATTGGGGAAATGATTCCACACTATTATATTTTAATCTCAGTAATAACTCCGTTAATATTATGTAATCAGTTGATCTAAAAGCTTAAGCCGTTAGAGAGTATCCGTAGTAATGTTACCATGCTTAACATTCTCCAACACGTGCAAACCTCCGATTGCACGTTGTGAAATAGATCAACGAGATATAAATGAGCTGCACCCCCACCAAGTTTCTAATAAATGGAATGCAAATTTCCCTATTGTTACCAAGGAGCAAATTTCCCTATTTTTGAAGTCAAGACCTTGCACAAGGAGATAGCGGACACCTTTTATGTAATCGGTTGATCTAAAAGTTAAAGTTGTTAGAGAATGTGTCCAACAATGTTATCATGCTTTTTTGTAACAGCACCCTATTAACCTTTAGCGACGAAAGAAAGCATGGACAAACATATTAGGCATGAGTATAGGTATATCCTGAATCATAAATGAATTTTCAAATGTCCAGCCCACTCAACATCACTGGCTCCGCCCCTTTCTTCGGAGGCTTCAAAAAGAGGATGTGGCTGGGGGTGGGGACATGGCGTGGACCGGAGGCATTAACCCTTACATTTTTTCCGCGGTAGCGATCGAGCGGAACCCATTTCTTACCTTCCAAGTAGAGTAAGGAAAAGACATACTAGCTTCAAACATGGGGTAAGCCTTTAGAATTACCCTAGCTTACAGCCCTTCCAACAAGACAAATGCCTTGATTAGAAGAGAATAGAGCAAAGGTGTAATACCGCTTTTCCGAGGCAAAAATGACGTAAAGAAGTCAATGTCAAGAAAAGCTTAACTCAACTAGGCAAACAACTAGCTCCCAAGAACTCAAGTTCAGTGTTTAGTTGCATTTTATTTAAGTATTCCAATGAAAAATACCAGACTCAATAGATCAGCCATATTTCAGAATCAAAACCAAGTTTCTTTTTGAACAACAACATGATCATCGGCATATATATGTATAAAGCAAAAAGGCCACAGAAGCGCCCGATAAATACAAGCCGTGGGGGACATGCTCACATCTCACATGGTAGTTAGTAGACATCTGCAAAGTAAGGGTCGAGAAATAGCAATTTGTTTGGCATTGACCTATATATATCAGAATATGCAGCATATCATCATGGTCGGCTGATGCACCCAAACTAAACTTAAACGGTAAAAAGTGGGACGCACCGTGACTTCAATGGGGACCCGAGTGTCGATCCGATGTTGGTAATAGAGATCTATGCAGTCGATGTCGAGCCGCTTCAAGCTCGCCTCGCAGGCAGCTCGAACGTAGCTCGGATCGCCGCAGATGTCGAATTGGTCACTCACAAGCTTCAACCCGAATTTGGTAGCCAACTACACTCTCTCTCTCGCCCCTCCCATCAAACTCAAAGCCTGCAGTGCAACCCATCCATTCATCAAACACCTTGCGTGCACACACATCGTAAAAAATTTATATAAAGTGAGAGATATATATAGATATAGAGAGAGAGAGAGAGAGAGGCAGTGCCTTGCCGATGAGGGTTTCATTGGTATGGGGGCCGTAGACGTCGGAGGTGTCGAGGAAGGTGACGCCGGCGTTGATGGCGTGGTGGATGAGCTTTATCATGTCAGGTTCGGGCTTGGGAAGGCCGTATGCGGCGGACATGCCCATACAACCCAATCCCTGTGCTGATACCTCCAGGCCTTGGGAACCCAATTTCATCCTCCTCACAGTCGTTGCCATTTTTCACTTCGATTCGATCTAACCTGTACGCTCCTCAGTGATAGTCTGTAAAGAGTAGAGGTAATAATAGTCAACTAGGAGCTCCGTCCTTACCTTGGTGGGAGAGTATGCGTCACGTCACACTGGTACTGGTGGAATATGCGTCACCTTACACTGGCGGCGGCCAGCGTAAGGTGATATAAACAACGATTATATCTTTAATAAACAACGATTATTATCGATAAGAAAATGAGTAAGGCTAGCAGCCCATTCTTCTATTGATATTTAAGCTCCTTAGTATTATTTGTCATTCAAAATATGTAAAACAATGAGATAATAGCTTTAATAATAAACAGATTTTTCAATGCCGTATAAACAAATAAATTTGACTTTTTTTCTTTTTTTTGCATAAAAGAAATTGCTTGTAAAGAGATGACAAAATAATGATTGACAGCCTGTATACGTAGGTGCTGGGTGTTATATTTTACTTAGAAAGTGACGGATAAAATAAAGATTTTCAGCGGGTATTATCTTACCTATTATATTGTTTTCTGTCTATTACTTTGTTCCCCTCCAAATTTCGTGGCACAATGGCACCATAAAATTCTTTCTGTTCTAGTTTAGTTAATTCGTTTGCGCACGGCTTAGAGTCGATAAAAGCTATACCGACAGATGCGATCAAGATTTGCAATTTCAAGTGGGTGATTGTATGTTCGGGTATCTTAGTGGTAAGTAGTCACGACTTTGGGAAGAAAGGCAAGTTATCCTGGTATGTTACGCCATTTAAGATATCACATATGTGAAACCAATTACTTATAGAATATGTTTCACTTTTCTGCTTTGTAGAAGTACTGAAGAGATCCATCCAATGTCACTAATTATGAGTCCATCCAGGTTTTCAAGGAGTTATTCTATGAAGAGCAACTCGATCATACTTTGGAGCGCCCTCTAAGACAATATCTACTAATTATGAGCCCATCCAGGTTTTCAAGGACTTACTCTATGAAGAGCAACTCGATCGCACTTTGGAGCACCCTCTAAGACAATATCATTTGTAAAGGTACTATGACATAACCATTTGGAGAGGCAAGCAACTTGGGAACTGGAGGATGCAATGCGCAAAAGATACACCCTTAAATATTTGATGCATAAGGTACAACTCATTTCGAGGACAAAATTGTTATAGGAGAGGGGGTGTTCGGAGATAATACCGCATAAGAAGAAAGATAAAACGGTATTTCACATTTTATTTAATATATCAATGTCTGTTTAGTAATTATCATTCTTTCAAATGGGCCTCATAATTGACTAAGGCCATTTTGAATAAGCAATGAAAGAGGTTGTTGCAATTGGAAAGAGGTCTAAATTTAGCCAACAAACACACAAATGACCATTTCTTCTTTGTGTGTTCTTCAAGGAGCATTAGGTTGATAGCATTTTCATTAGCTTCCAACTTGCATTCTTGTCAAGTTAAGTCACTATTCCTCCTTTTAAGTAATTTTGATTCTAGAAAGATCAGTGGACTTATTTTTGAAGATTTTGATGAACCTTAATGGATTTTTTTTGGAATTTCAGTATATATTTTTTAAACTTGAAGAAGTAAACGCACGCTGCTCACTAAACCACCACACACATAACGAAAGTCGCCAGCACCCCCCCCCCCCCCCTCTTCCCCTCAACCGCCAAAATCTGCACATACAAAACTGAACCATTATAAAACACAAAACACCACAGGCCATTCTATGAAGATTTCACCTAAATCTTAAGTTTTTCAAGAGTAGCAAATTTGGTGGTGGAGCGTCGGGATGAATAGATTTTAGCAAGGGTGTTGCCCTAGCGGTGGCAATTTCTACCATTGACCCAACATGGGTATGGGTGATGGGGATGGGGGATTGAGGGGTGACAGAGGGGGCTATATTGTGTGTGTGCCTAGATGTGTGTGTGTGTGTGTGTGTGTGTGTGTCCGCGCACGTGCGCGTGTGCACGTGCACCTATGCCTGTGCCTGTGTGTGTGTAGTGTGAGTGCATCTGTAAGTAAAAATGTCTGTGTGCATTGGTGGTGGTTGATGGGGGTAGGGGATTGTGGAGGTTCGAGTACGGGGATGGGATTAGACGTAGGAGGTGAGAGGTAGGGGACCAGACCCGTGGTGTGCGCAGGGGGTGAGTGGTGGAGGGAAGGGGCTGGGGATCGGCTCATCCCTCTTAGAGCTAGTTATCGGCTCTATCTCGTGACCCTTCCCCCTCAGAAAGAGCGGCACCAACCAAGAAGGGAAGGGGATCCCTTTCATAGTCTCATCTTCTTAACCCGTCCCTTTCTTATCCCTAGCTGCCCAAGGGCACTAAATCTTCTTCGTCCACCCAGCCATCGAAGGAGGAGCTAAGTCCTCCTGAATGAACACTCATATGTACGAAGGTCGTTCGGCCACCTCAGTGAGGACATCGTAATCCCCCTCGTCAAGTTCTACTGCAACCCGGGTTCAACATTCTAGGCTAGTACATCTCCATGGGTAGAGCAGTTGGGATTTGAGGCTCGACCACCAAGTGGTGTTGGGATACCACTCCCTCGCCCAGGTAAAACTTCTCATTGGAGTACTTCACGAGTATAACCTCGTAGCGTGTGAGCTCTAACTCCTCCAGATGCAACTCCTTGCCCTGCCACTTGGACAGGAATCCTTGAAAAAGAAACGAAGTTAGTCTCAATAGAGTGGGGAATAAACATCAATGTAAATTTTTGAAGTTTCACCGGTACATGGCCAGTCTCGTGTCATCCCCGTAACCTTTACCTAGTCGCGGTGAGAGCAACCTTAACACCTCAAAGGCCCAAATCTATGATAGAAAAAAAAAGTATCGAGTGTTTGAAGAATATTAAGAAAAGATCGCAGTAGCCTATGAAACTCAAAGACTGACCACAAAATACTGAGCCCCTCGAAGTGGTACAAAAATGCCATAATCAGAGTACTTCAGTCGTACTCCCCGATCTCGAGGACTGACTACAGGATACTGAGCTCATTGAGTGGTACAAAAGGGCTATAATCGGAGTACTCTAGTCGTACTCCCTGATCTCAAGGATAAACCACAGGATACTGAACCCATCGAGTGGTACAAGAGGGCCATAATGGGAGTGCCCTCGGTCGTACTCCTTGACTGAAAGGTAGCGATAAATATAGAGTTGCCTTCTTGTAAGATAGCTTGAATCCTAGCAATCGCACCACAAGGTAACGGTCCAAGTCGAGATCATAGGCCTATGGAATTGGCCTCCATCGCATACGAATACTCGTGATATTCACGAAGTCGTATGGGTAAGCATGGCCACCTCGAACGATAAATCAAATGTATTGGTGGAATGCCACCAAAGCTCTGTCAAGCTCAACAAATGCTTTTTGCACAGGTAAAAGCATGTAACCCATTCAAAAATAAATAAAAGCCAGTGTCGGCTATCCAGTTCTCTACCAAACCTGGTACCTTCTTCCACCACTACCATACCAGATTCAGGGAACCCCTACACCTAATGTTCAAAAAAAGGGGGACTCAAAGCAAAGCAAGAAAAAGAGGAAACTCAAAGCAAAGCAAGAAAAAAAGGGCTACATGAAATTAAAGCAAGTAAAAAGGGGAAACTCAAAAGCTGCCTAGTTTATGAATGTAATATGTCTGGTTTGTGCATGTAATCTGTAAAACAAAGAGAAACATATCTTGTAGGATAATATTTTGCATGGAAAAATGTTGAGTGGAATAATGTGTGTGTGTGTGTGTGCTTGTGTGTGTGCTTGTGTATGTGTGTGTGAAATTTAGATACAAAAAGATGAAACACCTACCTCATCCATGAAAAGTCCATGGCAAAGATGAGTTTATTGATCCGGCGTAAGAATTAAGTAATCGTCTGTGAAGATCGTCGGTCGAAATTTAGAGACACGCCCAATTTAGGGCCCTCCCTTATGCCCTTTTTTAGTTCGTTGGAACTCTATGGCTACAATGAGATTTGTGAAAATGATGGAGAAATCCGAATAATTCACATAAAGGAATTTGAACTGGGGAAGGACAAGGGTGGTGGGTTTCCTCCTTAGAGTTGGATTGGTGAAAAAATAAGGTTTGAATGGGAGTTGAAGTCTACATGAAACCCTAAAATCGTGCTCAAAATCTGAACTGATAAATCGGTTGGTTTTCCCGTTTAAATCTGTCAAACTGTTTGATCAACCGGCCAGTTTTTTGACATTTTATTATTGGTGCTTCTGGCTCTTTGATCATTTGGCCGGTTTTTGACATTCTAGTTTATTCTTCCAACGCTCTGATCAACTGGACGGTTTTAGGTCCTTAAGAGAGAGAGATGTTACGTGTTTGAAGTTCCTTCTAACTACATGTTTGCATGAACAAATGTTCAAGTATTTTATGAACCCTCTACATGCATGTATATGTGTGTGCTTGTACATCATGTGTGTGCCTGTGAAGGTGATGCTCAGTTCAATAATGTCAGTATAAGGTTGGTGCAACATCTCATGTTTTGTTGCCAGAGGTGACACTTTCTCCATATCGTCAAGGACCAACTGTCCTTGGACATCGTTGGCTCCGGCTTCAGGTAAAATCTCTAAAAATTCCCATCCTTGTATCGAAGCGACTAACCATTGAGCGTTATTGGCGTCGGCTCTTAGATATAAGTCCTATTTATATCAAATTGTCTGCTACCTGAGCATGTCATGGCTCCGACTCTTAGTTAAATCGTTCACTTTTGACTGTCGACCTCTCAAATCGATTTGGCAACTCCGATAATGGGCAAAGTTATTTCTAGATGACCACTTAAATCAATAACGGGAAAGTTGTTCTCAGTAGTTCTAGACGACCACTAAAATTGATTTGGTGGCTCTAACATCTAGCAATACTTCCCCTGTTGTCTGTCGACCAACCAAATCGATTTGAGTGACCAAATCAATATGGTGCTCTGTTATCTAATATAGGGCTCCGTTGGTCGACCATTCAAATCGATTTGGTGGCTCTTAGCAGCAGGCAAAGTAATTTATTTATTTTTTTGTATATCTAGACGACCATTCAAATCGATTTGATGGCTCCACTAACTGGATATAAGTTCTTGTACGTTTTTGTCTGTCGACCATTCAAATCAATTTGGTGCCCCGAGTAACAGACAAAATTTCATTCATCTAATTAAGCGATTATCTATCAATGTTACCATTTATCCCAGCGTCAAGCAATATGTCTTGTTCCAAACTATGTTGGTCTGGTTCCTCTTCGAGAGATACTTAGGAAGCCCCGAAAAGATCCAACCTTATATTTGTGTAATTATTCGTGAGTCTGTTTAAAGTATTGTGGTCGTTTCCATAATTTTACTATAAAATGTGTTGTTTTCTGTAATGTTTGCACACATGCGAGTTCCCTTAACCGAGGGACTTCGTAGGCACCCTATTTTTATAATCTTTTTATTATATATACTATTGGGATTTATTAATAATTAAAGTTTAGTATTATGAGTGAAGGCTTGATAATATATTTAACTTAATAAATTTAACTAGTCCAATAATTAGTCTTGTCCAGTGTAATAGCCAGTCCAATTGTTTAGTCCAGCTCAGTCTAGTAATTGAGCCCAGTCAAGTTCAATGAGTTGAGTACAGTCCACAGTAGAAGACTGTGATTTACTTAAAAGATTGAAATTCATTTGTGATCTATCCTTGATGCATGCGATTTATATAAAATATGAAGATAATTCAGGAATTGGTAAATCCCAATTTGATTAAATTAAAAATAATAATAGAATTAGGGACGAATTAATAATGTCCCAAAACTAGGCAAAAGATACTAAAATATTATGGGATAAACCGACTGGTTTTTGACAAATCAATCGGTTAGTTGACTTTTCTAGTTTGCAATTTCTATCAAATATTCTATTTTATATCTAGATCACAGATCACATATTGATAAGGGTTTTTGGGCTACATTTAGATGGACTAGCTCTCTCCTTAAAGCTTTTACAACATTTCTCCATAGATGTGGTATCTTAAGAGAATTTAGCACTTCATACTCATTTCTCTAAATTCATAAGTCACAGAATGCGTTCCTGAGTCTTCTAGGCAAGGTCATTCGCAAAGCTATGTTTGTTGCTTTCCGCACTAATTTCAATATAATACTTTAGAGTGTTTCTCCTCCCTGCGATCACATTTCCATTATATAAATTATAAGAAAAAAAAGAGTCTTTCATTTCACTTGTTAGTTCGAGTCTAGGATGGAGATGTAGGTTGTCACTAATAGGCTCTGTTCAAACTATGATGGTTTTAATTCCGGTTTGTCCAAGCAGGTCCGTAGGCCATTTGACCCCTACTGTCGAACTCAAACCAATAATGGTAGAATTAGACTTAGGGTTTGATTTATTGCATATTTATGTTTTACAAAGCCAAAAATCAGTAAAAATGAAGCAGAGACCCGAAAGGATATGACGGGTGCCTAACACCTTCCTGTCGTATAACTCAGTTCCCCAATCCATTTTTCTATTTTTAATAGATTAGTAGTCTTTGAACATTTTAAGAATCTTTTTAGGATTTTTTTAATTTCTCCTTGTGTTAATAAAATAAGATGGCGACTCCCAATTTTTACACCTATGCTTGGTCTAAAGATATTTTTTATGTGGTTCGCTATACTTACATTTAAGAACAATTGTGTAATAATGTGAGTAAAATGAAAAAAGAGTATTACAATTTTTTAAAATTAAAAAAAGTAACAAGAAAGTAACTTGTAGAATTACATATAGTTGACACAATAATTTTATCATTACTAACTTTTAAATATGTGGGAGCACAGTTTGGAGAGGGACGCATTGCAATCACTTATATGGGCTTTTATGATGTGCTGAACAAAATGATTAAAGTTGTACACATCTGTCGTAAAAAGTTCATGTCCATTGCATTTGAATGGCAAGTTGGCAAATGACAATTGTCCCTCTTTTTTCATTCGAAGCCAACATAACCCGTTACAGAACAATTAGCACATCAGAAATGGGTAGCCTTTTTTTTGCGCTGCTGGGCAAACTCACTATATGTTGTGCGCCTGCGACACAACTGATGACCAGCATGGGATCTTTTTGCCTCAGGCCTGAGGACTTCGCTAAAAATAAAAACTAACTGAAGATAGAATACTAAATAAATCTACAACTAATGTGCCCACTGAAATGATGAAGACAATCTTTATCATACAACGAACACAATTACAGCAACGTACACTACTTCGTATCGATACAAGATATATTATCTAAGAAACTATCTTAGAGAGAAAGCTAAGACATTGCAGATTATCTTCCTAATATCTAATTTTGTTTGTGGATTGACGACCCTTTTTTCCTGTTGCTATGTCTTCCTTTTATACTTGCATCATTCGTAACTGTCTCCTTTGTAATTGCCCATCTTTATCTTTATTGGAGATAACTACTTAGGCTCCACTATCGATCGTTTTTAAAGATAACCTCTTAGCTCCATGGTCGGCCGTTTCAAATATAACTGCTTAGGCTCCGTGAACGGCCGCTTCAAAGACGACTGCTTAGGCTCCAAAGTCTTATCAGTATTGCTGACAATCGTTTATTCCAGAAACCGTCTATCAACTGCTGCTATCGATTTGTTCTCCTGTCTTCACGTTGTCGGTACTGCCAATTTAGTTGCATCTTTTAGCGGTTTTCTTCCTTGTACGGGTTGTTCAAATTTTTTGCTTCCTGCATATTCTCTGTTACTCACCTGTCCTTAATTTCACATTCGGTAACTGATGATAACCGTGAGAGACATGCCTCTCTCCACTTCCTTCATCAAGGCACTTTGTGCAATTATCATCATGCTATGTGTCTGTGTATTATTTGACAGGAAATATTTGTGCCAACATTTCCCCCTTAACTCGCATGACATGTATAGTCGTGCGAGATAATTACTGTCTTTAGCTCAACTTCTAACACTCCCACTTTCAACCGTTAAAATGAGATTGAGTTTAAATTGAACATTATTTACTCATTCTCAAGCCGTTTTATCAACTTATCTTCGTATTTCCCAATTTCAGTAAAACCCTAGAATCTCTATTTACTTCTTACTTACACCCTTCAAGAATCATGATGAATAAAAAAGTCATTCCACACGGAGATGAGGGTGAAGGGGTCGATTGTCCTCCTAACCCTTGATGGGGCGTTGGTGCCCTTATGGTCCGTGTTGACCCCATCGATGCTCGTGTTCTAATTCCTTACAAGAAATGCCCGAAACCTATCATCACTCATATTTTGGGTTCGTCTTTTAGGTTTATGTCTCAACCTTTAAAAGGATATCCAATTGATGACTCAAAAAAGTTACTACCAGTTTGCCCTTTTTGAATTGGAAAGGTTGGAATGAATATTTGTTTGCCGATTAGATCCTGGCCAACCCTAATTCATCCTGATTGGGCTTTGTGGTTTGATTTGTCAAATTCTTTTGCCGATAAATGGAGGTGGCAAGGTATCCATGAACTAATTCACATGTCCAAAGATCCCCCTAAGGTAGATCGATGGCTTTTTTCCTCTTCTTCTTGTTTTTGGTCAATTACTACCAACGCCTTTATGTTAAGGACTAAGATGATGGCCCCTACCATTTTTTACGTATGTGCCCTAACGGGCCTTTTGTCGATTGGCAATCACGCCAATGCTTTGACCAATCATAACCCTACCATTTTGTCCATTGATCTTTCTTTTTCAAAGTATTCTAAAACATTCGAAAAATATTTCCTCAAATCGCGATCAAGAAATGCTAACACTTTGCCCGATTTGAAAGAACTAGCTATTTTTCTTTGGATATGGCTTTCCCATCATGTTTTTTGTGTCTCAAGCCTTTCTTTAACCAAAGAATACATGAACTTAGCTATTAGCTTAGCTCATGGTAGGGAATATGCACTCGTACCTTTGTTGTTGGGTAGTTGTATAGATCAATGTCTACTATGGTAGGTAAGAAGATTCACTAGAGTATTGGTGGCCTTTACAGGCTGGTCCAATTGTGGTTGCAAGCTTATTTACCAGAGTTGCTCCCTTTGTTCTTGCTTAACCCAATATTTTTTTCTTGATTTATTGACATCGTCTTTCTTTGGGCGAAATCAAGCTTAACTCCTTCATATCTTGTTTTTGTTTCTTCTTTGACTTTACCTCTCTTAAACGTCCATATCCGTTTATTTTTAGAGAGTTTGGACCCGAATGGTTTAGAACCCTTCCTACTCACATAGATGAAGGGATGTCTGTGGAATTTCAAGATTTTGTCCGAAGGTTATGGACCAGTTTTCTTTGTGGACAATTTCTCAATGTGGGTGGTCAAATCACAAGCTCACCATCAGAAGTCTGTGGCTATGAGCGATGTACTCCTTCTCAGTTTGGTCAATAGTTCGGATTGGTACAAGGCATTCCAGCTCCTTTCTTCATCGAAAAAGGTTTTTTAGAGGCGAAAGAAAGAATAAAGAGAGCAATAAAAAACCATATTAAGATGATATCTAAAATTGTAGACCGATCGATGGACAACTTTGTCATGTCTAACTTCAAAATTTGTACTACTGTATAGGTTATGCTCTTCAACTTACCGTACTAAGATTGTGTTTCCAAACTATATGATGGCATCAAGTATGTCGACTGCATGGTTCGTCTTGCTCTGGACAGCCCACATTGACCAGGTACTTCATCCTATTTTTAATACCATTTTGATTACTGGTATCAACTTGTTTACAATGTTGCGTTTCTATTTATATAGGAGACAGTAGTGGCCCTACCATTCCTCAAAGGAAAGGCCAATCCCTTTCTGAAGGGCCTTCTCAACAAACGCAAAGCAAGAAAAAGAAAGAACATGTTGTTGAATCTTCTTCAGAAAAAACCGATATTGTTGAAGAGTCAGATGATTCTTCCGAATAACGCTCAATGGTTGAAGAGTCAGATGATCAAGTGGGTGATTGTGTGTTCATAAGTGTGTGTGTCACGGGTGAGATTGTGTGTGTGAATTAGGTGTTTGATTGTATTTTACAAGTAATATAAAGTATAATTAAGAGTAGAAGCATGTGTCTTTCGGAATAGTAGATGGTGTAAGGAAGTTGTGTGAAGTGAGGTTGTTCTTGGCAGTGAAGAAAAGAGAGAAGAAAAGAGAGGAAGAAGAAGTGGTGTGTTTCAGGGTGCAATAGTGTGTGTGTGTGTGTGTGTGTGTGTTTGATTTGAATAGTAAGTGTTATTGTCGCTAAAAATGGAAAAATAATTTAGGCAGCCTTCCACGAAATTTTATAAATATCTAGGGTCAGAATTTGACAAAGTCCAAAACTGTAACCCCAAATATTTTTACGATAAATACACTCTGGAATTTTTCAGGAATTTTTGGGATCCGCAAATGGCGCTAAATTAGGGTATCAATTAAAGAAATTTATCGATTTATCTAGCATAGCAAACCAAGTTATTTTAACCTGAAATTTTATGGAAGCCCTATTTTACAGATATGATTCATTATCTAAAATTTTGGGCCATTCCAAGGCCGATAGGTATTTTTCGCGAAACTGGCCTTTTAGAGCTTGGTCCGGACACCGATTCGGGATTTTCGGACAAAAATTTCTAAAATACTTTTTAGGCCAGAAATAACATCAGGATGTTTAAAATAGCAGTTTAAGATATTTTGAGATTTTTTCGATGCAGAAAACCCCTAGGGGTGTTTTGGTAATTTACCACCCCAAAGGGGTATTTTGGTAATTTTACCTATAAGAGGTGTTTTGAAGTAAATTTACATACAATAATATTACTTTAGTGACTTTGCTTATGGAAAAGTCATTTGGAGAATTTAAATGTAACCGGGGGTGTTTTGGTAATTTGCCACCCCCAAAGGGGGTATTTTGGTAATTTGACCTCAAAAATGTATTTTTTGGATAAATTCGCATATGTTAAGGTTGTTGTAGTGATTTTACTCTCCAGAAGACCATTTTGGTGATTTAAGTCCGAGAGGGGCATTTCGATAATTTTACACCCTAGGGGCGTTTTGGTAATTTTACATACCCGGTAAGGGGAGGTTCATTTTGGGAGCATGCGTGAGTTCGTATTACATTATACTTTTGTTCTATAAACTGTATTCTAATGGTTCGATCATTCTGTTTAGGTTAAAGCTAAAGACTTCTGGTCAGGATAATTTAGCTGCGGATCCAGGTAAGGGATTATATCTGAACCTTGGGTAAGGACTTTTGTCCGAACCCTTCTTTGATTAGTTGTACTCGTAAGTACTCCTTTGATATATTTACGGCTAATGTCAAACTCTAAGTTATGTATCGATATCAGCATGTTCTTGCCCAGAAAATCCTAATGTTGAACCTGAATCGGTTATTTGGAAATCTTGTGATGCTCGCATGTTATTGCGGGCTGAGCAAATTTGATAATTGTCTGTATCCATTCTTTCGAATTGTTATGATTATATTCGATAATTATTCAAGGTCATTTTTGTTGTTTATCTGTGATTTTTCTTCTGAAGTTCTGATTTCTTCTGAAAATCCGATTTCTTCTGAAAATCCCGAATGCTGACTTATGTCAATATGATTATTATTATGAGAACCCGAATTGATTTCGGGGATATGAGCTTATGTTAACACTTATTGATATTGTTAATTTCTGTGTTGACCTGGATACCTGTTTAGTGGGGAGGCGGTATAAGGTGGTTGAATCCTGCATGAAACGCAGGCTAGTACCCAAGTGGACTAGTAATCATTTTAGTACATCATGCATGTGTACACTATATAAGCTTGCCATAATGGCATTGCAATCACCCAGGATTAACATTGATTTTTGATTTTTTTAGCTAGAATGATTTGTACTTGGGTTGAAAGCCCTTGACAAACATTCATTGTACTTAGCTAGAAGGATTTGTACTTGGGTTGAAATCCTTGACAAGCCTTTATCGTATTATCTTATTTGATTTCTGCTTGGGTTAAAATTCCTCGGGAAATCTTGCTGTATTTTCGAAATGAATTTCTACTCGGATTGAAATCCCTTGAGCAAGGGAAATTTTCGTGGTACTCTGAAATGCTGACTTAAAAAGGATCTTCTATTGATCGTTTTGGATTTTGTTCTGATTGTTAATATTTATTTTGGGCATCTATTTATGATGAATTTTGATCATTTTGGGTAATCATTGTGTTTTGATCGTTCGAAATGTTTTGAAAATCATCGTCGGTTTGATTTTTCAGAGTCGTGTTATAATCTCTTTTGTAGTCCTTGTACGACCTTACTGAGCTCTCAAAAGCTCACTCTCCGTTTGATTCCCTTCTGCAGGTGATGATCAAATGTAGCAGGTTCGGGAATTGGTTAGAGTATGCGTGAGGTTCCGGTGAGCCCATCACTATTAGGTAATGAGGCCCCTGCGTGGGTCGGTACTGTCGATTCATTCATAAGGACTCGAGTTGTAAAGAACTTAGATTTTAACAGTTTCAGTTCGAGCAGCCTTGTAAGCTTACTTTTGAAGAATGTTGAGATAGTATCGGATTAGATGTTTTAAAGTATATGTTAGTGAACAGATCTGACAGGTTTGATGTGATCCAGTAAGTTAACGACCCGGGAATTCGGGGCGGCGGAGCTCCGGATTTTTGGGGACGTTACATAAATACTATCATTAATTACTAATTTTATAATCATTTCCAGTTTTGCCCTCCGTTAGTTATGTCAATGACAACCCTACCCTTCTATAATTAGTTTTTTTTTTTGTAATGCGTTTAATGAACATTAGGTCATAAATTTAATCTAAACCTACATTTACACATTGGGAAACAAAAATATGTGGTTGTAAAAAATATATTTATGTGTGTGTGTGTGCGCATGCGCGCGCTATCTATAAAAATATGAATGTTGTAAATTATTTTTGGATAATTATGTTTTTCGTTAATTACGTCAATTACATTCTTACCTTTATTTTATTATTTCCTTTTAAAATTTGATGAAATTAAAAATATTGGGTAATGAATCTATTCTATACATTGGAAAATGAAAAGTGTGATGAGAAAGAAAAA
Source organism: Escallonia herrerae (assembly GCA_033070095.1). Taxonomy (NCBI): domain Eukaryota; kingdom Viridiplantae; phylum Streptophyta; class Magnoliopsida; order Escalloniales; family Escalloniaceae; genus Escallonia; species Escallonia herrerae. The sequence continues at coordinate 147,325 of JAVXUP010000350.1, forward strand.
CATAACAAAGAAATTCATTTATTATTCTCTTTTTAATTTGGTTAAAATGAAATAAATATTAGATATTGAACTGGTTAATGAGAACTGTGATTTTTTTATTGTATTTTTAGGTTAGTAAACAATTAACCAATTGAAAAATCAAAAATCAAAAACAAAATAAAAAACTGAAATACATAAAAATCAATTAAGAAACAAAAAATTGTTGGAAAAATAAAAGCAGAAAAAAGGAAACGTTGAATATGCTATAAAAAACAAGGCTTAAATATGATTTCAATTTAATCTGAAAATATGTTTAATTATTGAAGTTGAAGACTAGGTGTTTTGTATTTCTTATCGATGAAATGCAAAGCATCTGGTCTTTAAAATTACAAATCTTAACAAAAAATCAATTCAACATACTACAGAAACAAAGACGTAGATTCATTCTTTTAATTTCTCAATTTGCTTTTATTTTCAGCAGTACCATCAAACATTTATTCAATCCAGAAGCCTACAAAGAATATTTCCAAACATTGAACCGATTACAATTGCGAATGTCAAATATACATTTCTTCTAAAATAAGTCCCAAAATAAATAAGAACATAATTGATTTACATTATTTTGATCTAAAAAAAAATAATATTACCTCAAACATTACTCTCGATTATATTCACGTGCAATGCACATTCTCTGTACTAGTCATTTAAAAATGTCGCTAAAGGTCCTAAACAATAACCCTCACCACAATAGCCGCTAAAGACCCCAAATAGTATTATTTACACTCTCGCTAGGTTCACAAGTAACATGCTGAAATTTACAATAAAATCAGTCCCTAGGTTCGGGTATTACATAGACATAAAGCGATGCTACTGGAATGTGAACTGGGTGAATACCTTAATTACAACATTCAAAATAAGTAACAAATTAGAGGTTATACAAAATGCTTGTACAAAAGATGTAGCTATACTTCAAAAAACTATCTAAACAGAGGTGTCTCTCAAGCAACCACAACAGAAGTTACAAACTTCCTCCTTGACTTTTTCCTGCAAAACAAATAGAAGATTTAAGAGTTTAAACAAAAAATGATTATATGCACTATTTGACTTGACTTTTTCCAACAAAACAGATAGAAGATTTAAGAGTTTAAACAAAAAATGATTATATGCACTATTTGACTTCACAAAGATAAATGAGAGACAAAAGCTGCGTTACTTGAATGAATGGAGTCAATATCTTAATTACAACATTACGAATCAACTACCCCGGAGTCAATTCAATCTCTTCCACTTTCTCGGTTGTGCGCTACAAATGAAAAACCACAGAAGTTAGCAAGAAACTTCGCAAATACTAGGACACAAAGAAACTACTTTGCTAACTATAGGAAAAATATAAATGAGTAAGTGCAACGTACAGTATAAACTTCCTTTGCTCCGTATAAGGAACATGTTCATTCTCTTCCACATATCAAAGCTTCCACAGTCTTTGTCGATAAAGATGCACGATAGAGGTCTATAATCCTACCAGTAATGTTAAAGGCAATCTCTGAAGCAATTGTAGTGATTGAAATTGAAACTATATCAACGACTATCTTTGACAATATTTTAAACTTTAGATTGTTCCCTTTCCACTCTCCAATAACATCAAACCAAGACTCTGAATTTACATCACAAAATCTACACTTCTTCTTCAAGGTATTTTCCCAAGTCAGACTTGACTGGCATCACATTTTCCATGCTTTTCACATATATTATATATTTTGTCTTCCCTTTAGCTTTGTAGGTAGGACCAGTATAGTGGAACCTCCGACAATACTACTTTCCCTAGTTACACTCAAGCAATACAAAGCATGAGACAAGACATATTCATTATACATCTCAAGCAAGGAATGAGACACCAACTCAACCTCATTGTAGATCTTAGGAAAACAAAATTTAATGAATGTCATCTTGTACCTAGCACAAAATTGTAGGGCAGTATTTAGATTCATAAAAAAGTAGACATAATTGTATAACCAAGAATAAGTTAACTATTACTCTTAATGTAAGTTATTTTATGAAAATTTAACCAACTATCTTTAACAAAAAGTAGATGATAGGGCAGCATTCAAATTTAGATTCACAAAGAGCAAAAATGACCATTAAAAGATTACAATCACCTTAGCATTTCAGAAAGTGGGGATTAAATTATATTGAAGGACTAGTTTGCAGAGTTGTGTTACATGACCCAATCTCAATTTGTTCAACGCCCAATGAAAAAGAATCGTGTGAGATGATAGGGCAGCATTCAAATTTAGATCCACAAAGAGCAAAAACGACCATTAAAAGATTACAATCACCCTAGCATTTCAGAAAATGGGGATTAAATTATATTGAAGGACTAGTTTGCAGAGTTGTGTTACATGACCCAATCTCAATTTGTTCAACGCCCAATGAAAAAGAATCGTGTGACTGAGCAACATCACTGTGTGTGGCTAAGCACATCATCATGTGCATCGCTAACCTATACTAAGAGAGAGGGAGAGGGAGGGAGGGAGAGCGGGAGAGAGAGTGAGAGACTGGGGTTAGGGATGGGATTGGTCTCGATATTTCACCAGCGTCATGAAAATCACCATTCACCAAATCTCAAATCTTTCTATGGCAAAAGGAGAAATGAAAGCTTCATTTAACTTTCCAAATTTGAGCTATGACCAAATAATATGGTAAACTTTTTACTTTTAACACCACCTTTTCTCACTCTTACCACCAGTATTCCACACACTCTCTCTGTCTCTCTTTACATTTCTACAGCCTGCAACCTGCAAAGGTGTGTGCTTGTCCCACTGCATAATGTTTAACTGATTTCCTAAAGTACTTTTAGGCTTTGATGTTACTTTCATGAACAATGGCTTTAGTTGCAATAGTTTATATGGATGCTTGATATCCATCTTTTCAGTTTCCCCAAATCCAATTTACTTATTTATCCTGAAATTCTGACGAAAGTGAAGTTTTGTAGTTTTCTTCATTCTTTATAAAAAGTTAGCCTACCATTGTTAGCAAAAGAGTAGATGAGAGGGCAGCATTATAAGTCATATTCACAAAGGGAACTATATACCGTGCTTATTATATGCTGCAATGAATGGGAGATATGATTAGAAAAGATGTACATTAAGTCCAGTATTGCAGTAATGGCCATTAAAAAATTGCATTGACCCTGATACTCATTAAACTTTTCCTTCATTTTCATAGCCATATCACACATGCAACTATTTTCATATATACCCTTTTCATTTTTATGCTATCAGTAACATCCCAAAAAGATCTCTACAAACTTGCGTACTTCCTCGGCTCTTCTCTAATCTTCTACTTCAGGCAACAATAAATAATTTGCATCACTTCCAGAAAACTGCAAAAACACTTGCCTAAACTCTAGTGTTGCATAGCGTGTGTTGAGTTCCAATGTATAGCCACATCTAAAATGAGTTTCTTTTAAGATAATTCTAGTGATTTTGTAAGGTCACTAAACATGATAATGTAATATTCCGCAACATTAATGTACTTCAGCTCTCATGAACATTTTCAATCACATGCTTGACCTCACTAAGCCTGTCTTGCACCGTACGATCTATGATATGCACACAACAATGCACTTGAAATATCTTCCTAGCAAAGAAAAGGCATATTTTCAACGAGAAATCTTCTTTCAAGTCTTAATCACCGCATCTTTGTTGGTCGCATTGTCAAAAGCCATAGTTGACACCTTGTTGCTAATTTCCTAATCGTCTAAACACTTAGTAACGATTTCACATATTACTAGGCCAATGTGAGGAGGTGGCACAACTCAAAAGTCCAGTATTTTCTTTTGCAATTGCCAATCGAAATCAATAAAGTGTACGGTAAAAACCACGTACACAATCTTTTGGCCAGACTTTCCTAAAATCTGAAGTAAGATTAACTTTGCTAGCACTTACGAAAGTTGCATTCAAGCTCTTTTTCTCTTTCTCATAAGTTGCCATTACATCACTCTTTGGCATTGCTCGCGAAATATTTCATATTAGGGGTTGGTTGTTCTCATAAACCAATTAAAGAATTTATGCTCCATTATGCTAAATAGGTACTCATGAACAAGACCATTTGGGCAGTAGCCTCCTTAACCTTTGCATGATTATACTTGAAGTCCTTATTTTGCTGACTTTATATTCCATCTTTCCAAGCTCGATCTTTATCATAGACTGATTTGTTACAGTTGCTCCACGTTTAGGACAATAGATTTCTCGATATCTTAGTTGTAGTACAATCTTTTGTCTTGTTGAGGATATCATTGCAAAGCTTACACTTGACCTTTTTCGTACCATTTGCTAGAGTCACATCATCAAATAAGACCGACACTGAAAAAGTTTTCTTTTCTTTACCTCCTTTTAAACATAGTGTTAACTTTTGCTTTATCAATAACAACCTCCCCAACCGGTTCACCCAAGATTATAGCCTTGGCCTTTGACTTTGAAAGTCCCGGTCATGACGAGTTTTTAGCATAGAAGAAGTTAAAGATATTTTTGTCTCTTGAATAGAAATGTCTAAGACAAAAATTCTAGATAAATAACTCTACAACTCAAAAAGGGCAGAACAAAAAAAGGTAATTAACATATAAAAATGAGAATATTCAGAGTATAAACCACATATATCAGCACAAACAAATAGGAACAACATGATATATGAGGGCCTTAAGTGAAATAAGTCTGCATTAGTAAATATGAAAATAAAAAACAGGACATAAGCCCAAATGAATTGGAATCATCAAAGGAAAAAAAACATAATAGAGACATAGAAATGAGCCCAAAACCACAGCCAATGTTTCCAAAACCAGTTTGAATGACCCAAAACGGAAGCTTCAAACCTAAAAATCCGAGCTGATGGGTGCAACTTTTTTCCAGATTTTATTTTTTGAACATGTGAGGTTTCCTCCCCCACGCCCCTTAGTTATTTACTTAACTTTTCTGTTTTCATCCAGTGCGCACAATTGCTCAACTCAGGATAAATATCAAGGGAGGGTATGATTTTGGGGGAAAACATCCATTTATTAACACATTTTTATTATTAGATCTAAAGGTTCACCAAGATAAGTTGGAAGGTGTATAGGTAGGCAAGATTCAATTGAAATTTGTTTTCATTTCTTAGTTTACCATCTACTTGGCGAAGAAAGTTTCAGAAAGCAGGAAGGGGAATATCCTTTGTTACAAAAAGGGTTGCATGGGTCAATCTCAAAAGCGTAAGAATATGTATTCTTTCAAGTGCATAGTACCCTAACCACTCCAAGACTTGACTGCCAAAAATCACAACCAGAGATCAACTATCATCACACTTATTTTCGCACGTGTTTTCTTTAAATCCTACATAATTACATCCCAAAGCGAACAAGTTGGTGCGACAGATTAAAGAAGGTGTATTATAAGTTTTTTAAGTAAGATCTAATCTGATCAATTTTTATGCGAAAAGAAAAATGATAAGTTTTAATGTACGAGCTAGAAGAAAATATACAAAAGAAGAAAGATCTAATCTTATCAGTTTAGAGCAATAAGCTCTGATTATGATTTTCAGTGAATCAGAATGAGAAGATCACGATTAGAGAGGCATCAATGATTAGTCATGTGAGTGAGAGAGGCGTCTGTGTGACGACTGATGAGAGAGGAGTAGTTGCTAGCTCTGTGCCTTTATGATGAGAAAAGAGTAGCTGTTGTTATGGTTTGTATGGGAAAGGCGCGGCAGTCGGTTGTGTGATGACTGATGATAGAGGAGTTGGCTATACGACGAGGGACAACAGGGTGGTATGGGTGGCAGTGTGCCTATGTGATGTGAGAGAGAGTTGGGGGGGGGGGGGGGGACGAGCGTGTAAGTGAGAATCAGAGAAGGAAAACAAATTGAGCAGATTAGTTTTTGGTGATGAGAGAGGATGTGAATTTGGTGATGCACAATCTTCCACGACATCTTTAAATATTTTATATAGGTGTAACATAAAGTGGTTTAATGAGCAAATCAACCGATGTTCGTTCATAAGGCTCGGCTTGTGCTCGGCTAGTTAAGTAAGCGAGCCTTCTTGTTTGTGAACGTTAATAAACAAATATTGTCACATTCAAACTTAGCTCTTTTAATAATGAGCTCCAAAATTGTTTCATTTTCTGTGACCTAATATATAAACAAACATGAACGAGTTTCATAGAGAATAAACAACAAGCTGTTCGTAAAAAGTTCGGTTCAATAGCCCTAAGCACCATTACCGGTAGACGAACATAGAAACAAAGTGGTTAAATCCCTATCATTCTTTAAGGTACAAAATCTTTCCCCAACTTCATCGGTACTTCACATGTGAACTTAACTTTTCCTTGTAACCTAAATCACGGCAAAACACCTAAACTCTAAAATGGACATCTTATATATATATATATATATATATATATATATGGAAGTAATTATAAAAATCTATTTCACCACCCTCATTCTCATTCTTTTCTTTCACTTTACCCCAATGCATGCATGATCTTCTTAGCACCAAACAAATCAGCATTTTCTGCAATAATGATATATGTAAAAACAAAAAATCAGCTTTCATGGACCATACTATCTTTCTAGTACCCACAAAAATATGCTAACCACACCCTCCTTTTTCCAAATTTCAAAACCAACCGACACCGGCTAAAATATAAAACACTTACTTTGTGCAACCAATTAATTGAAAGGTAGTCAGTGGCATATATACACCCACTGTAGAAATAAAATTGAGTGGATGAAAGGAAGACATCTTAAAAGAAAATGGGCTCGGTTGATACTTTCTGCATCCATCATTCAAAAGCTTTGTGCAGAACAAGATGTGTACACGTGTAAGAAAAAAAATTCAATTTTAAAATTGAAAAATCACATGTAATAAAACCCTAATTCTATTACTAACCATAAAACCATAAAAACAAGAACCTTGGACTCTTTGTAATCGTGCAACATACTGTACAAGGGTGGTGGATCCTACTCTTCGAACTGCTTCCATGCTCAGATCTTCAACGTAGCCGATCGAGCGTGGTTGGTTGAATTATCTCTGAAAAGGGGGTTTAAATCTTCGAGTCTTCATTCCACACCCCCCCCCCCCCCCCCCCCCAAAAAAAAAAAAACGCTAATTTTCCCTTCAAACCCCTAATCAATTCCAATCAATAATCAAACCCTAAATGTAACCCTTAACCCAAACATCACAATATACCCCACGAGTCTGTTGGAGGGAGAATTCTCACCGTTTTCGTCCACATTAGTTGCCACTCAACACGTAGGCATGTTCACATGGCAAAGGTAGCAAGTGACCCTTCTGACCCTGAATTTGACCACTTAATGGTCAAAATCAAAGAAAATCAATTATAAGTTAATTTTAAGTAAATTACAAAAATGGTCCTCTATCTCTTGCCACTTTGTGCATTCAATTCGCTATTTATCAAATGCATTAATGTGCCGTTCACTATTTATTGTTCTAAAATAAATCTCAAACAGGCTCTGAGTCCTTGGTTATACCGGCTCGACGAATCCAACGTGCAAAAAAGGTGCTAGCTATCACAGATACCAAACACTTTTTACCCTTGGGGCAAAAGTAAAAATAAAAATGAACTTAGCCTCTCTATCTCATTGATGGGCCACAAGGCCCATCATTTTTGTGATGGATCTAAAGGCCCAAGGCCTGGTATTCAAGACTCTTCACTTAAATTGCAAGCTCACTTAAAAGCCCCATTACTTTTACTACAGGCATCTCGACCGTCCATACAACTACAATCCAACATCCCAGACAAACGATGCCCCACAAACTTCCAGAGAACCCTCACCACACCGGATTTATCCCAAACCCTAGTTTCCCCCTTTTCATTTACCCTCACGTATATACTTATAAACACCCAGCAGCGGCAGCAGTCTCAGCTTCAGCCTCCAGAGAGTGAAAGAGAAGAAAGCAAAGAAGCCAGAAGCGAGAAGCTAAGATGGTGTCTGGATCGGGGATCTGTGCGAAGAGGGTGGTGGTGGATGCGAGGCACCACATGTTGGGCCGGTTGGCCTCTATCTTGGCCAAGGAGCTGCTCAATGGGCAGAAGGTGGTTGTGGTCCGGTGCGAGGAGATCTGCCTCTCAGGTGGGCTGGTCCGACAGAAGATGAAGTACCTCCGCTTCTTGAGGAAGAGGATGAACACCAAGCCCTCCCACGGGCCTATTCACTTCCGTGCCCCGGCCAAGATCCTCTGGCGCACCATCCGCGGGTCTGTCGTCAATTTGGTTTATCTTTGTGTGTCTGCGTATGTTTCTTGGTTTATTTGTTTGTGAGAGAGATACCCAGTTGCTGATTATGTTGATATTTTGTTAGAGCGATACCCAGTTGCTGATTATGTTGGTATCGATGGGTATATTTCTGTATGTGTATGTGGACTCTTATGTGTTTTGTTTGATAGAGAAATTGCCATTTGGTATTTTGGTCTGTATGGAATATGGATGTTTCCGACCGTATTTTTTAATGTTTTTATCTAGGTTTTTATGTGTGAATTCGCACATGGGTCCATAGTTGATACTTGATACCCATTTTTCGATATTTGTATGAACTGATTCTTATGCATAGTTATTGTGTGTTTTTTGGAGCTAGAGAGATACCCTGTTTAGGATTTGCTATTTCTTTTATGATTTTTTTTCCTCTGGCGGGGTTTTAACCTGTTAATACCCGGATTGCTGATATGTGGTATAGTTGGGTTTTATCTATATTTATGGAGGTGGGGGTTGAATCTGTTTGACGGATTTGATGCTAGGGTATGTGACGTCTGACACTCATCTGGCCATACCGAGTTTGTAGTAATATCATGCTATGATATCTGAGAAGCTTGTTTACCACTTGGTTTGATTGCTGTGTAGGAATATGCTTGAAACCACTAATGTTATGTGTTAATATTCTAATATATTTACTAAATATGTTGGTTTTATTTGTTTGGATAAATTTTGTATGATCTGCATGATTGGTGGGAAAGTCTGAATATGATTTTCTTCTCGAGTTCTGAGAAGATAGTTGCGGTCTCTCTCTGTTTTGGGTATGATTGACGTCAATTCTTCAACAATTTATAGGATGATTCCCCACAAGACTAAGAGGGGAGCAGCTGCGCTTGCTCGTTTGAAGGTTTATGAGGGGGTCCCACCACCATATGACAAGATGAAGAGGATGGTCATCCCGGATGCTCTCAAGTGAGCCTTATCATATGCCAGCTTTAGTTAATACTCTAATTTTTTTTTTCCAACTGCATGTTTTCTCATGTGATCATTTTATATATGTGACTTCTTAATCAGAGTTCTGAGGCTTCAAGCTGGACACAAATACTGTTTGTTAGGCAAACTTTCTTCAGAGGTTGGATGGAACCATTATGAAACTATCAAGGTGAGATGTTGTGCACTAATGTCTAGCTGCCTTAGCTTCAGATATTGCTCATTTTGTTCTTTCTACTTTCTGCACATGTTCTATCTATACACCATAGCTATCAGAACCAATTCGAACCTGCCGGTTTGACCTGTTAAACTGTGAACCAGAGCCTTAACCAGTCCAAGCCAGTTGAGATACTGAAGTTGCATACAAACCGTGAAAATCCGTTCAAACAGGCCAGAATCTGTTCAAACAGACCAGTTTTCCCGCAAGGACTGTGACCCGCCCGGTAGTGATAGAACCATAACGGTTCTGTAAAATTGAACTAAATGACCTATTTAGGCACTAAAGTCATCCATTTTTAAGTTAAACATTAGCCATTTAGGTCTTTGAGCTCTAAAACAGGGTTTATTCTGGTCCTTTGTAAAATGCAAGATATAATTGTTGGATACTCCACCACATGGTCCCAACTGGATTCTAGTAATTCGTATGCTTATTTAAGGAGCCAGTGATGAATCCGTAATTTTCCAACTAGTATGTTCATGTCCTTATTTTTCTATGTTTTGTTCTTCATCTCTATTTTCTCATCTCTTCTTTTCTTGCTAAGCATTATGCTTTTTTTTTCTTTCCTGAGTTCTTGACTTCTTGCTCAATTGTTTGTCATTTTCAATATGATTTACTGTTTTCTTATTCTTCTTCACTTCACATAAACTGCATACTTGATATATTCTGGGTATTTTATGTCTCTAACTATTTGTGATGATAATTTTTTATTTTTAAGATCATTGAAATTAAAACCGGTTGAACTCCCAGTTGAACTGCTGAACCAGTCCCTCCTGGCCCGATAACTATATACATAAATATATGATTGGTGATTCACTTCCACTGAGATAAGATATGTATTCATCTAGGTAGCACGGACACGGTGTCGGACACCGACACCAATGGGGACACCGGACACCGCAATTTCCAAAAAATTGGATTTTGGACACCGCAAGACACCGTTATTTTTTTAATATTTTTATATATATATATATATATATATATAATAAATATCAAATACATTCCATAATCTAAAATAACAAATAATAATGAAAAACTCCCAAAACAAGGAATTCAAATACAAGTCATACTTAAACGTTAAATCCAACATAGTACATGATACATAACATAATAAATTAAGTCTTACAAAGTTCGCAAAATGTGCATTCCTAAGGCAAGTTTCCTCCCCTTTGTACATACTTTCCCGTCCTTATTATGAATTTCCACAACGGTTTTAAAGGGTCGTTCACAGTTGCTGTCCATCCACTTACAGCACTACTAGATTCATCCATTTCTGAAATTAAGTAATAAAGTAATAATAAATATACACTAACACATTGCATTCTGAAATTAAGTTGACAAAATAACTAAGTAAAAAAAAAGAGAGAGAACTCTTCTTGACAGAGAGAGAATAACAAAACTCTTACAAAACACCATCTGAGTCTTGAGTCAACGACGGAGGGAGAAATAAAAAAAGAGAGAGGCAGTCACAAACGACTTCAAAGAGAAGGTACCTGTGAGTCACTGACGGCAGCGAGGACCTCCGGCGACGATGCAGTGAGCTCTGGCGAGTCGCAGCAGCTGCTTCAGTCTTCGCGACGGCGACTGGAATCGTCGGCTTCGGAATGTTCGCAAACAGCTTTGGCGACAGTTACAAGTCGATAATGGCTTCCGTGAGGTGGTTCCAAGCTGACGGCCGTAAGGTGAGATTCACAGATGGTGTTTTTTATTTTTAGATTAGGGATTAAGGGCACAATCTATTTCTGTTAAAAAAACCCCACATATTACATTTAATACCAATTGACCCCCAAAATTAGTTCCAAAAATTCCAAAGTAGCCCCAAACGGTCGGACACTGCACATTACCATGTCCGACACTCCTCGATGAAGTGTCCAACACGGTGTCGGAAAATAAATAATAAAAAAAAATTCGGACACCGATTGGTGGTGTCCGACACATGTCGGGCGGTGTCCGAATGGTGTCCGTCCGTTTAGGACACCAAACCCCCCCCCCCCCCCCCCCCTCCAGGAGGGGTGTCCGTGCTTCAGAAGTATTCATCATAGCGGTCATATCTAAGCAATTGGAACTGAATGAGTGGTAGTCTTAGTATTGACCTTTAAAGTAGCTTATTGAAGCCACCGGCAGGCTTTTCCTTCATTTTGTCCTTGAGTCATCCCATGTTTTGCTTGTGAGCAGTCAAGCTTTATGCTGTCTTATAACAGTCTATGTTGTTTTGACCTTACAACTAGCTGTTATAGTTATCAGACCTCTGGGTGCTTAAAATCAATGTTGGTCTAACATTAGACGGATGGGCTGTAGCTGCTAAAGTTGTCACCAATATTTAATGGTTTTGTGTGAACCCTCAGTATAGCTCCTTGTTCAAGGGTGTCCAGATGATATTCCTGTCCATTGAATTGCTGCGTTGGACAACTTATGCTCTTGTTAATCACATTTTGGGTTATACTCTCTTTGTGATATTTTCTTGTTAGCTCCTGTTTATGCTAGGTGCATTGCTTGTTTACTGCTGACATTATTAAAGTATAAACATGGTTGTCTTCAGGGTGACGATTGATTTCGGGGCAAAATTGTCAATATTTGCAAAACCCAATCCATAAAACGTCACAGATCAAGCACCTTCTGTTGCCTCGGTGGTTGAGCCTCCCCTCCTGGGTGAGGATCCCACTTTGTGCGGAAGTGAGCATTCTCATATCCTATCGCCTTGGGGAGCAGAGTCTCTGCCATTACCTCTTGGGATTGGCCATGGGAAAAACATATATAAACATCTTCTCAATTCATAAATTAAAAGAAACAAATTAGAATAAGTGTTGTCTTCTACTGTATCTTTGCTTTCGGTAGATAAGAGTGCCTTTCTGCTAGTATGGTTCTTGCTCTCTACGTAGGCCACTAGGCCAGCAAGTTGAAGTTATTTTGCCGTGCAACTTTATGCATACCGTTTTGCAAGATCTGAAATTGGGATATCATCGTGTTAATATCTCGTGATTCCTAGTTTGCTCGGTCTCCTTAAATCGGCACATGCCTAGAGCTGCCTGTCTGCATCACTGCTAATGTTGCTACTTTTGTCACTCTGTTTTGCACTCACACCCTGCTTGCTAATGTTGGTGTCTGTTCATTTGGATGTTGTTCACTGCAGGAGCTCGAGGTGAAGAGGAAGGAAAGGGCTCAGGTAGCATATGAAAGGAAGAAGCAGTTGACGAAACTGCGATTGAAGGCAGAGAAGGCTGCTGAGGAGAAGCTTGGTCCCCAGCTCGAGATAATTGCTCCGATCAAGTACTGAATTAGAGGCTACTTTTCTTAAGTGGGAGTTCTGTTGAAGTACGACCATGTTTGGGTTAACTTTGTTTTGCCTAGAGACTATTTTGATAATGAGTGGCTTATATCTTCTTTTTGCTAGTTGTCAGCAGAGATTGTCCATCAAAATTCTTTTTGCCCGTGGAACAATGTATTTGGTGTCATTGATGTTGGTGTTTTTATACTTCTATTAGTTTTCACTTAAGAAAGATAGATACCTTGTTCAACAATGTACTAAAATACGTTGAAAGGTTTACGAACCCAATTTTTGCCTGCTTAAAAAACTTCAAAATCATTTATAAATTAACTGGCCAATGTAGAGGAAAGTATGCGCATGTTAAATTCCGAGTTTCGAATGAGTTTGGATGATAGGAAGTTTGAAATTATCAAAACATTTATAAATATTCAATAATTTGGTTTACAAGGGATCGAATTGACCCACCTATTCCAACTAGGGGAAAATGTTCTTTGTTCCCTGTACTTTTAGGTTATGCGTCATGGTACCCTTCACTTTAAAAAACCTCTATTGAATTTACATCCGCTATGGGAAGGGAAAGTGGGCAGATTAATCAAATCCGTTAGAGTTATTAACAAGATATCATTACCCCCCTCCCCTTTTTTTTTCTAATTTACTTTAAGTATTATTTTAGGCATTCACTAAATATAAAAAATACAAGGGATAAAGTGCAACTTTTATCCACCGTTAATCTCTCATTAATTGACCACCGCAGCGCTGCACAGTTAGCCCACCATGCAAATTACCATCTCCAAACAACCAACTCCAGCAGTCACCGCCACAAACCACCATCCTCAACAGGCCCACCACCAAATACTATCGCCGATAGACCTACCAGGAGACGATCACCAATAATCCAATTACTAGAAACCTCCATTGCTAACGGCCCACCACCGATTTTCACTGTTGCCAACAATCACACCATAAAATAAAATAAAAACTCTCCTGAACCCAACCTCATTGCAAAAATTCTTTACCATACTTTCTTCGCACTTTTGCATCTCCTCCCTATTTTCTCAGTGCAGGTGAGCTCCAACAAAGTGGGTGGTGGTAGAAATCAATGAAATGGTTAGCGATGGCTGTAGGTTCCTTAGGTTCATGGTTGTGGATTGGAAGTTATAGTGGCAACCACAAGCAATGCATTACGGGCATGGGCGGATCTCTTACATGACCCCCCCAACTTTTGGAATTTTTTTCCTATTTACATAGATGTCATTATCTTGTAACGTTAGTTAATTAGGGTTTCGTTTTGTTGTATTTTTTACTCTTTATGCTATTGGTCGTCATAATCTTCTTTTTTCTCATTCTTTTGCTCCATCTTCATTCTTCCAAATTCTATATTTCAAATCTCTTGATCATGAAAAATACGAATTAATCAAGATTTTTTTTAAGTTTAAATTCTTATAGTATGTTAACTTATACGTGAGAATTGTATTCATACAGTTAATAATTACATTAGTAATTCATCAATAGAGTAAGAGTTAAATTTCTTCATGCAAGATCAGTAATTCGTTCTTGATTTACCTTACCAAGTTAAATAAATCATTATCAGTAAATGATTAATAGTCAAATTGAGCAATTCTTTTATGTTAGCCATCAATTTTTAATACTTTTTCGGCCCACCTCGATTAGACTTTCTGGATCCGCCCTTGGTTACGGGGAGCTGGGTTCGACGTGGGTATGGATGGGTGATGGCATGAACTCGTCGCTGCCGTCCAGGCTATGGTTGGTGGCCGTGGTGGTGCCCCTTAAGTGAGCCGTTGGTCATGGATATGGGCTTGATGAGCTAGATTGGTGATGACAATGTAGGTGTTAGTGGTGATTCAGTGGCAGCACGATGGCAGCGAAAATCCCTTGTAACAGCAACGGTGGTAGCATTTTGGGGTGGGGGCAGAGAGAAGAGAAGGAATGAGAGAGAAAAGATATTATGGTCAAGTTTTTATGGTGAAATGACAAAATCACCCTTAAAAATGTAGTTTTATGCCACTTGAAAGGGGATTTAGGTAAATGAATTGCCAATTTTAAACTATATGAGGTTAAAAGGGTATACTGGTCTTTAAAATATAATTTTGGACTTCAAAGTATTCTCGCTCAAAAATAGAGTTAAGTTGGAAGGAAATTGTCTAATGTGCATACTTTCCGATAGTGGAGGTAAGTTTAGTAGAAGTTTTTAAAGTGAGGGGTGCCATAACGCATAACGCTAAAAGTATAAGGGGCAAAGACCATTTTTCCCTTCCAACTACCTAATAAATTGGTTGTCTAAAATTGTTTGCCCTATCTAAGGAATAGGAAGTGTAAAATCGGTCGGTCCTGCACTCACCTCCCGAGTATATAGTTTCAATACGAATCTAAAATCTTCCGCCCTCGCGAATATATAGTTTTAATAAGAATCTAAAATCTTCTGTCCTGCACCTACCCTCCGAGTATATAGTTGCAATAAGAATCACACAATGATAGATGTAGATATCTCTAGTAAAATGTCTTGTCCGTATAGCATGATATTTGGGGAATTTTCTACTACTCAAACAAGCATGAAACCTATTCTTGCATTTTCGTCCATCAGTCACTCCGATAGGCTTATAGGGTCAACTTTCGGCTCATACTTGGATTTAATGGTTAAGGTGATGAGGTTTATCTGTAGAATTGGAAGTTTGGCTATTTCCAGTCAGGGGCGGACCTACGTTGTGATAAGGGGGGCCGAAGCACCCCCTGACTTTTGGGGGAAAAAATTCGGGAATCGCACCGCAACTCCGTCCCCAATACCCCGTTCCCCGAGAGACACACTCGGCAGTCACCCCTCTCTCTCTCTCTCTCTTTATCTATCTCTTACCATGACCGTGAGTGACTGACCCCCGGTGAACTAAGTTCAAGCAGGCCGTGAGCTTGTGACAACTGACGAGGCAACTCCGACCAGATTAGGATCTGTGGGCGACGCACCAGATCAGGCAAGCACCGACTGAGGCGATGAGATCTGGCCCCTCACTCCGCTCTTCGACTGCTACTCCCAGGTTTCGACCAGATCTGGCCCCTACCGGCGACGACTGACGAGGCTCCCTGGCATGTGGGTCTTAACTGTTCAGTTCAAACCAGAGGTCCGTGAGTCGGTGAATCAGGATTCTGTCTGTGAGTCGGTGATAACTGATTATTACTGAATTACCGGGGTGTATTTTTGACAGGTAAGACTTCTGAAAGATCCTAATTTCATTCCATTGATTTCTTTTGTATCTGATTCTTTACTGTTTGATCGTGTTTTTACTTGAATTGGGTTTCTCAGTTAAGAGTTTGCTTGGCCTTGAATCTAGTATATGATCATGATTTGGGCTTCTAGTTCTAGTTATGGTTGCTTCTTTCTTGCTTTTGAAGTACTAATTTCAATTTGTTTCCTTTTTTCGTCTTCAAAACTTGTCGGTTTGCTCTGAATTCTGAAATTGGTGGTTATAGTTTTTACTTTTTGTATGTCAAAATCATGTGGTTTTGGCTTACAGGGGTGATGGGTTTCCATTCTTCTTGGGCTATCAACTACAGTTTTAATAATTAAAGATTTCACTTTGTGCTTCAAATGTTTACTAGAGTTCTTTTATTTGCAGTACGGCATATGTTTCAATTTTTTGTATTTTCTTTTTTGGACTTTAGAGTTATGCTTTGATTTTTGGATTGATTTTGGTGCTACGATTTTGGTTTTAGGAAGATCAAAGGTTTGGTTTGACATTGAAGAGACATGGCTAATAACGCAGCTGCTTGTGCTGAGAGCCTGAGAGGACAACAAGCGATATGCTGATTTGTCCGGACTGGGCGATAAATATCGAGCTATGTGATATTATCAACATGAATCCTGGGTATTGTCCTTTTCTTGTGGTACACTGATCGTTCATTTACTAGTCCACTTACTGTTGTCTTGCTTTTACATGGAAACCCTCTATACAACTGTTGATTCCCATCATTGTGTAGGCTTAAATCCTCACAGCCTTAACTACCAGCAATTCTAGTATCAATATTAACAGTTTAGCACAGAAAATCAGCGTTTCTAATGTTTTAGTTTCCTCTTGACAAACATGAATAGTGACAAGAGTTGTGCATGTACAGATGTCCTCACTGTGTGATTGGAACTAAAAGTAATTGTTAACTCATTATAATAGACTCGTTATCTAGCATCCATGGTTAGTCCTAAAGCAACCCTGTCTTGAAAGTAGTTAACTTACTATACAATCTCTAGGCTCAAGAACTAATGTCCTATATTTGAGACACCTCTAGCTTCCCCTTCCGTCTCTTATTTCTCCAACTCCAATAACTCTAACCTATGTAGTTGTTGGAATCCTTAAGGATGACTTGACGGTCTTCATTTACGGTTAGAATCATCTATCGAACTCAATAAATGGGCCACAATTAATGCCTTTCACTTGGAGTATAATTTGTATGTTCCTTTTTTTTTTGTGTGTTATACTTGTAAAAAGTCTTTAATGGCTCTCGGAAACTTAATAATATTTTTTGTATATGTTTTTAAGTGTACTTTGTTTTTAATATTATTTTAATAAATTTTTTTTGGTGAATTCGATAAAATTTTTGCACCCCCTGAAAAAAAATTCTGGTTCCGCCCCTGTTTCCAGCCCTTGAAATGCTAATTCACTCTTTCCAAATTGTAGTAAGAGCAGAAAATGATAAAATTTATGATCTACATCTCTCCGGTCATTTTTCTACTTCTTTTGCTTTAATTTCTGGAGCAGGAAATGATACTCTTGCACTAGAATTATTAGCTTCCATTTCTCTACTAAAGATTTTTTTCAATAGATTTTGGATCAAAGTACAAGTAACTAAAACAAGAAACAGGTTTCCTCGTTCCCTTAGAATCAAATACAACTGTAGCATAACTTCAGTTTGCTAATGTAAAGCAACGATGAAAAGAACAGGAGCAGCAGAAAAAGGTGTTGGTATTGGGGTTTTAAACCCATTGTGGAAAAGCAACTTTGATTCAATTTTTAAATTAGTTCCAAACCAATACTGTTTGTTGTGTTTAGTAAACTACATTTCATGATTTTCGTACTTCCTTATTTTCTGCACAAGTATACACGAAGTTATACTTTTTCTAACAAACGGAGGACTGGTCAATACTGGCTGAGGAGAGGTGGTGCATCATCCAGAAGTAACCTCTGTGCCACGCTTTATTCAGCTCAGTGGGGTTTGCAAAAACAGTGATTTAAGTGCAATGGACACACTGGGGCAAGAGTAAGCTATGTTTCGCGTATTTCTATCCCAAATTTTGACTTATAATGACTTCAGACACTTTGAGGCAAGTGTCTTCAAACGAAAATCAAAATGTGCCGTCTCGTTTGAGAGTTAGAGCTAGAGTGCAATTTTAATAAGAAAAAGATAGCAATTCTCTCGGAACAAATATTTGTCTAAAGTTATGGCATTCTGTAATTTTTTACGTCTTCACTGTCCCTCCACGGTAAAAAAAAATTACCCAAATCGAATACTTCGAACCCAAAAAGCTCCTGCAACCTATCACAACTACTCAATAACGAACGCGCAGATGCTACAACAACCACGGAGGAAAGAATTGGACAAGCACAAGGAGGAAACGGAAATGGAGACCCAAGATGAATCGAAAATCAAGACAAACCTATTGCTACATTATACTCTGTGCACATAATTAATGGATTATTTTAGGAGGACATAGCATTTATTATTATGTTCTTGGAAGTTGAATTTATATTATTGTTAGATTGACACAATCTGATTTGCATCATCAAATTGATATAATCTACTAGCTTTCCGTGGGGACACAGTGCCACGTCGCTTACGATTCGGATTTTTTTAAGTAACGGTTCTAAGCAGAATTGGTCCTAAGATTAAGCCTTTATTTGGTGAACTTGAAGCTCAATTACAATCTCCACCAAAAGATTTACAAGCTTGATTGATTTAAGAAAATTTGGAGTCTTGGGTCAAAACCGATTGTTCTCGAGTTCTAAACGATCAAGATTAAAATTAACTGGCGGGATTTGTAATAGATTGAGGTTTTTCTGTTTTGTAATAGTTATTAATGTCGTACTGTTACGTTCCGTACCGATTCGTGTCGTATTAATCTCAGAACAACAGAGCGACTCTCACATGGACGATCATGTCGCGTACCCGTGTGGACCCTGAGCGCAATGGGGAAGGGATGATTGACATTTTTCATTGGTTACCATTATTATAGTGACAATAGGTAAACCTGGCCCACGAGACTATTTCTCCTTTATTCCCTTTCAGTTATTGCACATCTGGTCCCTAAATTATCTCCCTGCCACTTCATTTTTACCTCCATGAATGTCAATCTCGGCCACCTCTTAGATCACGATTGAACTCCACTACTCCCTCTTGAGCACGTTTCTAGATTCTCTGAAGAAGGAAATTGTCGCAATTTACATTTAATTTGTTTTCTATTTTCATGAGGGCATTAATGGAATGCACAGTGCATAAAATGTTGGCAGCAAGCAAGAAATGGAAGTTTTGGCCATTTAATAACTAATATAAGTAGACAAATAACCCCTTAATGAATTTAATTAGCGGGAAAGCTGATAATGAAGTACATCTAAAGTGCATCCAGAACTATTCGTCCGGACTATTTATGACCGTCAGATAGAGTGATCTTACAGAACCCACGCTGAGCAAGGGGAGGGGGGAGGTTATTACAGAGAATAGCCGACGAGATGGTCAGGTCCATTGGTCCTGAATTAACCAAGATTTTCTCCCCGTGACGAGTTTTGAGGGGGGAGGAGAATGGATCAGAAGAACAAAATCTTAGACGAAATTTTCAGAATCAAGTTTGATTGTTGTTACACCCTTACCATCCATAAACCTTTGACTTCCCCAAATTCCGTCGGAAGGAGAACGCTGGAATCTTGCAGCATATAAAGAATTAGAGTGTTGAAAGCTTTAGTTGGACTATCCTGCATTTCAGCACCAAAACCCTTGCTCACGGCGCAATGGTGCTTCGCCGGTGGGTAATCTGTCTCTGCACTCTTGTTTTCATCATGGGTTTTGGTTTTGGACTGGCAAATGGCAAAGTGGTTCGGAAGTTGCGGTTAAGAGCTAGGGTTTATCCTACGATTCTTGTTGACCCATCAGACAAAGGAAACTTCTCAACCATCCAATCGGCTGTGGATTCCATTCCTTCAAACAACAGGCACTGGATTTGTATCTACGTCAAAGCCGGAACGTACAGGTTTTTTTTTTTTTTCCTTTTCCTTCATCATCAGAGGAAACAATCAAACTTGTTTAACATGTGTGTTTTTTGAGTTTCATGCAGAGAACAGGTTAATATCCCGTTTGATAAGCCGTTTATCTACCTGAAGGGAGAAGGAAAGTGGAAAACAACTGTGGTTTGGAATGCCCATGATTCCATTGCAACAAGCGGCACTCTGATTTCTCAAGCTGATAATTTTGTTGCCAAAAGCCTATCCTTTGTGGTAAGAGTCCTAACACTTTGCTCTCTCTCTCTCAACCCCCCCCCCCCCCCCCCCCCCCCAAAAAAAAAAATGGCACTTTTAACAAAATTACGTATTTTCTAATGAAAGAAGTGGAAAAAAAACAAGGGTGAGACTATTTCCACTCCTTTACTGTTCACTCTATCGGTGAGCTATATTCACTCCCTTTTTTACTTTTTCTGCTCACACACCCGCCCATAGTTATCTCAAGTGACATAAAATTAAAAGAGCGTGTAAATAGCAACAAAGGGATGTGTAAGTAGTAACCCACAATTAGTTTATGGGTGCACATACAATTAAAATGGTTTTGGAAGGCACAAAAGTGCTTTTTGTGATTGTGAGGTGCTATTATTCATCTACTGCAATGAACACTAGAGTTCAATAATGGCTTCTACGTAGTGTACTTAGCATTCGAAACCATGAACCATGTGCATGACGCCAACTTATGACAGTACGTAGTCATGGGACTTGAAATGTCAAAATTATTATGGGACAAAGTGCTCGTCTCCATGATGTCCTTTTTAATTCCTTTTACGTGTTAGTGTATGATTCTTTCAACTATAATTATCCTTGCAGATAAGAGTGGATGTCTTGTATTAGACCTATGTTTTTCACTGCAATAATTGGCTATCTGAAGGTGTTTGTCTTAAAGATGTTAATCTATACTTGATAATTTCAAACAGAATTCTTTCAACTATCCCATGGTAACCTATGACTACAATGCCATAAAGCCGGCCTTGGCCGCCATGATATCCGGTGATAAATCTGCCTTCTACCGCTGTGGCTTCATTGGATTTCAAGACACATTGTGGGATGTTCAAGGCCGCCACTACTTCAAGCTTTGCACAATCCAGGGAGCCATTGATTTCATCTTTGGGGCCGGCCAATCTCTTTATGAGGTAAGTTTATCCTGCAATATGATGATTGATCCATCATGCTGCGTAAGCATTAATTTCCTTCTCAATAGGCTCTTCTTTTTGTACCTACCCGAAGTCTAATGATTGTTTTATAAGGGGATTTGATACTGGTAATTGATATGCTTTCTATGAAGTCTAAGCTAATTCCCTAGGCTGAAGATTTTCTTTTGCCAGAATTTTTGTCCTTCTTACCTTTATAGGACCTTTAGGAAAGGGTCATCAGTCTTTGTGGTGGTTA
Source organism: Escallonia herrerae (assembly GCA_033070095.1). Classification (NCBI taxonomy): domain Eukaryota; kingdom Viridiplantae; phylum Streptophyta; class Magnoliopsida; order Escalloniales; family Escalloniaceae; genus Escallonia; species Escallonia herrerae. The sequence goes on from JAVXUP010000350.1 coordinate 168,670, forward strand.
ATTAGCAGGAAGAGATCAACTTGGTCTAACTACCCTCATTGCTGGTTGAAGGATCCTCTTTGGGAGGGCTGTTGGATTTTGTTGAAAGAAAGACATGTCTTTCCTCCTCCTTTTTTCTCCATCTGTTTTAGGCCTTGGGGCTCCATTTTACCTAAAAGGTGTTAATTATAATTTACAAGGTAATTATGTCCCATTTGGCTAAGGTTTTTTTTAATTATTTCAATTTAAGGATTTCATTAACCACCTCCTTCAATAACAAATTTAGAACATGTTTAAAGCCTATCTATCCATTTTATAGTAATTGTTTGCAGTCAGCACTATGCTTTGAGTTTCAGTGTACAGTTAAACATATTTGTGTTTTGATAAAATAAACTCATAGAAGAAATTGTGGATACTATTGGCAATCTTTTCACTGTTTGCAGAGGTGCACCATATCAGTAGCAGCAAAACCGCTAGGGGAATTAGCAGGCTTCATCACAGCACAGGGAAGAAGTAACCCTCATGACCCCAGTGGGTTTGTTTTCAAAGAGTGCAATGTAATTGGAAGTGGACAGGCCTTCTTGGGGAGACCATGGAGAGATCACGCCAGAGTGGTTTTCTTTAACACATCTATGTCAAGTGTCGTTGTTCCGGAAGGATGGAGTGCTTGGCAATCTATTGGCCACGAGTAAGTCTTTCTTTTTATTTTTTCTTTTTTGAAATGTTATTTGACTCACCAGGATGTGTAGGAGTACTTTACGATGGATAGTCTCATCACTCGATTTATGTTAAGTGTGGTGACAAGCAAATTGCATGACGGCTTGCTGTCTACGCGGATCCTCCGTTGTAACCGTGCTCTTGCAGCTTTAATAGCTTTTACATGTAGCTATGACTGCATTGTCGCTGTTGCTATTTTTAACGACATATTTCACACGTATTTTGACAGCATTAACCCCAAAATTTACAATCAAGACTGAAGGATTGATTGTTGTGCATATCCTTCTTACAAAGTGTATAATATCCTCAACTGCCAAGAAAACGAGGAAATAGTTAAAGTAGATTGATTGTTTGTGTGATGTTTCGACATCACCCTCGAAAGAAAAATAATGTTGTGGACCTTGAGGTAGTAGTCGAAATTGCTTTCTATAGATCAAAATAGTAACAGTGTCTATTTTGGTGTGCAAGAACTTAATTAGACATTCCCACGATTTGCACTAACAGGATATATCCAATCTCATTCCCTCTTTAAGAATGTCTTGCATAATCAACTCGAAAAGGTTTTGTTTGCATATGGCTACATGATGACTATATCAATGTTTGGAACTTATTTTGATCTTCGGTTTCAGGAGTTTGATAACATTTGCTGAGCACGGCTGCAATGGCCTTGGTTCGAACACTTCAAAGCGAGTTAAGTGGGAAAAAAAGCTGAAGCCAGACTACTTGTGGTGGTTAACCAGTATGTCCTACATTGACAGCGAAGGTTGGATTGGCAGACAAGCTTTCACAATGTAGCCTTGATCTCTCAGTTACTCTTCTTATATACCCTAAATGGTCCATCGCTCACCAAATTCTGTTTTCATCTTCATATGTTCTCCATATGTTCCATTGGTCACCGAATTCTGTTTCTGGTGGTTGTGGATTGGGTTGGGGAACTTGTTGATGAGAGGAAGAGAGAGACCTCTGCTATTTCCAACTGTGTGGATCCATGAGTTTTGGTATTGCTTTGCTGACAAGTAAACCAAAGATTGTGGACCTCTTCTGTGGATAAACCATAGATGGAAAGGAAAGAGAACAAAATTGTATTGGTGCATTGGTGCTTTTAACTGGATGCCGAATCAGTTTGTAAATTTTAGTATGTACTAGTACTTGTTAAGAATTTCAGACTTTCATCAAACCACCTCCCATTGACCATCAAGCCTGTCTCAAGAGTTATGTTGGCTAAGTTGCAACCGGATTCTCTTCTGGGTGTTGAGGGATAAAACCCTGATAAAGAACATATAAACGAGCTATCTTGTAACTGGGACATTACATTTATGGGCAAATTGCAATGTTATTTAATGGAATCCAATGCTAAAGTTATGCACAGTAGGTCATTTGACTTCGCCTCCAGAAACGAAACGTTAGACAGTCTTAATGGACATAGTAAGTTTTTGCTGTTTTTCCTTCCCATTCAATGCCTTGACTCTATATATAAGTGAAAGTAAGAAAAGCCGCCTCATTTATTCAGCATCCTCTCACAAAATGTCTTCACAGCATGCATGGTGTGTCTCCACATGTCTTGCTCTCTTCTTCCTTGGCTTTGGGTTAGCCAAAAAGGGTCATGGAATTCACTCAACAATTCGTGTTGATCAGTCAGGCAATGGCGACTTCTCTACCATTCAATCTGCTATCGACTCTATTCCCAAAGATAATACGAATTGGATTCGTATCGATATTAAGGCCGGCGTTTACAAGTACGACTTTTTCGACTTTCGTTTCATGGTATACATATTGTGTTGTATGAGTGCTTCCCAAACAAAGTCATTTTGAAAATACGGTGTTGATTTGGTCGCCATGCGACGTGCAACTAACCTTGGCATAGCGCATACTTTGCCCTATATTTCCCCATATCCACATCACATCCTCATTTACCGCCAAAAAGTAAGAGTTTAGTGTCTTTCTTTACGTTCATATTTGCCCATGCAGGGAACAAGTGAGAATTCCAGCTGACAAGCCGTACATCTATCTAAAGGGAGAAGGAAGCGGGAAAACTCAAATTGTTTGGGGTGAGACACTGCTACACTCTGCCACTTTCACCTCTGAAGCTGACAATATCATTGCCGAAAGCATAACGTTTACGGTAGGAAATTCTAAACTGTTTTTTTTTTCCTTCTCGCCCACACCAATATGGCAACATCCTACATATCTATACTAAGGTTTCGTTTGATTTGGTTTTCAATTTTTAAAGAGCAGTTTAAATTTTTTTTTTATAAAAATAAGTGGGTGTTTGATAACCCTTTTTTTTTTGAGGTTTTTTTTTTTGGTGTTTGGTAACCCTTTTTATTTTGACTTTTTTTTTTGTGGTTTGCGGTGGCGGTGGTGGGGCGTAGCGGTGGTCGACGGTGGTGGTGGTGGTGGCCGACGGCCGGAGGTGGCTGCCGGCAGTCACCGGCAGTGGTGGCCGGCGGCCGGAGGTAGCTGCCGGCAGTCTCCGGCGGTGGTCGCCGGCTGCCGGAGGTGGCTGCCGGCAGTCACCGGCGGTGGTGGCCGGCGGCCGGAGGTGGCTGCCGGCCGTCTCCGGCGGTGGCTGCCGGCAGTCTCCGGCGGTGGTCGCCGGCGGCCGGAGATGGCTGCCGACAGTCTCCGGCGGTGGTCGCCTGAGGTGGCTGCCGGCGGTGGGAGGGTGGTGGTGGTGGTCGAAAAAGAAAAACCAAAAGTGAAAAAAAAAACCAGTTTTTGGAGTTTTTTTTTTACTCTGCAGTTTAAAAACTGGTTTTTTAAATTGAAAAAAAAATGGTTACCAAACGCTCCTTTTTTCAGTTTTTAAAACTGAAAAAAAAAAGGGAAAAAAAGAGTGTCAAACGGGGCCTAATATTTAATGAATCCTTCATTTATTTTTTTCCTTTTTGGTAATATGTTGAATCAATATTCGACAGAATTCCTACAATTATCCTCCAAAGAGTAATGGAAATCCTATCAAGCAAGCATTGGCAGCTAGGATAAGTGGTGACAAATCATCGTTTTATCGGTGCCAATTCTTTGGTTTGCAAGACACATTGTTGGATGACCGTGGTCGCCACTACTTTAAGAACTGCCTAATTCAGGGAACCACTGATTTCATCTTTGGCATGGGACAATCTATTTATGAGGTATGGCCTAATTTTGTTACCTAACTTGCAGTCTCGTTTTCTTAAAACGTACGGTTCTACTTAGAGCCTGCACATGACCAGACGAAACATTCCGTCTCTTCCTTCAAATGAGGCCTTCTTTTGTCTCTAGAAATCTAATGAACGTTGCAGTCTCTATCTTTGGGACTAGAAAAATGTAGAAGGTGTCTCTGAAAGGGCATATGAGTAGCTACTTCATGTTTGATGGATCACTACTGCTTTCCTAATATTTCTTTCTTTCTTGCTGGACAAATTTTTTTGGTGGGAGACAGAAATGTACAATAGCAACGATTTCAGGACACGTAAACCCAAAATTAGCAGGATACATAACAGCACAGGGAAGATCAAACCCTAACGATGACAACGGGTTCGTGTTCAAGGATTGCAAAGTGGTTGGAACTGGAAAGACATACCTGGGAAGAGCATGGAAAGGTTTTGCTAGAGTGATATTCTACCGCTCATCCTTCTCAAGCGTTGTCGTTCCTGAGGGATGGAAAGCTTGGAATGCAGCCGGTCACGAGTAAGATCAACAAATCTTATGGCTAACTTGTTCTTGTTCTTCTTTTTTTTTTAATGTTTAATTTTCTTCCACAAATATTTTCTTCACATATTGTCTTGATGATTGATCTCGTCATGCAAATAATAGTTTCTTCACCACTTTTGTGATGTTTAATCTTCTTCTTCCCATAAACTAGTTAAGGTTGAGGTGGAACATAATGAGATATTATACTTACCATTATAATTTAAGTTCTCTTGTTTAGGTATAGTAAAAGTGCTCTCTTCAAGAAAGTCAGAGTTTTTTCTTTATTGGAAGCTTAGGAAGTTTTCTCAAGATGACTTGTTTTGGTAACCAGGGATCAGATCACCTTCGTTGAAGAAGGTTGCCGTGGACCTGGATCGGATACTTCAAGGCGTGTTGAGTGGGTAAAGAAGCTGAGTGATGAAGCGTTGCAATCCTTAACCAGCATTTCCTTCATTGATGGTGGAGATTGGCTTCGCAACCTACCTTTGAACGTGTTGGGCGAACTTGAAGATCTTGTGCATTAGGGCCATCGTTAGCTCCATTTTTTCCCTGCCCCTCTATTTCTCAAGTAACTTCAGCTATGCTTTTCTATTCTTTTCCCTTTTTTTTTTTTCCTTTTTGAGTTTCGTTGAAAGTCATCAATTTTAAGTTACAAATTGAATGAATAAGAAAGAAAGTTCCACTGCGAGGCTTTTTCTCCCCGTACACTATTTATTTTGCGTTACACTGTGTGTTTGGAGAATATTGTGAGCAAGTGAGTTGCTATCGGTCGAAAGAAGTACTAGGTGACCACGTTGAGGTCATAATCATGTAAGTCGGAATTGGACGCAAGAACAAACCGGAAAGTTAGAATGACTTTTATTCGAAAATGGGTTAGTTACGGATAACACTTACGAGGTTTACCCGAAAATGCATTTAGCTCATACTAAGTATTTTTAATATCCTCCACTTTATGTGGTTTGTAGTATGTTTACACAAAGCTCCACCCCGTTAAAGATTCATGAATAAAAGTTAGCAAACCAAACAAATTTTATGATTTAATGAAATTGCCTTCACACCGCCACCGACGCCAGCGAACTACCACCTGTGCCGCTATCATCCCCCTCTACAAACACCATCCCAACCCTCCAAACACCAGTGACAACACAAACACAAACACCCCTACACCATTCAACTTATCAAAGGATACTAGCAAAGCAAAAAGGATAACATCTTTGCAGGGATTGTGCATTTAGTCCATTAGCGCTTCTTGATGACCTGCGACTGCCATTGGGGCTACTGTCATCCCACTCCCTAGACACTATCCCACCTCTTAAAAAGTAGTGCCCATCACCCCCCCCCCCCCCCCCCCAAGCACACAGTGGCTGTTGGAAAGTATACTTTGTGTGTGTATACTTGTGTAGAAAATCAGTTTCGAAAATATACTAACATGTAAAGATTAACATTCCAAAAATAGCAACCAAGAAAATAATGTGTAATATAACTCACAGCAAAATTACAAAACAGCAAATGGTAAGGCCGAGGCGTAAATTTGATTTACTGTCCTTAAGACTTATTCATCCCGTAACGGTGCTGATAGCCTCTTGACGAAAGTCTCCCAGGATACAACGGCTATGCCTGGAAATAGGAGTACTCCAAACTTCCAGACTCGGCAAACCAAACAATGACAGAACTTTCTCTTTCGAACACAGGAAAAACCGGACATGACAGAATATTACAGAAGACAATTTTGGGATTCAGTTAATTAATTAAATTATGTAACTGACTCGTTTTTATACAGTGAATATTCACCGGGAGGTGCAACTCTTCACAGCTGGTTGGAAAGGTCGCAACTTTTCGGAAAAGAATATAAATAAATAAAATTTTTATTTATTTAAAATATTTTTGTCCCAAAAAGAATAAAGCCTGATGGGCCCAAGCCAAAGCCACGGCCAAGCCACGGACCGGACCGGGACGAAACAGGCGGGCGGCACGCGCGTGTGTGGTGGACTTTGGGTCAACCTAGGTCCTCCCTCCTTACAAAACTTGGGTACCCCCAAAGGGTCCAACCCTTAGCTCAAGGCTAAGCTTTATAAGGAGACAACATTGGCTTTATTTCTTCAATGTGAGATTCCCTTTCCCTTTAAGTTGAACCACCAACTTTAACTTTAATTTTCTCATTCACTCTTTATTTGTTTTAAACTCGTGAATATACTATGATCATCTATTCCAATAGATGAACATAAATAACTTTGTTCCTAGCCAAATTATGGTTTAGAACCCATTTGAAGATTGAGTCAGAGATGGTTCTCCACAATGGGTTTAAAACCCAATTCCAACAATCCCCCACATGAATAGAAAATTGACTGGACACTATACTTAAAGAAACACTGACACTAGAAAGAGTTCATTAGAACAACACTGCATCAGGATAGGTAGCCGATGGCCTTGAACCTTCCCTAGTGAAAACTATCAGATTTACTGGTTAACCAGTGAACGTGATGTCTTGAACTGTTCAACCTTTAGTGTAAATCGAGACAATACAACTTCACACAGTACCGCTCAAACATTGTTTTGAGGTTCTCATTGTTGTGTTCATTTTGGCCATGAACAACTCGTGGTTTTCATGAGTACTCTCTAAGAATTCAGCCCTACAATTCTCATAGAAGTGGCCCACTTCATACTCAGATAGATGACTTCTTATTAAGAGGTTCCTACTGCACCCCCACTTGGATTTCCAAGATATAAGAGTCATTAAAAGCATAGCTTAACCCAACCTTTTGTAGGTGCCACTGTCTTCTCATCATAAGAATGGATATGAGGGTTTTAACCCCCTCCCCCCTCCCATAGTGCTCCTTCTGAGTCGCATTTACATAATTCGATTTTCCCTTTGAACCTAGATCTTGGGATCTTCAGTCAGCTAGGTAGGGTTTCCATTATGGCAACTTTTTAGTTCATAGGCTTAAGACCCATTCCCCTCGATGATGTATTTACTTTCTCTCCAGTCAAGGCTTTCGTTTACGAATCCACAATATTATCCTTTGACTTCACATAGTCAATAGAAATAATTCCACTAGAAAGTAATTGTTTAACTGTATTGTGTCTACGACCTATAAGTCTAGACTTACCGTTATACATACTGCTTTGTGCTCTTCCAATTGCAGATTGACTATCACAATGTATGCAAATTGGTGACACAGGCTTAGGCCAATTTGGAATATCCTCCAAGAAATTATGAAGCCACTCCGCTTCTTCTCCTGCTTTATCTAAAGCATAAATTCAGACTCCATAGTGGATCTGGCAATACATGTCTGTTTAGAGGATTTCCAAGAAATAGCTGCTCCTCCTAGTGTAAACACATATCCACTTGTGGACTTTGCTTCACTAGAATCTGATATCCAATTGGCATCACTGTATCCTTCTAACACAGCTGGATATCTTGTGTAATGCAGCCCAAAGTTTAAGGTATATTTTAAGTACCTTAAAACTCTTACAATAGCTATCCAATGATTCTTCCCTGGATTGTTAGTATATCTGCTTAGTTTACTGACCGCATATGCTATATCGGGTCTCGTGCAATTCATGATGTATATTAAGCTACCAATTATACGTGACTACTCTAACTGAGATATTCATTCACCAGTATTCTTTGTTAAATGTAAATTTAAATCTAGTGGTGTCTTCACCGTTAAATTTGTCTAGCACTTTCTCAAAATAGTGAGATTGTGACAAGACTAGTCCATTTGATGTTTTGGTAATTTTAATACAAAGTATAACATCAGCCACACCCATATCTTTCATATCAAATTTACTAGTCAACATTTTCTTTGTAGCCTTAATGAATTCATTATTGCTCCCGATAATAAGCATGTCATCCACATAAAGACAAACAATGACATATCCTTTTTCCGTGCCTTTAACGTAGACACATTTATCACATTCGTTGATTCTAAAGCCATTTTCAATCGTGACTTTATCAAACTTTTCATGCCATTGTTTAGGAGCATGTTTAAGTCCATAAAGTGACTTAACGAGCTTGCACACCTTCTTCTTATGATCAGGAGCTACAAACCCCTTGGGTTGCTCCATATAGATTTCTTCATTTGGATCTCCATTTAAGAAGGTTGTCTTCACATCCATTTGGTGTATCTCAAGATTATTAATAGCTGCAATAGCTATCAATATTCGGATGGATGTTATTCTAGTAACTGGTGAATATGTATCCAAATAATCAAGGCCTTCATTTTGTTTATATCCCTTGACAACCAACCCGGCCTTATATTTTTTTATCGTTCCATCAGCTTTCATCTTTCTCTTGAAAGTCCATTTACACCCTAATGGTCAGACGGAAAGGACTATTCAGACTTTGGAAAACATGTTGAGAGCATGTGTGATTGATTTTCGGGGTTTTTGGGATGATCATTTGCCATTAATTGAGTTCGCCTACAATAACAATTTTCAGACCAGCATTCAAATGGCTCCATATAAAGCACTACATGGCAGGAAATGCAGGTCTCCTATTTGTTGGGATGACGTTGGAGAGAGGAAGTTGTAAAGACTTGAGATTGTGCAACAAACAACTAACAAAGTCAAGTTGATTAGAGAAAGAATTCTTACCGCACAGAGTAGACTGAAAAGTTATGTGGATTCTAGGAGGCGGAAATTGGAATTCCAAATGGGCGATCATGTCTTTTTGAAGGTGTCTCCTACCAAATGAGTCATGAGATTTGGGGTTCATGGGAAGCTAAGCCCAAGATTCATAGGTCCATTCGAGATTCTAGAAAGAGTCGGAGAAGTTGCTTATAGAATCGCCTTACCGCCTTCTTTGGCTAGGGTGCACAATGTTTTTCACGTCTCCATGTTAAGAAAGTATATCTCTGACACGAGTCATGTAATAGAGTACGAGCCATTAAAGCTTCGTGACAATTTGACTTTTGAGGAATGCCCACTGCGCATTATAGATAGGAAGGACCAAGTGCTTAGAAATCTAACCATCCGCTACGTAAAGGTTCAATCGAGCAACCACTCTGAAAGGGAGACTTCTTAGGAACTTGAAGAGGAAATGCATTCGAAGTATCCCGAGCTGTTTGCAATCTCAGGTACAAAAAGTTTAGAGGACTAAACTCCTTTTTAAGGGATGAGAATGTAATAACCTATATTCAATTAGTGTAGCGTTAAAACGAATAAACCATTTCGCACACAAATAAAAATAATAATAGTTGAAAGTTTGGGGTCTTAATAGTAATTAATGGGTATTGTGTTTCTTGGAGGGACTGTTTTGTTATTAAATAATTAGTAAAATAATATAAACAAAAGGTAAGAAAAAAAAGATTTAAAAGAGTGCCGTAAAAGAATAGAGGAGTAGGGGAGTTAGGGCTGAAAAAGAGGGCTTGGTTGAGGGAAAGCAGAGAGAGAGATAGAGTTGGAGATTGGAGAAAGCTTTCACCAAGGAGAGGAGACGAATCTGCTAAAGGAAAAGAAAAAGGGAAGCAAAAAGTGAAAAGTGAGTCTCCTAAACTTTCTGGGTTTTCTCATGATATTGTCATCTACCGTAACAATGAAGAGAACTGAAAAGGGCTTATGATACTAATTTTCTGGTGATAGTAGATTGGTTAGAGTGGAGATGATTGTTTTATATGGCTTGCTTTTGTCATTCTTGGATGGATTGATTTAAGGGTAGGAATTAATTTTAGGGCTAGTATTTTGGACAGATTTTTGAAGTAAATTCCATAATACGTTTCTTCTTTTTGGTGCTTTAACAGATGGGTTAACTTGCTGTAATAAGTCACTAGACAAAGATCTCTTCTAAGGAGTTACGATGTAGTTTAAGAATCTGGGTATGCTGAATTTAACTCCAATTATCTCAATTAATTTAACAATACAACTAAAATAAAGAAAGTGATAAGAAGTGAAGAAAAGGTTATGATGCAAATCACTTATCTGTGTGTTTTGAGACTGTTTTTCCTATTTCAGGGCTGATGGATGGACAATAAATGATGTGCACACCTTCTTGAGCAGAAAAATATATTCACGGGAGTAAGTACCCTTTGCTTTGGTTACCGTATGCTAATAATGTTTTGTCGCTATTTATGTTTGTGATATATTACGCCTTTGGACTCTGTAGACTGCTCTAAAGTGGTCTTGACTTTGGACTCTGATACGCATTAGTGTTGGCACTGCTTTGGGACTCTGGAAGTTGACTCTAAAATTGCAAAATAGATGTTATCGTTCATTTATGCTTGTACTCTCTAGTTCGCATGTGACCATTTAGATTTTTAGAAATGACATCTTGGAAGCTACCTTTTTTATTTGTACATAATGTGGTTCTTATCCTTATTTCATTGACAAAGCATTTGAATTAACATTTATCTTTTATGCCGCATTAGCCTGAAAGATGGGTACTTGTTGGGCTTTAGGCTCACGTTTGTTGTTTGTGTCTCAGATTATTATCCAGCAGATGTCGAAGAATAAAATTTATTGCAGTCGTTCGGGGCTCGTTAAGCTTTGTTTGAAAACTAGAGTCTTAAACTCTGTTTTACTAGATTTCTTATATTCTTGTTCAAGACTGGTGTCTTTTGAATTGTATAGTGATTTGAAGGGATAGATTAATTCTTTTATCATTAAAGAAGTATGTTTTTGGCAAATGTGTTTGACAAAAATGATTGAGAATGTTAAATCTTGTCTGCTAGTGTTTTGTGATATGAGGTACTCTTTGTACTAGTTTGTTGTATAGAAATCAATAGCTATGAGACCTAGCAGGTTGTATGAAACTCGGCTTCATGAACTTGCGGTCATTGTCATATCCGCGATTCGTGTTTCAGGTCAGGGTGTGACAGTTTTATGTTGGAAAGTATGCTTTGTGTCTGTATACTTGTGTAGAAAATCAGTTTCGGAATATACTAACATGCAAAAATTAACATTCCAAAAACAGCAGTAACGAAACCAAGAAAATAATGTGTAATATAACTCACAGAAAAATTAGAGAACAACAAATGGTAAGGTCGAGGCATGAATTTGATTCACTGTCCTTAAGACTTATTCGTCCCGCAACGGTACTGACAGCCTCTTGACGAAAGTCTTCCAGGATACAACGGCTATGCCTGGAAATAGGAGCACTCAAAATTTCCACACTCGGCTAACTAAACAATGGCAGAACTCTCTCTTTCGGACACATGAAAAAGCGGAAAGAATATTACAGAAGACAATTTCAAATTCACAGTTAATTGATTAAATTCTATAACTGACTCGTTTTTATATAATGAATATTCACTGGGGGGTGCAACTACAGCTGGTTGGAAAGGTTGCAACTTTCTGGAAAAGAAGATAAATAAATAAATTATTTATTTAATATATTTTTGTCCCAAAAAGAATAAAGCCTGATGGGCCCAAGCCACGGACCGGATCGGGACGGCGACGCGGGGCACGTGTGGTGGACCTTAGGTCAACCATGGTCCTCCATCCTTACAAAACTTGTGTACCCCCAAGGAGCCTAACCCTTAGCTCAAGGCTAAGTCTTATAAGGAGACAACATTGGCTTTATTTCTTCAATGTGGGATTCTTTTTTCCTTCAAGTTGAACCAGCAACTTTAACTTCAATTTTCTCATTCACTCCTTATTAGTTTTAAACTTGTGAATATACTATGATCATCTACTCCAATAGATGAACATAAATAACTTTGTTCCTAACCAAATTATGGTTTGGAACCCATTCGAAAATTGAGTCAAAGATGGTTCTCCACAATGGGTTTAAAAACCAATTCCAACAATCCCCCACATGAATAGAAAATTGACTGGACATTATACGCAAAAAAAACACTGACACTAGAAAGAGTTCTTTAGAATGACATTGTATCGGGATAGGAAGCCAATGGCCTTGAACCTTTCCTACTGAGAACTATCTGATTTACTGGTTAACCAGTGAACATGATGTCTTGAATTGCTCAACCTTTAGTGTAAATCGAGACAATAGAACTTTACACAGTACCGCTCAAACATTGTTTTGAGGTTCTCATTGTTGTGTTCATTTTAGCCCTGAACAACTCCTGGTTTTCATGAGTACTCTTTGACTGCACCCCCACTTGGCTTTCCAAGATATATGAGTTATTAAAAGCATAGCTTAACCTAACCTTTTGTATGTGCCACTGTCTTCTCATCATAGGAATGGATATGAGGGTTTAAATCCCCCCACAGTGCTCCGTCTGAGTCGCATTTACATAATTCGGTTTTCCCTTTGAACCTAGATCTTGAGATCTCTAGTCAGCTAGGTAGGGTTTCCATTATGGCAACTTTTTAGTTCATAGGCTTAAGACCCATTCCCCTTGATGACATATTTACTTTCTCTCTAGTCAAAGCTTTCGTTAACGGATCCGTAATATTATCATTTGACTTCACATAGTCAATAGAGATATTTCCATTAGAAAGTAATTGTTTAACGGTTTTGTGTCTGCGACGTATGTGTCTAGACTTAACGTTGTACATACTGTTTTGTGCTTTTCCAATTGCAGATTGGCTATCACAATGTATGCAAATTGGTGGCACAGGCTTAGGCCAATTTGGATTATCCTCCAAGAAATTACAAAGCCACTACGCTTCTTCTCCTGCTTTATCTAAAGCAATGAATTCAGATTCCATTGTGGATCTGGCAATACATGTCCGTTTAGAGGATTTTCAAGAAATAGCTGCTCCTCCTAATGTAAACACATATCCACTTGTGCACTTTGTTTCACTAGAATTCGATATCCAATTAGCATCAATGTCTCCTTCTAATACAGCTGGATATCTTGTATAATGCAGCCCAAAGTTTAAGGTATATTTTAAGTACCTTAAAACTCTTACAATAACGATCCAGTGATTCTTTCCCGGATTGCTAGTATATTTGCTCAGTTTACTGATAGCATATGCTATATCGGGTCTCGTGCAATTCATTATGTACATTAAGCTACCAATTATACGCGAATATTCTAATTGAGATATTCCTTCACCAATATTCTTTGTTAGATGTAAATTTACATCTAGTGGTGTCTTAACTGGACTATCATCATAATTTTTGTCTAGCACTTTCTCAATATAGTGAGATTGTGACAAGACTAGTCCATTTTATGTTTTGGTAATTTTCATACCAAGTATAACATCAACCACACCCATATCTTTCATATCAAATTTACTGGTCAACATTCTCTTTGTAGCCTTAATGAATTCATTATTGCTCCCGATAATGAGCATGTCATCCACATAAAGACAAACAATGACATATCCTTTTTCCGTGCCTTTAACGTAGACACATTTATAACATTCGTTGTCTCTAAAGCCATTTTTAATCATGACTTTATCAAACTTTTCATGCCATTGTATAAGAGCCTATTTTTGTCCGTAAAGTGAATTAGATGAGGAGGTATGCATGCAACAACCGGAAGGGTTTGTTGTACGTGGGCAAGAAAATAAAGTTTGTAAATTGATTAAGTCATTGTATGGACTTAAGCAAGCCCCTAAGCAGTGGCATCAAAAGTTTGATCAAATTGTGATATCTAATGGATTTAAAATACATGAATTGGATTAGTGTGTGTACACCAAGTTTGATGGCAATAAGGGAGTTATCATTTGCTTATACGTAGATGATATGCTCATTTTTGGTACTGACTTGAAACAAGTTGTAAAGATAATGAAATTCTAATCCGATAATTTTAAAATTAAGGACATGGGTGTTGTTAACGTGATTTTAGGAATTAAAATCATGAGGAATAATGGTTGCATAACCTTGTCACAATCTCATTATATTGAGAAGGTGTTAAAAAGGTTTGACCATTCGGACAGCACTCCAGCTAGTACACCATTTGATGAGAGTATAAAGTTGTCTCCAAGTGATGGTGGAGTTGTAAGACAACTAGAATATGCGAGTGCAATAGGCTGTCTAATGTATGCCATGACTTGTACTAGACCGGATATTGCTTATGCAGTAGGAAAACTTAGTAGATATACTAGTTGTCCTAAAAATATGCATTAGAATGCAGTATATAGGGTCTTTAAGTACCTTAAATGAATCATGGATTTTGGCATATGTTATAGGAATCCTTTTGTTTTGGAAGGATACATAGATGCCAGTTGGATTACAAATCAAGAAGATTATGCTTCCACAAGTGGATGGATTTTCACACTTGGTAGGGGTGCAATATCCTGGGGTTCAAAGAAATAGACTTGCATTACTGATTCTACCATGGCAGCAGAGTTTATTGCTTTAGCTGTAGGGAGCAAGGAGGCAGAATGGCTAAGGAATTTGCTTTTAGAGGTTCCTTTATGGCCTAAGCCTATGGCTCCGATATCGATAAGATGTGATAATCAATCAACTCTATCACGGGCATGTAGTGAAGTGTACAATGGGAATTCTAGACATATTGATCTTAGACATAGCTACGTGAGGCAGTTGATTACCAAAGGAGTAATCACATTGGAATTTGTGAGGTCATTGAAAAATTTAGCGGATCCGTAAAGTAAAGGACTTCCAAGGGAAATGATTATTAGGACCTCACAAGGGACGGGTCTCAAGCCCATGTCAAGGATCACCAATGATGGAAATCTCGACTCAACGCTTGCTAACACCAAGTCTTGAGTTCAATGAGTCAAAAGTACATTATGATGGTGATTGCAAGCACAAATTTTAGTCATCCTAAGATCATGTGCTTGGTAACCGTAATGAAAAAATAGGGTGAGTGTTATGCTCTTAATAGGTCTATAAAAGGATCATTCTTTGGAGTGTTAGTTACGATATACTCTTGATAGACCTGACTAGTGAGTATGAAGTGGGGCCGCTTCTGTCGAGTTTAAAAGGCTTAACTCTAGAGCACTCATGAAAAACAAGATACAAATTGTATGGCCTTTATTGTATAAGCAGTTTTCTAGATTTGTGTATGGATAGGAGTTTCATGTGTGATATGTGACCGGCTAGTCAACAAGGATCGGTGGTTCAAAGTTTATCTACCACACTTTCAGATTAGCCTTGTTATGTAATCACTAAGTGAAGATTCAAGTTGTAAGACATCTTCATTTATGCATGTACTTCACTGGATAATAAGATCTGGTTTTTTGTTTTGTTTTATTTTATATTTGTAAAATGATGGGGATTGTTAGTGTTTTCTAAAATATTGTTAATTTAGTTTCATTTTGTGTGGGTCAAAATGATGAAAGGAAGGTGAAGAGGCAAAGAGGGAGGAATCCCACATATAATGGAATTGAAAAAGTAAGTGGGTATATAATAAAGAACTCTACTCACTTAATACTTATGTAGTATGCTAAGGTGTATGCATGTGCACCAAGTATGGTGCGAAGCACCATACGAGGAACAATCACACGCACAAGCGCGCGCGCGAGTGCGTGTGGCAGTGGGCTGTGAGGCACAATGTGGCGCTTTGATGGCGCACTTTGCACTTCGCAGGTGCGCATCGTTGTGTGACGCGATTAGACGCCTTTAAGTTTTCATGACGAAAACTAGGTCCCCGATGCAACGAATCGGGTCAGATCCGACCGTCAGCAGTTGGGTGGTTACACTTGCACCGGTTCGGGTTATAGTTATGCTTCAAATAGCTCTTGAAATCTTTCCAAGTAGGTGGCAATTTTTCAATTAACGCAGCCACTTGAAAAGATTCTTCAAGTACCATCCCTTCTGCATGAATATCATGCAGAATTAGCTGAAACTCTTGGACTTGACTAATCACAGTCTTGGAATCCACCATCTTAAATTCAAGGAATTTGCTGACTACAAATTTCTTAGAGCCGGCATCTTCCGTTTTGTATTTCCTTTCCAAGGATTCCCACAATGCTTTCGCATTGATCGTTGGACTATACACGTTATACAATGCATTGTCCAATCCATTGAGGATATAGTTCTTGCATAAGAAATCCGAATGCTTCCAAGCATCCATGGCAGCCACAGTCTGCCGGTCAGGATTTTCACCAAGATCTGGTGCATCCTTTTGCAAGAACCTTGCCAAATTCAAAGTGGTCAAATAGAACAACATTTTCTGTTGCCACCTTTTAAAATCCTTTCCGTTGAACTTTTCCAGTCTTTCACCAAGTCCAACGGAACCATGAGCAGGTGCTACGAAAGGTGTCGCATACACAGTCTTACCACCATGTTGCATGTTGGGATGAACCGGTCCACTTTCCGGAATGGTTTCACTAGCCATTGTTATATCTATCAAAGGTTATGACAATAATTATTAAACGAAAAACAATCCAGTATATCACAAAAATATAACGTAAACAGATTCTAGTAACACTAAAATTAAATTCAGAAACTAAAAATAATTTTAGTAAAATTTGACAAATTCAAATAAGAAAACAAAATTTTGAAAACACTACTTTGAAACCACTGTTTTCAAACCACTATTTCTACATATGTAACAGAAAGTGCGAGAATAAGTCTTAAGATTGTTGGAAAGTATGCTTTGTGTGTGTATACTTGTGCAGAAATCAGTTTCAAAAATATATTAACATGCAAAGATTAATGTTCCAAAAATAGTAACCAAGAAAATAATGTGTAATATAACTCACAGCAAAATTACAGAACAGCAAATGGTAAGGCCGAGGCGTGAATTTGATTCACTGTCCTTAAAACGTTTTCGTCCAGCAACGGTGCTGACGGCCTCTTAACAAAAGTCTCCCAGGATACAACGGTTACGCCTAGAAATAGGACTCCAAATTTCTAGACTCGGTGAACCAAACAATGGTAGAACTCTCTCTTTTGGACACAGGAAAAACCGGGCAGGATAGAATATTGTAGAAGACAATTTTGAGATTCAGTTAATTAATTAAATTCTGTAACTGACTCATTTTTATACAGTGAATATTCACTTGGGGTACAACTTTTCACAGCTGGTTGGAAAGGTTGCAACTTTTCAGAAAAGAAAATAAATAAATAAATAATTTATTTATATAAAATATTTTTGTCCCAAAAAGAATAAAGTTTGATGGGCCCAAGCCACAGCCACGGATCGGACCAGGACAGGACAGACGAGCGGCGCGCGCGTGTGTGGTGGACCTTGGGTCAACCTAGGTCCTCCCTCTTTACAAAACTTGGGTAACCCAAGGGGCCCAACCCTTAGCTTAAGGCTAAGCCTTATAAGAAGACAACATTGGCTTTATTTCTTCAATGTGGGATTCTCTTTTCCCTTCAAGTTGAACCACCAAATTCAACTTCAATTTTCTCATTCACTCTTTATTTGTTTTAAACTTGTGAATATACTATGATCATCTACTCCAATAGATGAACATAAATAACTTTGTTCCTAGCCAAATTATAGTTCGGAACCCATTTGAAATTGAGTCAAAGATGGTTCTCCACAATGGGTTTAAAACCCAATTCCAACAGTGGCAGCACGTTCTGAACTTCCCCCACACACCAACAACCACATTGAACTCTCTCTCTCTCTCTCACGCGCACGCGTGCGAGCGCATAAACCACCGAATCACCATTGGCATTGCTATCATCACCCTCGCCAAACATCATCCACTCCAAAACACCACTGCCCACTGGCCCTCTCGCTCTCTCTCTGTCTCACACAAACATGGCACAAACCAATGATCACCACCGGTGCCAATGTTATCCCCCTTTCCAAACACCATCCAACCCCCAAACACCACTGCCCACAGCCCACTGGCCATATCAAACGCATAGAGATCTGTATGGAGAATAATTTTGGGTTTTTATTTGCAGGAGAGACTATAAAATGGCTTTGTAAGCTCAAAAAATGGGGTGAGAGTTAACCAACGGGGTTTCTTGGCTGATATTAAATTCTTCTAGGCTATCTTAGATTGTTTGGGGGGATCTAAATGACACTATTCCCAACAAGGCCAACATAGGTGATTTGCAGTGTAATAAAAGTTCTTTTCATCAGTTTAAGAAGCTTTTTCATGATTGTGATATGATGATTATAGGATAGTCAGGTTACCCTTTGACTTGGAGATTCCGATAGATAGGCCATCTAAGACTAGATCCAATTGTGGTTTTACTGGAATGGCTCACGAGTTTGAGAAGATATAAACTTATCATTTAGAAGTCTAAGGCTCAAACCTTAATGTAATTTACTCCACCGTAACCCATAAGAGCATCCTCAATGAGGTTATTCCGTTTGACCT
The DNA here is from genome assembly GCA_033070095.1 of Escallonia herrerae. Classification (NCBI taxonomy): domain Eukaryota; kingdom Viridiplantae; phylum Streptophyta; class Magnoliopsida; order Escalloniales; family Escalloniaceae; genus Escallonia; species Escallonia herrerae. Next base: position 187,144 of record JAVXUP010000350.1, read on the forward strand.
TCAGGCAACACACTAAATCTAATGATATCAATGAGCAGGCTTGGTATGGATGTTGGTGTTTCCAAATGTTTAGGGTTATAAATACTTTAAAAACTGCAAGTGCGAACTAAATAAATGCTTTGACTTTAACTACCCTCAAGCCTTTATCCACCTCTTCAAGGAAGTCCCTTGCAAGACCACTTGAATCCACTGGCAATAATCTTCTTCTGAGTCAAGATCAAACACTTCGTGATATCCCCACAGCAAGTATAAGCCTTGAATGCACAAAGCTCATCAAGACTTGACAAATTCATGCCTTGATCACAGTCCTGTTACAAAGATTAATTGTGCATATTAAAACCCTCTTCAAAGCAAATAAGTACAAATAAAGCTCTAGTACAATAGCGATATGAAAAAATTGATGGCTTGCATATAGCCACTCTCGATAATGGCTTGCTCATAAAAGTGCTTTTTCAATGATGTGAAATCATGAGATTGAAGAGATGAAATGTATAATTTTTTAGCCTTGATGTTTTTCTAATGAATGGAAGCTTAAAATGTGATTTTGATAGTGTGTGATAAAGCCTCAAATCATTTTTTTAGGATGAATATAGCCATTATAGGAAGATCTCGCATAATTTTTAACAAAACTAGTCATTATTTTTGAATTTGCCTCAATCTAGTTGACTTTTTTACCAATGCCGTCGATGGCCCGGCAAAAACCACTTTCTTGTTTTGGGTCTAGAATAATCAGATTGAGGCGCTGTTTGTTTTTTCTTTCTTGTTGGAAGCTAATAAAAAGGTTAATCAAATATGAAAAGATTAGCTCTAAAAAACTTTTCATAAAAAATTGAGTTAGCTCCAATAATCACCTATTTTCTAAAAAGCACTACAAAAAATAGGGTCTTTAGAGACCGCCGAAAAGGGCGGTCGCTAAGTCATAATTTAATGACCGCACTAGCGACCGCTACTATTTTCTCGGTCGCTAAGTATAAACAAAATCTAGAGCGGTCAAAAAGAAATTGGCGCTATTTATTAGCGACCACACGTTGGGTCGCTAAAGTTAGTGACCGATTTTGGCGACCGTTAAGCAATTACTAACTTTAGCGACCGCTGAAGCAGTCGCTATTTTTAGCGGTCGCTAGTGTTGTGGCTAAATGCAGTTGCTAAAATTAACGATCGCGGGCGCTGTCACTAAATTCAAGGTATACAAGTCCTCCCTTCGGTCAACCCTAATCTTTCTCTCTTTCTTCTTCCTACTTGAGCTGCAGCCTCCCCTCTCTCCCAACCACCACGCAGCTGCAGCCAACCCGCCCACGTCGGCAAGCCCATCTCGCCATGAACCGCTGAATAGCCGCCTCACCCTCGTTCCCAACCTCCGTGCAGTCACGGAAGTGCACCTCTCCGTGAAGCCCACACACCATGGTTGTCGGACTTGCCATGGACATACCGTCAAGCCCACCACTCTACGAAGCCCATGCTACCACTGTTGCTAGCCTTGTCACCTCCAAGCCCGTGCACTACGCCGTCGCCAAGGCCACCGTTTACGGTATCAATTACCATCTCCGGCGCCTGGTATGTTACATCCATTTTAGTGTAATTTTATTTTTCTTTATGGAATGTCGTCACAATTGTTGATTGCTCTGGAATGGTTTGATTTTCGGCCTTTACTTGATGTAATTAGGAAGCTTTCCTTGTTGGTAATGCTCAATAGGTGAAGTATGTAATGCAAACGCGTGGAGGTACGGTATTGACTTAACTTGGACATCATTCGGTATTAGCATAATGAAAATTTTTCTTTTAATTGGAGAAAGATCAACATGATGTGATTTCCTTCATAATTTGGTGCTCTTTGAGAACTGTTGTTTCTTTATGATCTTTAACTCAATGTTAGTTTTGTCCGTTGGATTTGATGAAAAAAATACTCAGTAAGCTTCATAATCTTTTGTAGACCTAAAGTTTCACTCGTTGAAGAAAAATATTTGGCATGTCTATTTGTTCAATCTTTATTCAATTTGGTTTATTACACTTGTGTATGTTCAAATTCCAAGTTTTATGCTTGTTTGAGTTTTAAGTATGATCAAGCAGGAAGTAGCCCAACCATTCTGAGGTTGTTTTTTAGCTTTGTTTAAGATTTTGTTAAGACCAAAATCAGTCCTATTATCAAGGCCCACCTCCCACGGCCTTATCCGACGTGGAAGGCGTGGACCGAACCAGACAAGAAACTTTTCTGGAGGAAGTTTTTTGTAAGGATTGTCTATTTTTTGTTGTTTTATTTGGTTTTAAAAGTACATTATTGCTGAATTTTTCTTGCTAATCTTGTTTGAAATTGTGTTAAATTATGTTCAAGGCTACTTCAAATTCAAGTCCGACAGAGACCAAGAACTTAGGAGGCAAGCCTGGGAATGGCATTGTTCAGAAAATTACAAGAAATGGATGCTCAATGCAAGGAGGCAGGCTCCAGCTCGAGCTAATGCGACATATATTTCTATGGTCGGGGACTTCAACCGTGGTACTTCTTAAAAACCATGTGGGGACAGCTGGTGGATTATTGGTGTACAGCTAAATGGGCCAAGCTCAGTGAGCGGGGCAAGGATATGGCGTGTAGTGAGAAGAAGATGAAGCATAGTGCTGGATCACGTCCATATGTTGTGCACAATCTGAAAAAGAAGAAGACTCTGACAAAAGGCCCCCTACGATGCTCCAAGGCTTTGAGGTCACGCACAAAAATAAAGATGGGAAGTGGAATTCTGAGAGCGCAGAGCAGTTTGCGGTGAGCAATCAACCATTCTTCACTTTTGCATTCCTATTATATCCTTATTGGTTGCGACCAGTTGCATTTCTATAACATTTATTACTATCTTATACATAATGCATATAAGAAAAAAGTTCAGGCCAACTCTCAGGCAGATAGAGCCAAGCAGTGGACGAGTTCTCTTTATGGTCAGAAGCTACAAGGGGTCCTAAGAAGGACCATATCCTCAGCCACCCTCTTCAATCCACACGTTCATTGCTAGGCAGACAACAGTCATCAGGTACAACCAGTTGTAGAAGTTCTCAAGTTGAAGAAACAGAGAAAGAGAGCTTAGACAGACTTGTTGAGGAAAAAATTATGATGATGATCCAACAAGGTTTATTATGCCAGAAGCCAAACATCAAGTAATAACAATTTTCTTAAGTAGTTATGTATTGTGGTCATTTAGTCTGTGATCTTGATTTGATTATACTGTGTTGAATCGTTTGTATGGCTTCATGCAGAGTGGTATTGTGCCTACTGCCGGTGATTCTCAAGACGGTGAGGACATTGTTGGATTGAACGTGCCTTCAACAAGGGATGAAGAAGATGATGATGACGAGGTTGATGGGTTTGCCGAGTAGTATGTTTTTGGGGTCCTATGTATTGATTGTAGTTGTGTAGCTCATGAACATATACTTGACTTATTTTTCCAATTTTAGTTGAAGACTGTGTATGTACCTGAGAATTGACGTTTCCCTTTGTCAATTGACGTGATTTTAATGGCCTATGTTTATAGTTTGATGATGTAAAGCTTTGTTAATGTGCTTGGTTTGGGATTGACATATTGAAATGAATGTGAGACTTGTTTTTGGATGTGTAGAGTAGATTGGTTTTGGACAGGTTGTTTGAACGAATGCGGGACTGGTTGTTGAATTGATTTTTGCATGAATGCGGGATAGGCTTTGGTTTTTGAATGAATGCAGGATAGCTTGTTGAATTAGTTTTGAATGAATGCAGGACAGGTTGTTAAATGAATACGGGACAATTTGTTAAATTGGTTTTGGACAGGAGGTCAAAACTGACCCAAATTTTTTATAGCATAACCCATGTCGCTAAACTGGATAATGCGGTCGCTAAATTAAACATTTTAAATTAAAAAAAATTAGAGACCGCAATGGCAGTCGCTAAATTAGAAAACGTGGTCGCTAACTACAACAATTTTAAATAAAAAAAAAATTAGCGACACCAATATCGGTCGCTAAATTAGAAAACGCGGTTGGAAAATAAAAAACCAATTTAAATTTAAAAAACATTTAGCAACCGTGTTGGCAGTCGCTAAATTTGGTCAATGCGGTCACTAAATCTATCGACCAATACTTAAACGTGGTCGCTAAACTTGCCTCTAGCAATCATTTTAGCAACCATTTTGCGGTCACTAAAATGGTTTAGCGACCGCATTTCCTCTTTAGCAACCTCTTAAAGCCCCTTTTTCCTGTAGTGAAGCACACTCTTGTTTAAAAAATTATGATCTCGTATACAATGCATAAGGTATCCTAAGGTCATTCTAAGTGATAGTCATCAATCCAATCATTAAACAAGACCAGAAACATCTAATAAAGATCAATCACAATTAAAATAACTTAGTCTGTGCATTCTTTGTTACTCTTTGTCATTGGACTCTACGAAGCTTTCTTAGTATCTCGATTATAACTCTAAGATCCTTTGATTTCAATCCATGTATCCAATTTTTTAAATGTGTCTTCCTGAGTATGTGTGCATATACCTACTAAGAATATACTCAAAGTGCACATTAGAACATAATCAATATGTTGTTATCATCAAAACAAGATTATCCAACTATAGTGTTAACAGAGCCCTTTCTGCCCCCCCCCCCCCCCCCCCCCCAACCCTCCCTTTGCTCTTTTTGCTTCTTCTATCTTCTAGTGACTAATCTAAGTGATTCACCCTTTTTTTCTTATAATTCATATTTTTCCATGTGAGATTTGTTGGTTACATCACCATGAAAATGAAGCTTGACTTTATCATCAAGTCTTTTTGGAAAAGAGTTATTTATCGCTCACTAGTAGGCTTATGCTCTCATTTGAGAGTTTAAGTTAATCTCCTTTGGTAGCCCAGGACATGGATTGGAGAAGAAAATTATGTTGCCATTCATCAATGTTTTGTGTGCTTGGATAGTGTCACCAAACCCTAGGTGACATAAGCTCTGTCCAAGCTGACATCAGCTTTATCACATGACATCACACATAGCCTCCAGCTCTTAAAGGATCTCGCTTAGCTCAGAATTCAGTTACAAGTTTACATTCAAGTATATTTCTTCACAAATCCCTTAGTTAGATTCAAATCCAAAAATTTCCTTGTATTCATCTCATATTCCACATCTTCAAAAGTATAATCAAACTCATTGACCCCATTAATCAACTATGGTGGTATTAAATTCCATTTTGTATCCTCATGTTTTTCCCGATTAGGGTTTACCACATATGCATTTGATTTAACACGGTTTTGCTTTTCCTTAGTCTCCTTCTTCTTCATAAGCAAAAAGTTGAGAACTTTGTACATTTAAGGATAAAATTGTATATTCAATATCAATATCATTTTTTGCTACTATTATATGACTTTGATTTATAGTGGTGGGCCGTAAGATAACCGGGAAGTGGACGGGTGAAACTCTATTGCAGGCACATGTAATGGCCTCACATCAGTAACTGTCTCTATTGATTCGTGCTGCCACTAGCCTCGAGGCCGTGCAAATCTCTTTCCAAATCTCCATGAATCTACCTCTATTGATTGGTAAGTCCCATAGATTGACTTGTCTCCTCATCAAAATAAAAAACATGTTGCTGAAACTTTGCCTAGCCGTACATCTCCAACATCACGGACCTTCAATACTGCAAGATAGCACTTAGGGTTTGGTGTTGAATTGATTCTGACTTGGAATTCTTGAGCTCCTGTTTGTGTTGCCATTGTTCACTGATGAGATCATGAGCAAAAAGGATCTTTCGATGGGCCTCGAAGGCAGTCAGAGCGATGGATAGTCACTAGTTGTACTCCTGCCAGCTAGAAGTCACAAGTTCAATCTGCGCTCCATCCATGATCAAGACCTTTTCTCTCCCCCAGTTACGATCACTGCCCATCCTCCTTTTTTTGCCTTCATCGTCAACCAGCCACTTCATTGTTAACCCTCTGCCTCTGCCTCCACCTGCAGCTTCTCACCTCCACTTCAGTCTCCGACCTCTACCCTACTTATAATGACTCCACCTATACCTCCTACCTCTTTCCCCTATCCGGCATCCACCTCCACCCTCCACTTTCTGCCTCTCTCTTCCTCCATCCCTTTGAAATAGTCCACAGTGACTACCACGGTTACCATAGCTGCAGACAATCACAACCCCGTCCCCTGCAAATTGATCCCCCACCACCACCTCAATCATGCCCACCCCGTTCCTTCTCCATCTGGGGTAAAGGGAATGGGTATACCCTACTTGTGCAAGTTCACATCTTTGTTCCTACCAAGAACAAGAACTTTGTTTTTAGTTAATTTAGATAACTGCACATCCTCAATAAACATTAGGTTGTTGAGTTTTCAAGGTGGCCTAATATATGATATTTTAGAGGAAATTGCTCAATCGGTCCCTATATTATTAGCCGTTTAGGGGTTTTGTCCCTTTACTACAAAATTCGTATGAAGAGTCCTAGACCGTTAAACTTTACATCATGCAATCCTTTTCCGATGTCCTTGTATTCTCAACCTTTAGTATGCCCCACTATTGTGGCATTTCAATTATTTGCATTATTCGTTTAGCAAGTATATACTTTACAAATTAACTGCATCAATTTTTTAGCTTACATCAAAAAAGAAAAAAAAACCTCCCTTGCATGTCCTATTCTACTAGCTATGTATGCAAAATGAAACCTCTTATACAATCTCTTGAGGAAAAAAGAAGAGACCTTGATAATTTAACGGATAAAGCAACTTTTTATCATATTCAAAGGAGAAAAGATTTGAAGCCAAACTCACAGGGTCCATGCACTGACTTATCTCCCATCAAAATCAGAACTTGGTGTCGGAATTTTGCCCAACCATATATCTCCAACATCACGGGCCTGAAATTCCCATAAGATCTCGCTTACGGTTTGTTGTTGAGTTAGTTTTCACATGAAATTTCATAATTTATGTTTGTGTTATCGTTATTATGAGATCATGAGCAAAAGGATCTCCCGATGGGCCTTAGAGGGGGTTAGATCGAGGGCCTTAGAGGGGCTTAGAAGTCACAAGATCTCGCCTGAGTTCAGGAGAAGGAGGAGCTTCTCTCTCTTCCAAGTTTGATATTACTTTATCTTATCCATGATCGAGACTCTCTCTCTCTCTCTCTCTCCAAGTTACGATCACCATCTATCCTCATTCTCTCGCCTCCATAGCCGGCTAGCCGCTTCAGCCTTCACCTTCTACGTCCACCTTCGGCGTCTTATCTCCACTTCAGCCTCCGATCTCCACCCTGCCTAATTCCTTCACCTCATCCTCCTTCTTCCTTCCTCCAGCCTCCCACCTCCGCCTCCGACCTCAACCCTCCACCTTATGCCTTTCTCTGCCTCCACCCTATCGAAATAGTCTACAGTAATTAACCATCACGGTAACTAGAGCCACGCTATTAGCAGTAACAGCCCCATCTACTGCAAATTGATCCCCACCATCACAACAATCACAGCCACCCCCTTTCCTCCTCCAACCGGAGTAAAAGAAAGGGTGACCCCTACGTGTGCAAGTTCACATCTCTATTCTAACAAGAACATAAACTTGGTATCTAGTTAAATTAGATTTCTACACATCCTCAAAACATAACATATGTTTGTCTAGCATTTAAGGTGGACCGATATCTAATATTTTAGAGGAAACAGCTCAAACAGTCCCTTTACTATTGGCCGTTCGGGGGTTTAGGCTTTGTACTACCAAATTTGTGTAAAGAGTCCTGGACTATAAAACTTTAACTTGTCCAGTCCTTTTCCCCACGTTCATTATTTACAGTCTTTAGTGTGCCCCACAGTTGGGGCATTCAGTTATTTGCATTACTTTTTTAGCAGCTATATATGATCCTTATACCTTATAAAAGTAACTGCGTAAGTCTTTTTGCTTGTATCATGAAAAAATTAAATCTCATGTTGCTTGTCTACTTCTGCCGGCTCTACATGCAAATTGAAACCTCTGTTATAATTCTCTTGATTAAAAAGGAAGAGAACTTGATAATTTAACCGTGTAGCAATTTTATTATGTTTAAATGAGAAAAAATTCAAATGCATATCCCCCCCCCCCACCCACCCCCCCCCCCCCCCCCCCATGCGCACGCCCATGTAGTGAATGAATATTCATCAATATTATGCCTTTTCCCTTGCATGTATATCTAAAATTTCATTTTAGTTCTGCTTTACAAATACCTCCAACGGTGCGCCTTCCCCCACCTTCTCTGTCTCCACCGTCCACTGTCGCCCATCTTTCCGTCATTACTACAGTGGATTGAGTTTACTGCCTACCTCCTCCACCACCCTTAGCACCACTGAAATCCCCGACCACCACTTCAACCCATTCACACATGTCGTTCTCATGCTCACCATGACCACTACCCATCATCATTATCCCACTCCCACCATCACACGTTACCCCAACCTGTATCAGCACCACCGACAAGCACATCTACCACACTCTGAATTGATAATGTCCACCCATACCCATGAAGATCCAAGTCAACCAACACCGCCAACATTTTCGCTGACAAGACTGAAATAACCCACCGGATAGAGGATCCCAGTAAAGGTGGTAATGATGGCGAGAATGTTGCAAGCATTGATTGGGTCGGTGGAGCTTGCGATTGTGGGTGTGCCGCTGTTGTCTATCAAGGAAATCACCGTAATCAGTAAGGGACTAAACCCTTTTTGTCTCTGACTATAAAAATATGTTATTTGTCAGTCGAGTCCAAGTAACCATATATAGGCGGAAAAGATTCAAACCTATCAATACCTAACAATCACTTCTTATCTAAAAGTTACACTTAGCAATTCTAAAGATCTAACATTATCTAACATCCCCCTCAAACACATGGTACTTTTGAATAAACATTTCACATGTTTGGTTACAAACATCAACCCAAAGAAATAAATAAAAAAAAACATGCATGCATGCATGCATGTCTAGCAAGAAGCTTCTCATAGTGCATGCAACTCCAGAGTAAGAGATCACTCTATTACGATCCATACACCAATAAGAGGCAAGCCAGTTGCGCATCTACAGGAGTACAAATTGGCATAAGGATTATAATGGAGTGATCTCTTACTCCGGACTTGCATGCACCTACTGGACTACAAATGTCTGCAGATTGTCAATATCTAGAAAAGAAGTGTGTAAGCATAAAAAAGTTGCGAGCTTGAAGAGAATAGCTCATTGAGAACAACGAGATAATTAATAGATATAAAAATTAGAAAGAGAACGACAAAAAAAGGTAGAAAGTGGTTTTCAATTATTTGGGAAGAAGGATATAGAAAAAAGAGAATGAGATAGAAATTATATGTCAGAGAGACAATCCAAAAGTATGAAAGGTTATACACGCTTTAGTGGAAGAGTAGCAAAAAGTAGAGGATCATAGTTGGCAAAGGCTGTCGAATAACTAATTAGACCAAACGAGAAACCTAGAAACCTAGAAACCCTAGAAACTTCAAATCATAGCTTATTGCACCTAGATAAGCAAGAACAGCAAAAAATAAAGAAAATACATGCGTGGTAAGGCAAACAACGTGAGGCCATCCGCCTAAATGCGAAAGGTCTTAGAGGGGACTACGAAAACAGGATCGCATGCTCCGATACCATATAGAGATGTAAAATAGATTTTATCAATAATTGTTGATTGAGTAGTACCTTTATATAAGAGGAGAGGACAATTAAAAGCTATCAATATCTCCAACCAAACAATATTATTTCAATTGAGAGGCCCAGCAGCATTCTGTGTATCTTTTTAGGGTACTTCATAGTTGCAATGTCATCCGTTCTCGTTTTATATGGTTCAGGGTCGTTTACGCTGGCTGTATATGTACCAAAATTCCATGGTTCAGGGTCGTTTACGCTGGCTGCATATGTACCAAAATTCCTCTCAAGTAGAGAAGTTCTGCATTAGGTATCAAGAAGAATAAGTAGTGGGCAAAACGTGAAGAGAAAACTAGTACATAAACCTTGAGAAACCATCTCTCCTCTTAGTTACGGAATATGGTGGAATAACAACTTGAACAAACAGAAAGAGAGATGGTTTAAGTGGAAAGTGAGAATTGTTCCAGGGAGATGAGCAGTGTAAGCAAACAAACATAACTCTAACTAGCCAACCTTATCAGTTAAGCTATATTTGCACACGAATTATATGGGTCATCAGAACTTCCATCTCTTCATGAGTACTACAGTTTCCAATAAAATTGGTTAAAGATTAATGTGAATCGTTTAAATATTATTCATTTGTGGTAAGAGAAAACTATGTATTAAGGAAAAGTAACTTTAAGAAAATTAAGTAAAGCTCCTTGTAAGTAGGATACTGCATTACTGGGCACATGCTGGATTAAGGAAGTCTTTGATCGAGCTAAAGTTTAATGGAATCTAAATGCTGAATTTATTAAAATTCATACACCTTTAATTTGACTAGACCCTTCACATGAGATAAAGTTGGTAAGAAGTGTTAATGGACATTTCATTGAACTTTCAGTTGTGATTCCTTCCCTTTCATTGCCTATACCCCTTATATATTGCACTCTGTGCTAAAGCAAGAAGACCACAACAGCTTAATTTTCTCCCACAAGATGTCTTTGCAATATTCATGCTGTCTATCTACATGCCTTGTTCTCTTCTTCCTTGGCTTTGACTTGAGTCAGAGTTTCGGACTGAAACCAGTAACCTACTCAACAATTTCCGTTGATGTAGCAGCTGGCAAGGGCAATTTCTCAACAATACAATCGGCTATCAATTCCGTTCCTGTGAACAATAAGAGTTGGACGCGTATTTACATCAAGGCTGGCGTTTACCAGTACCTTTTCTCTAACTATTATTATCTACTGCATTTCGTTTTTTTTTTTTTTTCTTTTTCCTGGAGCCTTTTAATTGGTTTCAGATTGTTTGGAGTAAGGAGCAGAACAAGGGTTTTAGCTTTTATGTTTTCGGTTGAAGGAAAGTGAAAGGCACGGATCCCAGGCATTTACCTTTCATTTCCCTCCTACTCGTAGTTGACATAAATGGGTTGTTTCTTGAATCACAAGGCATCATGAGTTGAATCATGAGGTCAAAGGTACTCGCGTCTCATCTTGAACGAATTCGATCAGAGGTCAGGCGTCCCCAAGTGATCTCTTAAATCCACGTTTGTGAAACATAAGAAAAGCGTATGCTTCGAATCATAGTACTTCCCAAGTATGGAATCAGTACATACGAAGAGCGCTATACAAAGATTTAACATAGCCATATAGGCACCCCATAATATGCTTACACATACACGCATACGGGGTTAATTATATATGCAGTCTCATTATGTGTACTCACGCAGGGAACAAGTTACAATCCCAGCTGATAAGCCATTCATCTACGTCCAAGGAGAAGAAAAGGGGAAAACCCAAATTGTTTGGGGTGATACACTGTTCAAAGCTGCTACTTTCACCTCACTAGCTGATAACATTGTGGTCGAAAATCATACATTTACGGTGAAAGAAAAACCCTACCTTTTGCTGTGCTTACATTTATCGCCATCCTTCATGTATACTAACACTTCAATGCATCCTATTACACGGAATTCCTTCAATTATCCCCCCGAGGAGAATGGTAACCCATTGAAGCAAGCATTGGCAGCTAGGATAAGTGGTGACAAATCTTCATTCTACAACTGTGAATTTACGATGTGTAAGATACTTTGTTGGATGATCGTGGTCGACATTACTTCAAACTTTGCACTATTACGGGAGCCTACGATTTCATCTTTGGCGCAGGCCAATCTCTCTATGAGGTGTACCTAATTTTTCAATTTAATTTTGTGATTGCACTTCCTTGTTTTGAAGTCTTTTTCACAGGTTCTATAATCTGATTATATCGTTCATATCCTACTTCCACAATGCAAGAAAACTTGCACCCAACTTATATTTTCTTGTCCCTCCTCTAAAGAACTCATGTTTTCTTCATAAGTCCTGTAAAAGCGTATCCTGATCTAGAGTATGGAATCGTGTAAGGTTCCATATTTTCCTCCACTAATGCAGAAAGTTTGCAGAGTCGCATACAGTGGTTGTTACTTGCTGCAAGTGACTATATAACTTTGTGTACCCAATTTTCTCTTTTCTAACTTTTTAAGGTGTTGATTTCTTTATGGCGTATGTGCAGAAATGTACTTTATTAGTGATTTCAGGAAGTGTAGACTCACGGATACCAGGATACATAACAGCGCAAGGAAGATCCAGTCCGAATGATACTGATGGGTTTGTGTTCAAGGACCGCAATGTGGTTGGAACTGTACTTGGGAAGAGCATGGACAGATTTTGCTCGAGTGTTGTTTTACCGCTCATCCCTGTCAGACATCATAGTTGCCGAGGGTTGGAACGCTTGGAATGTCAGACATCATAGTTTGAGTTGGCCAATTTGGCAAGGATTTACTGTTCATCCTTTCTTCCATAGACACGAATTCTTTTTGGTTCTACCATAATACTGTAACACAAAGCAGTATATACCTGCAGCATCCAGTTACTCCTACAACCAAATGTACTTATTTCAACGCAAGGGAAACTGTGAAGAATGATGGACAAGATAGTGCTGTGGACAAGCCAGAGGACATTTCTTAGAGGGCAAAACTCCCGCTAAGCTATCGACTTGTGGCAGAGTCTTCCCTAAACTTCAATTTGTATCGATAAAGTTCGAATGAGTTGACTCACCCTCACATGACTAACAAAGAGTGAAAAGAAGAACGATTTTACTCTTAACCAACCATCCGTTGCACCAAGCCAAGCCCCAAACAATGCCTCTCCGTACCCAGATCTCTTATTTTATTTATGCTTCTTTACCTCCACCTTAACCTGGCCCCAAAGACGAGCACCAAACCGTTCACACCTCTACAGCAAAGTCCACAGATCTCTTATTTTTCATTCGTGTTTCTTCACCTCCATCTCAACCTTGTCTCAACCACGAGCACCAAACCATTCGCACCTGTCAAGCAAAGTCCACGGCCACCATACCACATGCCATCACCCTTCGCTCTTCTTCTTTCACCCACCTCAAAGGCTTTGGTTTGATTTTTTTGGTGACCGCTCAAGATTTTTAGCTTTTAATCACTCGCTATATGTCTGTACTTTTCATTTGTGAAAAAAATTAGAGAGAGCTTTCGTGAAAACACAACTTCAAGGAAAATGTACGTAAATCACATCAAAAATAAATGATGAGAATAATTAGCGAGGAATGGGGGAAAATAATGGTAGGCATGTGAATATTTTCCATCCATTTCTTAACAGGTGTTGGCACGAGCAAATATATTTTACTTATTCACCCGATTAAGGTGAATGATTAGTGCATGAGTCGATAGTGCAAGGCTAAAATACACCTTAATGAATTTTAGAAGCCATAGATGGTCACAAAGAGGGTCCAGACTAGGCCTTATTTAAGTTGTCACTTAATGGCTCAACCTACAATTCGCAAAAAGAGATGATGGGAAGAATGTAACGCGGGGAAACTAAATGCACATACTCAAGAGGGTAAACACACTTCCAACTTGGTAAAAATGTCATACATAGAAATTTGTCATTGCAACAGAAAAGAATGTCTAGAATCCTATAACTAGAGCGCCATCAGCTATGGACCAAATCCACCGCAGTATCAAATAAATGACAATGTTTAAGAGACTCTTCATGAACACGATGATAACTATTAAAACTGATGAATGTAGTAAAAAGAAGTTATTGCTCCCTATTAATTGCTACGCTGCAAAAATTTAGAACTTGAAAATTTTGTATATGCGGTTGCAACTGGTTCATTCTACAGTCTACACGCGAATAAACCTCACCATTGCAGGTCAAAAGAAAAGCCTGAGCTATGGCCATCGTACTTCATCTAACTGGTGAGCCATGTAACGGTATGGCAGCAGTAACATAATCAAGAAGCTCTGAATCATGGACTCTTTATGTGAGCATTCCATATCTAACCAAACGAATAACTCTCGTTTCTCTTTGGCTTGCAAACTAAACAGGTTAGCATATCCCATATTCTCAACAGCAAACCGCACCAGACTAAAGAGCCACCTGTTTAAAATTCCAGGGTTGGAGCCTTCTATTTGGTATTGTGTGTTGGAACACTCAAATAAAACTTTGTGTTCCTGAAGTCGTCCAGAAGAGGGTTATAGCCATCTTTTGTCCTTGTCTTCGAGGGAAGGCCAAACTCTTCCATGAATGAAGAGGTATCAAGCTGCGATCAAATTTGATAAACATGAGAATTAAGTAAGAAGAAGTGCAAAATTCCTAGTAAAAGACTGAGCAATCTAACACGCCCTGTGTTTTTTGGCATTGGAAAGTCAATTACTCAGTTTTGACATCCAGAATGCGGAAGTGTATCCTAAAGTACATACAGTGAGGTTATATCAACACCCTTCTTTGGCTAAATCTGCAACTAATTGTCACTAAAGGGTAAGAACGTGTCGCTAATGCACCTTTTGGAAACCAATGCTTGTGGATCTATCCAAGAAAAGGTGTTGAATTAGCTGCACCCGCAGATGTAAGGCCGAGCAAACCCAAGTTTTCCAACCAAAGCAAGCCAACAATTGACAGACCCACCAAGTATTTTCACCAGACAGTTCAGTCCATGTTCAAACCGATAGAAGTCAATTCGAGATGCGGTCAGTTCTATTAACTGCCACAGTCCACATTGAACTGACAAAATGGAGGCTTTGTTTTGGTGTAATAAGCCATCTGGTAGTTCCCAAGGCCTATCAGTATGGTTGGGGAGTCAATGCCAAATACCAACTGACCGTAAATGCTCAGTGCTAGATTCATGCAGAACCATGTCAACATAGAAGATTTGGACGGAAAACAATTTCGGAGAAAAAATTACTGTAATTGTTCGTCTTTTTTTCCCTTTCTTGGTTGACTTATCTTTGCCTGGCTTCAACCATCCAGAGCAGTAATGGTCTATACACTCCAAAAGCCAAAAGTCCGTGGGGAAAAAGATATCAGAATCACCCTGCATAATAAAATAATTGAAAACATAAGGAATGTTCAGAGATTTGAAACTAAAAAATACTTTGTAGCAGTAGGAGAAACAATAGCCATGTAGATACAAATAGCTAGCTATCCAACAGCTTTGGTATTTCAATGAAGAGTCATTCACAAAACTTATAGTAGAAAAGAAAACAGTCAGAAACAAATGAACGCTATAAACATATATCATGGCATATTTCTTTTCATAATTAAGCTTGTCTTGCCAGAATCTATGACCTATAATGGCCACCAAAATGTCAACTCCACTCAAAGCATAGATGAATCAACCACCTAGAGATGACCATGCTACCAGCTTGTCTTGTGGGAGCTTAGAAGGTCAAAGCCGCAAGAAATGTTTTGCAGAAACAGGTTGCAGACTTGATGCCTCACGCACCACGTGGAACATACAAATGATTATTTTGTTATAGGGTGTAACCTATATTAATTTCTGATAGCAGATACACATTGAATTGGCCTGTTTGAAGTGAACTCCATGATATACAAAAAATGTACTGCCCAATTTAATTGGTGTCGATTACTCGTGTCTCTTTATTTTAAGGTGAGCATCTGATGTTAAATCACAACCTAATCAATTTTCTGTTGTATATGAACCAACCAAATGTATCCTCTGCCATTTTATCCAGTTCATAAGGGGTCCCAGGTTGTACATCCACTTATGCAACCCTTTGCTTTTTTGAGTAGAAGGCACTTGACACACACAAGAAGGAAAAAGAGTAAAATTTTGACTTCTTCAATCTTAAGTCCGTTGTACACAAACCAATCTCCTTATACTAACCCTACCTTAAGTATTGAGCACTTGTGCCTCGGAACTTGTAAGTCACTAAACTAGAGCATGAAACTTACTTCATTAAAGTAACTTCCATTAGCAGCCCAAGTATATGGAAGTTTGGGAAGATGAATATTAGAAGCTTTCCTCGAATTCCTAATTTCGAGAAGAATGCATAAAGGTGCATTGGCAGTTCAAGGATGTTCTGCTAAAAACGTTTTGCAAAAGGAGAAAACAAGATTAATTTCACACGAATATAAGGCGCAGATCTGCTTTTGACCATTAAAAGAAAAGAAAGGTTCAGATCTATTTTTTTAGAGACTTGACAAAGTATTCCAAGGTCCTATAATACTGACAGTTCCACCCTGATAGCCTATGTTACATGGACTCTTCAGTTTTGCGTGAAGTACCCGTGTCGGACACTCGACACTTGGACATGGGTATGGGATATGTGTCCGACACATCTTATAGGATATGACATTATGATACTATCTTATAGTCTTTTGTTTAATTAGTAGTTGCTTTGAGTGGAGATAAGTTGTCAATTAAAACCAAATGCATCACATAAAACACCTTTTTGCCTTCGAAATAACTAAAAAGCAATAATAAATATGAACATTTTGCCGTGTCCCCGTGTCTTGCGTTTTCAAAATTAGACAAGTCCGACACTTGGACACGTATCCGATCCGGACACTCGTACCGAGTCTATGTAACATAGCTGATAGCCATTTCAGCAAAATATAATACTAAGTAATACAATTGAAATCCTCATCGAGTAATAATGAGATATATCTATCAGCCGATGACCAGAATCTTGTAAATATGACAATCTTAATAGTATGGAATGATGAAGGATGCAAGGCAGCTTATTGGCCCCTATTTAACATCTGGCAGCACAATTTTCAGTGTCTACTTCATTCGCCAGATAAAGAATCAAGGAAAAAATTGGCACTACTTTTGGCAGAAATAAGGACATTAATGCTATTCCTTGCTAACCACGCACAACATACAAGTGCAAGAGCACACACCCAAAACCAGACCCGCACAAAACGTACCCCGCACACAAACAAAGAGAGAGAGAAGGAGAAAGAAGCACCTTTGCATCAAGATAACTGCTGTGATCTGAACTGCTACCATCTTTCTGCAAAGGGAAGTCAACAAGGTCAAATGAACTCAACTTTGTTCTATATTCTAGAGGACAAGTAAGAAAGCAAGGAAGACAAATAGGGCATTGCAAAATGGCTAACAAGGCATCATGGGAGGCAGAGAACTCCTCAGCCCAGCACAAAATTGAAGACAAAAAAAAAGCCTTTCACTTATTGAAAGGCAGCTCCGTGCCCTCAAAAGCTCTCTACTCCCCCTCCAGATACACAAAAAGAGGCTTGGAGGAATCAAACTCCATAGCCTAAAACCCTTTCTTTCCTCTTGAAAAGCAACCAACACCTCAACAGATCCACTACTGAGCGAGGCATTATCCAATGTAAGCCCAAAAGAGTGAATACCATATCCCAAAGTCATCTGTCAACCGAGCAATGGAGAAGAAGCTGGTCTGACCCGCTACTGGCTTTACACGTATAAAACCAATTAGCAAACACTATCGCTCTCTTCGCAGATTCTCCCCATAAGAATAGCATTTTTTTACCAGCCTCCAAAACAAGAGAAATCATTATTAGAAAAAACTTCAGGGAGAATAGGCTTCACAAAGACCCATAAAAGGCCAACAAAGTTAGATACTAAAGGTAAAACATGTTATAGAAGGAAATGGATTTTTACAAGTAGCTGGACTGTGTTAGTTTTGGTCATAAATGTCAACGTATACTGCTTATTGGATTGACAATAATGAGAAAAGAATACGTATAACAACGTGAAAGTAGTTTCCCAATGATAGGATGGACGCTAATATGAAATAAGGGAGCCCACCCCCACCCAGCGCTGGGAAGGGCTCCCCCCATCCCAAACCATCTTGGACTGTCGGTCGCGGCCACGTGGACGGTCTAAGATGTGCTTTATAAAATACAGTCAGTGCTCGAGATTAGGTGGTGCACTGTTAGAATTACAAAAATACCCTCGCCAACTTTTTAGATGAACTTACACTTTCCGTTGATGGGAAGTTTTGTACGCTCATAGCACGATGGAATTGTCCGTAGTACATCAATGGAAAGTTCAACTCGTCAACTAGCTCCTCTCTATCAAGAAATCGATTCGATCCTGAATTTTTTCACTATTTCTCTCTTCCTCGAGATTTTTTCTCTCTTCTGTTTATACTCTCCGTCCTTTTTTTTCCTAGAGACACTCTCTTTCTTTCTCTTCATTCCCCCCTTTCAATCCCGCTGCCACCAGGACTACCCTCCTTCACTTTCACCTCCACCACTGAGCACACCACCTCTTTCACCTGCACCACCGAGCAAACTACCTCAAGTACGACCTGTCACAACACATTACCCAACCACCACTATCAATCTATGCCAACCAACCATCACCCGTCACCAAGACCATCCCGATGCACCAGAACCATCACCCGTCACCAACAACATCCGATCTGTGCTACCACCATCGTTGCATTAGTTTTGTCGCCATTAGTACTATATCACCAATACTACCTGTCACCACAACCAACCATCTGTTGGTTGTTGTGGGTGCAAGGTCAGACAGCCAAGGTTACATGGCCAGATCTGTTGGTATCGCTGCTGGACAGTCCATGGTGGTGTTGGTGGTTTCGTGTTTGTGCAGTGATTGGGGTTCGTATAGTGCTGTGAGACGGTGGCTGAGGGACGGTGGTGATAGTGTTGCCACACAGAACGGTGGTGACCGGAGGTGGTGATTGTTCATGGCTTAGTTGCAGGAAACTCCTAATATAGTGACGTTTCTCTCTCAGAAACTCGCTTTTGCAATCCCAAGTTAGGAGCTCCATGGGATCTCGTCCCAAGCTAAGATGGGAACTCGATCCCGCTAGTTGGATAGAGATGCATGGAACAAGTGATAGAATCATGAAAATCAAGCTCTTTTCAACTCAATTCCTTGTTTCTCTCTTCCTTCAAGTCCTTAAAGTCTCCTTGTCTGTTGTTGCTATCTATGTAAACTATGCTAAACAAATGATAATACTCTTTACGCATTTATTTATTCAAGCCGCTCCCAACCTCAGATTCTTCTTGGTGCTTACGCTTCCCCGCCCCCGCTCCCGCACCCGCCCCCGCTTTGTGAAACTAAGGTTCATGGTTCTGCCTAGGGTGGACGGTAGTGGTAAAATGGTGGTGGCTGTGATGGTCATGCTTCTGCTGTAGTTGTGGCGAAGTGGCAGTAGTGGGTTTGATGGTGGAGACCAAGGTGGTTGTGGTGTGGGAGGTCGTGGTGTGGGATGATTGCTGTGGTCTATGTTAACGGTTGTTGGTTCCAAAAGACTTCAAAATGAAATTTAACAATGAACAATAAGAGATGAACAGATCAACAATATAGAATAATTCTGAGTGCATCGTAAGTAAAGATAGTGCGTCAGATTTTCTGGCGCGCTATTTTTAGTTTCAAATTTGCCTTTGACAATATTAAAGGGTAAAAATGTATGAAGGGTAATTTGAAACTTTTACATGGTGCCCGAGATTATCTGGCGCACTGCTTTTTGCTTTTGGAAAAAGCTATCTTCGGCCGTCCACGTAGCGAGTGGACAGCTGCAGATGGGTTGGGATCTCTGAAGCACGGACACCCCTCCTAGGGGGGGTTTGGTGTCCTAAACGGACGGACACCCCGACACCCTCCGGACACCGCCCGACAAGTGTCGGACACCACTAATCGGTGTCCGAATTTATTGATTTTTTTTTTAATTTTCCGACACCGTGTCGGACACTCCATCGAGGAGTGTCGGACACGGTAGTGTGCAGTGTTTGACCGTTTGGGGCTAGTTTGGAATTTTTGGAACTAATTTCGGGGGTCAATCGGTATTAAATGTAATATGTCGGGATTTTTAACAGAAATCGATTGTGCCCTAAATCCCTAATCTGAAAAAAAACACCATATGCGAATCTCACCTTCAGCCATCAGCCTGGAACCACCTCACGGAAGCCATTATCGACTTGCCCTTGTCGCCGGAGCTGTTAGCGAACATTCCGAAGCCGACGCCGACGATTCCAGTCGCCGTCGCGAAGACTGAAGCAGCTGCTGCGACTCGCCGTCGCTGAAGCTCACTGCATCGTCGCCGGAGGTCCTCGCCGCCGTCGCTGACTCACAGGTACCTTCTCTTCGAGTCGTCTGTGACTGCTTCTCTCTCTTTTTTATTTTCTCCCTCCGTCGTTGACTGAAGACTCGAGAGTCAGATGGTTTTGGTTTTTTTAAAGAGTTTTGTTAACTTAGTTATTTTGTCAGGAAGAGTTCTCTTTTTTTTTTTTTACTTTGTTATTTTGTCAACTTAATTTCAGAATGCAATGTTTTAGTGTATATTTATTGTTAGTTTATTACTTAATTTTAGAAATGGATGAATCTAGTAGTGTTGTAAGTGGATCGACAGCAACTATGAAGGACCCTTTAAATTGTTGTGGAAATTCGACAACAATTTAATTTCTTATGTAATGTACCATGCACTATGTTGGATTTAACGTTTAAGTATGACTTGTATTTGAATTCCTTGTTTTGGTAGTTTTTCATTATTATTTGTTATTTTAGATTATGGAATGTATTTGATACTTATTAAATATATATATATATATATATATATATAATAAAAATATCACAAAAATAGCAGTGTCCTGCGGTGTCCAAAATTCAATTTTTTGGAAATTGCGTGTCCGGTGTCCTTGTCGGTGTCCGTGCTACCTAGGTTGGGATGCGAGAGCCCTTCCAAACGCTGGATGGGGATTGGTTCCCACAAAATTATATTTTTAAATGAAAACATCCTTGTAATGACTTAGCCAAGAGTTGACCCTTTTCTTATCATTGAATTGGCCACCCTCCTACATATTTTTATCCACCCACTTATTCATATATACCATAGGGCACCAGCTGAAGACTAAAGAAGATTAGTTGTACTTAAAACTATCTGCTAACATGGGGCCTCCATTAATTCCTTGAAGAAGAGCCCATCCAACCTCTCTAGTGACAAGAAAGGAGGACAGACCATGGTATTATTTCTTCCCAAGCCTCAAGCAAGTTATAAACTTGAACTCAACTCTAACACTATTTTCTTACTTTTATCTAATAAGTAGAAAACACTAACTCATCTAGATATACCACATTCAGACCCTGTCAAAAGTTACTGGAAAGCAATCTCCACATTACCTTATCTTGGACGGTTCAAACTTGTGTTCACAGTATAATGTAATAGCGACCAGGGGGAACGAATTGGTGTCCACGAGTTTTTGCTTTGACGCTTTCAATAACTTGGTTTTTGTTCAGGTTCACTCTAAAGGCTTCCACTTAACTATTTTAATACAGCTCAGAATCTTCAAGTTGGTCATCTAAGGATCATGAAAGCTGTCTTCGCCGACACTAAGGATGCCAAACAGTTAGGATATTAGGTGCCAATCTAAGCTAAGCCGACCAAAACCAAGCATATATATGGATGTTGATTTATGCAGAATATAGTGAACTGTATATTCATCCGCTAGAATGAATCTAGAGTTCATTCAATTCTTAAGGATTCACTCGAGGCACAATACTTCATATGAAGGTCTCCTCTCGGTGAGCAGTATGTGACTCTAGCTAAGGCAAGCAAACACACCTACAAACACATAAGCATGTATGTATCAACTTGTTCTGATACCTTTTCATTTTTCTCATTCTAGAAATGTGAAAAAGATTCCTTTTCAGAAACAACAAAAATATGTGTAAACGTGGTTGGATACCACTTTCGACTTTCGAGAATAAGAAACAATACGAATTAAATCAAAAAATTATGGAAATCACCAATTTTGTTTGCACATCATTTTCCACCACATTCTCATTGTCAAAATGAGTGAGCTTAATCTAAATAACACTGGAAAATATATTTTAGAAGGAAATATGAATGGTATTCTGAATTTGATGTTTTTAAAAACAGAATTTTGAACGGTAGACAAATAAATTCTTGTTGACAATGCAAAACTGAAAACAATGAAAATGCTTTTCAAACGGAGGAATTAGCATCTCAACAAGAGCAGATAAGTTGAAGGATTGCAGGTGTACTTAAGACAAATAACAAAAGTATAAAAGGCCTGTAATATAAATATATTTAATGTCTGTGAGGATAAGAGTTGTTAATCACTTCATGATGCAGCCCCAAGTAACTAATCTGATACTATAGCAGACACAGCAAGTGACATACCAAAAAGTTCGATTAAATCCAAAATTCTCTGATCTGGTTTTCTTGTGTCTTCCAACATAAAAATAGTCGGAATAATCATGATAAATGCAAGAGATATCAAGTGTCTGAGAAAGTGAGAAGTCTTCTCAAAAAAAAGCATACCTTGGATGAAACCAACGGAGCTCTTTCACCAGGTACCCTCACATCAGGGAGGTAACTGAAATCAGAAGCAATTAAAGACATCTTTGGCAGGACACCATGTAAAACGTCTAGAAGTTTCTGAAAATAAAGGGCGTATTACTCAACAGTTAAAGCTGCCGTGTACTGTAAGATATTCCAGCTTTGCTTAAAGAGTTTCTTACCATGCAACCAGTTGGTAGCCAACATCTTCGAGGCTTTGGGAAAACTTTAGCCCAAAGTTTTTTGGCAATCGTTTCCCTGCTTCTCCGGGGTGCATAGTCTTTGTCAAAATTCACAATCTCCAAGCAACTAATAAGTAGTGGGTCTTGTAATGGCTTATACAACTCTGAGATTTCTGATCTGCTCAAGGTTGGAAACCAGGGCACAGTAAGCAATGTGCATAAAACTGCCACTCTTTTTTTGAGGCAAAAAGACAATATTCCATAAGGAAAAACAACTTGGGAACCCTTTAACGAAAACTTTAAACTAGGCAGTGATTTAGCAGATCTTGGTCCGTACATCGACCACCTTCTAAGTATTTAAGAAAACCTAGCCACCAATCTAGGCCCACATCCCTCCAAGATTTACCGACCTGGAAAATTAAGATGTGGCCCCAGTGCTCTTCTTAATTCAAAGGTTCCTATGATGTCCCGTGATCCCACGACGGCAGCAAGAGTCTAAAGTTTATCTTACAAGACCCTTCCCAGGATCATAAGAGTACATTCTTGGGTAAGCATTTTTGGTTGAGGCATGCTCCATGGTGGGGCTTTGGTTCGGGATCATGACAAGTGATATCAGAGCCGACTCCTAATGAGGCTTACCCTAGGTAGCACGGACACGGTGTCGGACACGGTATCGGAAACGGACGGGGACACTGGACACCGCAATTTCCAAAAAATCGAATTTTGGACACCGCAGGACACCGCTATTTTTTTAATATTTTTATTGTTATATATATATATATATATATATATATATATATATATATATATATGTTTTAATAAGTATCAAATACATTCCATAATCTAAAATAACAAATAATAATGAAAAACTACCAAAACAAGGAATTCAAATACAAGTCATACTTAAACGTTAAATCCAACATAGTGCATTGTACATAACATAAGAAATTAAGTCATATGAATAGGAAACAAAGGAAATAACTGAAATAAGTAATAAGTCGATCAAGTGCTCAATCTACATCGATTGTGTCATCTTCTTCATCGTTCTCTTCACCTCCATCTCCATCATTATTTTCCTCCCGGCATATTTCAGCTTTCATCTCTGGTTCATCAAGCGATAGATTTGCAAACCGAAGCATCCCAACATCTTCAAACCCATGATGATTATCTCCCCCCACATCCCACATTTTGGTCTCCCCTTGGATATACTTTGGAGTCCTCCTTGACAAGAGACGGAAATTGCTATGAACAAAAACCAAGTCTTCCGCACGTTGGGGTGTCATCTTGTTCCTTCTCACAGAGTGAATAAAAGAGTACGTGCTCCAATTTCTTTCGGCACAAGATGATGAATAAGGTTGTGCAAGAAGTTTCAAGGCTATGCCTTGGAGGATAGGTGCACTTGCACCGTAAAGAAGCCACCGAGTCTTGGGATCCATACCATAGCGATTAGAGATGGAATCATACTCTCTAAAATCTCCATTAGGCCCAAAAAATTCAGCATACTCTACATTGACCTTGTTGCGGTCCTCCAAGTTCGGAAAGTACCTCCGAAGACATTTCATTCTCTCCTTGTTGATCTCATTGTCCTTGTGTGGAGGAACTCGAGAAGGATCCTCATCAAGCCACTCACGGGTATAGTACCTTATGAAAGAAAGTAATGAACATTGAACACATTTAGACATATAACTATAAGGGGCTACATTAGTAGAAGACTAGAAGCCAAAAAAATCAACTCAAATGTTTGCGTAGGATAATATTACCTTGGGTTTAGAGAATGTGCCAAGCAGTGAAGTGGAGTATTATTCTTGTTCCAACGATCTGCAAGAATATTTTGCACCACATCAAAGAAGGTGGACTCCTCGTCGGGTCTTTTCACTTCATGCTCATATATGGCCTTCTTAACTTTTTCAATCATCGAATCCCACATGTCATAGACTAGGTGAAGACAAGGCCTATCGGTATCACAAATCCTGAGCATGTCATACATCGGAGTAGTGAAAGCAAGTATGTAATCAATGGAATCCTACCATTCATCATCCAACACCTTCTCCTTAACAAACCTAGCCTATGCTACATCATCGTCCCGATAAAGATTCCAACGATCACTAATTACCATGGCTTGAAGACCACCCTTAATGAGCTTAATCCTCCTAAGCATCACAATAGCAAAAGCAAATCGAGTTTCGGCTACAGAAAGCAACTTCAAATTCACAAACTCATTAAACATTGCCAATCTCATTGCGTGATTCATGATGAAATTCTTAACTAGCCAAACATACCCAATGACGTCAGTAATCCAAACACATTCCATATAAGTAATATCATTATTGTCCGCATTCTTGGCTGCACATGTTCCTCAATGCTAAGTTAAAAGTATGAACGACACATGGTGTCCAAACAATGCTTGGAAATTGTTGCTCAAGAAGTTGTCCAGCAGCCTAACAAACAGGAGCATTGTCCGTGACAACTTGGACCACCTTCTCATGCCCAACCTTCACAATCACGTCCTTCAACAACCCGGCAATAAAATGTTTGTCCTTATAATCACCCGAACAATCTATTGCTCTCAAAAACATAGGAGCACAATCAGAGACAGCCATGATATTAATGAGTGGCCTCCTTTGCGAGTCACTCCACCCATCACTAACAATACTTATACCCTTCTCAGCCCACATGGCTCGAATCGGTGCTAACAACCTATCAACATTCCTTTTTTCCTTTTGCAAAAGAGTGGTCCTCAACTTATTATAACCCAGTGGAACATAACCTCCAAGCTTATGATTAGCAGCAAAAGTATATGAATTTTGATAGTGTGGGTTCCTCGCTAAGTTGAATGGCACACCCCCTGTATAGAACATCCTAGCAATTTCATGATCTAATTGCTCACGCTCCTCATTGCTAAAAGCCTCTTCAAGTTTATTTGTCCCCTTCCTTTTTTTTATATATTCTCTTCCATGTATATTGAACATGCACCAACATTAGAACTGGATCCACTACTAAGGGGTAAAGGTACCTGAAAATTAGAAGCATTTTTTACTCTCTATGCGGCTTCTTCCTCCAATCTTTTGAACCCCAATATATCCTTCCTTGTCACTTTCGAGCAAGGTTTGATCCCAGCACCGCTTATAGCTAGCAAATGTGCCCTCACCCTTGTATACGACCCTTTCTTCTGCACTTTGCAAAAAGTGCACTCCCAAGGCAAGTTTCCTCCCCCTTGTACAGACTTTCCCGTCCTTACTACGAATTTCCACAACGGTTTTAGAGGGTCGTTCATAGTTGTTGTCGATCCACTTACAGCACTACTAGATTCATCCATTTCTAAAATTAAGTAATAAACTAATAATAAATATACACTAAAACATTGCATTCTGACATTAAGTTGACAAAATAACTAAGTAAGAAAAAAAAAAGGAGAACTCTTCTTGACACAGAGAGAATAACAAAACTCTTTAAAAAAACCATCTGAGTGACTCTTCAGTCTTGAGTCAACGACGGAGGGAGAAATAAAAGAAGAGAGAAGCAGTCTCAGGCAACTTCGAAGAGAAGGTACCTGTGAGTCAGCAATGGCGGCGAGGACCTCCGGCGACGATGCAGTGAGCTTCGGCGACAGCGACGCCGAGTCGCAACAACTGCTTCAGTCTTCGCGACGGAGACGGCAACTAGAATTGTCTGCGTCGGCTTCGAAATGTTCGCGAACAGCTCCAGCGACAGCTACAAGTCGATAATGGCTTCCGTGAGGTGGTTCCAAGTTGACGGCCGTTAGGTGAGATTCACAGATGGTGTTTTTTCAGATTAAGGATTTAGGGCACAATCTATTTCTGTTAAAAATCCCCACATATTACATTTAATACCGATTGACCCCCGAAATTAGTTCCAAAAATTCCAAAGTAGCCCCAAACGGTCAGACACTGCACATTACCGTGTCTGACACTCCTCGATGAAGTGTCCGACACGGTGTCAAAAAATTAAAAAAAAATTCAGACACCGATTGGCCGTGTCCGGAGGGTGTTGGGGTGTCCGTCCGTTTAGGACACCAAATCCCCCTAGGAGGGGTGTCCGTGCTTCAGAGGGCTTACCCTATGGTTAAGAAGAGGGAAGGAAGCAGGCCAGTGCCTACCCCCACATCAAGAAGATGGCCAGGAAAAACTAGGAAAAGCTGGGTTTTACCTCACGTCTGGTTAGAGCAGAAGTTCCATGGCCCTAACTAACAAAGTGTTCCCAACCCATTCTAGTCACACCCAAGGGCCCACTAGGGGCCCCGCGCGCAAACACGTCGACAGATTTAACAGTCAAACTTCCAACGCATCGAACTAGTCAGCGCACGCACGCTCAAGTCACGTACATTTTTCGCTCCGTGGGTGCATTTTTCACTCCGTGCGCGCCTTATGCGCGATCTAGACAACTTATTTGGCGTTAGCGTGACCCACGGTAGCACGACCATCGCACCAAGACCACCCGAACACCTTTTGACCAAAAACTTCGACTGACGGCACAACCGGAGCGACGGGGTCACGGGGCAAAAGCCTTGGCCAACCCTATAGGGTCGGCCTCGGCCTCCCATGGGGGGTTGGCCTTGGCCCTCCCCCCCCCCCCCCGTTCTTCACTTTGCACGTAAAGTTCCTTTTGTACTTTGTTTCTCTCCATACGCTCTTTATGTAACTTCGGCGCTTTGTTCGTCATGTGGGTACGATTCTCGGCAACAGCTTGTCACGACACAACTTCCGGATTTGTCATCGCTCATCAAAACACATACCGTCGGCGCGCCCGAAGTTCACTAAAAGGCGAAGTGGCCTTGGACTCCAAAAATGGAAGAAGACAATTTGGCCTTGACCAACCCCAGAGGGTCAGCCTCAACCTTCCCCAAGCCTAGGGGGTCGGCCTCGGCCACTTTCCCCCGGTGGTTCCCCCCCCCCCCCTTCGCGCATACTCCTCGCACTTTTTTCGCCTTGTACGCTTCGTACGTAATTTTGACATCTTGATCGTCACATGGATACGACTCGTGTCGACGCACTCGTTATAACACAACTTCCGGATTCATTGTTGCTCATCAAGACACCAACCGTCGGTGTGCCCGAAGTTCACCAAAAGGGGGGAGTGGCCTTGGCCTCCCTTCATGGGAGTTGGCCATTGGCCTTGGCCACCCCCTAGGGTCGGCCTCGGCCTCCCCAGAGGTGGAGGCCTTGGCCTTCCCCCAATTTTGACCTATGACCTCTCCTTCCGCGCGCACTTATTTTCTCGAGTCTTTGCACCTCCGCGATGTTTACGGACGAACGTACACTGACCTCACGACGTCCGTCGTGCATCAACCTCGCGACGTCCGTCGTCCATCAACCTCGCGACGTCCATCGTCCGTGACCGCATACTGCTCCCGCGATGCCCATCGCCCAAAGTGGCGCACTACCACCAAATTACCCGTCGTCGACGACCGCATATCATCACTCCCGACTTTGTCATTACTACATGTTGCATTCATCATCTTGTTATGACAGGTACACTCAGCTCAAATCCCATCTTCGGGACACCCGACGCGTGCCCGTGCGCCGTCTCCGCGACGTTCGTCGCCGCGCCCATGCGTCATTCTCATGGCATGTGCCCCGGCATCAAGTATATATCCGCGACGTTCGTCACCGAGCTCGTGCACCATTCTCATGATATGTGCCCCGGCACGAAGTGTATCCCTGCGACGTTCGTCGCCGCGCCCGTGCGCCATCGTCATGATACGTGTCCCCGGTACCAAGTATTGCTCCGCGACGTTCGTCGCCGCGCCCATGCGCCATTCTCATGACATGTGCCCGCGGCACCAAGTATTGCTCCGCGACGTTCGTCTCCTGCGCCCTTGTGCCATTCTCATGATGAGTGCCCCCGGCACCAAGTATTGCCCCTCGAAGTTTGTCGCCCCGCCCATGCGCCATTCTCATGATGAGTGCCCCCGACACCAAGTATTGTCTCTGCGACGTTCGTCGCCGCGCCCATGCGCCACTTCCATGACATGTGCCCACGACACCAGGTATTGTCTCGCGACGATAGTCGCCGCACCCATGCGCCACAATCACGTTACATGCTTCCGGGGGCTCCGTTCGTAGTGCTCTGGCATGAGGACCCCTCGCAGCGGGATGGGCTCACAACCTTAAAGCCATCGCCAGCGCAATCAACTACGGGATGGGCTCACAACCTTAAAGCCATCGCCGGCACAATCAACTACGGGATGGGCTCACAACCTTAAAGCCATCGCTGTCACAGTCACGGGGGGTCCGGCACGAGGACCCCTCGCCACGGACCCTGAGCACTGAGCTGCGAGCATGTCCACTCATGTTACCATTGATCGTCGACACCACCAGGGCAATGACCCTCGGGTCACTCCGAGATGGGAGCAGGTCCTTGGAGGGCATGGCGCCTAGTCTGCTTGACAGTTGACTACAGGGGCAACCCTCACCACTGTCAGGTTCTCTGCGCGTCTCTTGACGCACTTCGTGGGATTCAGTAAGGGCTTGGATCGGTGGCTGGAGCAACGAGCTTACTCTGATCATGTCGTCATAGTGTGGTCAGTCTTCTCAGACAGGTAGAGCAACGATGTGCGAGGCAAGCAAACCCAAATTTGGGAACCGGCAGTCCAACGGAGAACCGGTATTTTGGGACCCCCTGGTGACGTGTCACTCCCAGGGGATGACATGTGGCATTTTATGACATAAGCACACTGTTTCATATAAATAGTGAACTTTACAACTCAAAAAGGGGACTTTTTGGCTCATTCTTACAAAACCACTTTCTCACTCTAGAATTTGAGAGCTCTTGGGTTCTAGTGAGAGAAACATAACTTTGGACCGTAACATTGGACCCCGACTCGGACCTTGACTTGGACTGTCAACTGTCGGCCCTGTTCGTCTCGTCCTCGACTCCGCAACACTGCCACTCCTCAAGGCCTGTCTGGGAAGCCTTGCTCTCAGCCCTTACTCCGTCCTTACTGTCTCTCATTTTGCACACTTGGAAGCTGACACGAACTGCAGCCTTTGTGGCACCTCCACATAGGTACGAACCCATCTTCCTTGGCATCACAAAGTTTAACACTAGACTTAAAAAGGACATAAAGCCTACAGTGAGCAGATTGTGGCCTTCCAAGGATCGCAAAAATATTATATTGGATAGCGCATTTAGATTAGGTCTGCCCTATGGTGGAGCTATGGTTCTGACACACAGAAGTTTCTTTACCTCAAATGCTCCAATTCCTCGAAAAACTCCTATACCACCTTTTCACCAATAAACAGCTTGTCATTTGTCAAAGCAATTGCCCATATCTCTTTTACCTCGTCTTACTATACTACAGTCTGCAATTCTCATCCTTGATACACTTTATTTAGGGTATGTTTCAAATCACTTCCAGTTCTGGTTTTCTGTTTCCAAAAAAATAAAAACCAAAACCAGTTTAGTTTTTATTTTTAACAAACACAAATGGGTGTTTGATTGAGTTTTTTCTTTGGTGGTGGTTGCACTGGCGGTGGCCGATGGGGGTGGTGGTCCCAAAAACAAAAATCAAAACTGGAAACCCAAAACTCCAAAATGAGAGTTTTCAAAAACAGCCCTGTTTTAAAAATCGGGTTTCAAAACTAAAGGGGAAAAAACGAAAACTGTGTGCCAAACGCGTTTTTTTCCCTCCAGTTTACAAAACTGGAGGAAAAACTGGAAACCAACCAGTTTTCAAACACTAGCTTAGTTTAAGTCGCTTTTCCTCTTCCTTAACACGCGTTTGAGACTGCTCTTCACCCTCTTTTGTTCCTAATGATTGGGAAAATTTTCCATAAGCCTAATCTCTAGTTACCTTGCAGCCTTCTTTCTATCCTTTTTGAGGTCCATGATTCCCTCATCCCTACAGAAGTGGACCCTCACTAACATTCTAACAACATCTTTTCTTGCATTGAGGTTCATGTCTACTAGATTCTTCGGAAAACCTCTTTAACTACTGTTCATACCCTATTCTGGTCGCACCCCAGGACCGACTAAGGGACCCACTTTGCACGACACATCACCCAGTCAGCAGTCAACTTTTCAACGCTCGAGAGCCGGTCAAAGCAACGCATGCTCAAGTCACGTGAACCGCTCGCTTATAGTCACGATGACCGTCGCTCGCGACCGCGCTCCGTCATAGTCGCGACGACCGTCGCTCGCGACCGCTCTCCACCATAGTCGCGACGACCGTCGCTTGTGGCCGCTCTGTCGCCATGACGACCGTCGCTCACGGTCGCGCGCCATCCACGCAACGACCCCTGTTGCTCGGACGTCACTCCGCGACCCCCGTCGCTCGGAGGAAGTTACTCTGCGACCCTCGTCGCCCGCACTCCGCCGCGCCCTTGCGCCGCGCCGCGCCGCGCCGCTGATACAGCCGTGCCCCCCGGGCTCTCTGTCGCTCTAACGGTGCCCTCGGCACCACTCACTTCACCAGGCCTGTGTGACACTGCCATGACTTGTACCTCAGCACCAGGTATGGTCTCGCGACAGTTGTCGCCACGCCCATGCGCCACAATCATGTTATATGCTTACGGGATGGGCTCACAACCTGAAAGCCATCGCAGTCTTCATTCCGGGGGGCTTCGCTCCATGCTCCGGCACGAGGACCCTTCACAGCGGGATAGGCGACTCCTCCAGGACACTATCTCCGCCAGGGTGCCTGCGTGACTGGCCTACGTGCTCTGGCACTGGCGGCTCGCGTCGGCACCCCTAAGGACTATGACCCCCCGGGTCACTCCGAGATGGGAGCAGGTCTTCGAAAGGGCATCTTGCCTAGTCCACCTGGCAGCTGGGCGTCGGGTCTTCCCCACCGCTGCCAGGCCTGTGGGATTCAGTAAGGGCTTGGACTGGAGGCTGGGGCAACGGGCTACTCTGACCATGCTACCGCGGCATGATCAGTCTCCTCAGACAGGCAGAGAGATGTCGCAAGGGCAGGGCAGCACGAACTTAGGGACCGGCAGTCCCAACGGAGGATCAGTGCTTTGGCCCCCCTGGCGACGTGTCGTTCCCAGGGGGTGACACATGTCAACTTATGACACATGCACATTTTCGCCTATAAATAGTGGACTTTGGAGCTTTTTCAAGGATCTTTCTCTCATTTTGGACTTCTCACTTTCTCTCTCTAGAAAGACATTCTCTGGAATTCTAGTGAGAGAAACACACTTAGGCTCACGTCCACGAACCCTCGACGCTGCGCCCTCGTCACGGACCGTCGGCTGTAGCCCCTGTTCGTCGTCCCCCTGCCTGCGCGGCGCTGCCAGCCCTCGCGACCTGTCTGGGGAGCCTTGCCCTCGGCCCTTACGCCGTCCTTGCTGTCTCCCGCGTTGCCTACCTGGAAGCTGACACAGACTGCATCCTTTGTGGCACCTCCACGTAGCATCGAACCATTTTCAGCATCATCAACTACTCCGTCCAATCTTCCAAATCAGGTAGACATTTCATTCCACATTACACTAAACCAGTCTTCTAAGCACAATGTTCCTCCCCTGGCAAACCCATTTTTGCAATTTTCAACTTTCCCAATTCAAGTTTCAACACTTGGCCACCAGGTTGCCTCACACCATCATACTTCCTCTTCCACCTCTTAATGCATGTCTCCAACCCCACAAACCTATTGATGTGTTGCTAGACGCTCGCCTGAATGCCTCAAACTTTTATTGTTCCACTTCCATCTCCTAATGTATAGCTCCAACACCAACACCCTATTCTTATATAACCAGGGATGACACGCATCTAAATTAAGTTCAGTTCTCTCTCCTAGTTACCCGAAAAGCTGCACAATTACAGTGGGGCCGATATTAAAAGTAATAAGCAATAGTCCCTTTTCCATAAAAAGTAGTTTGCTCCTGCCAAATTACGTGCCACTGTAAACTGTAGGATATCTGCTGCTGATTCATTATCGCCAGAACAAATCCTCCCATAAACCTCTCAAAACATCCATTAGTTCTTCAAAAATCCCCATCTAGATCTTCACACATGTTCCTACGAAGTATTCTTAGACAATGGTAGCCAGGTCAATAAGGTAATGGAACCCACATATTGTATAGCGTCGTAATTAATCTTCTTGGAACTTTGTTCTAGAAATCTCCATAATCCATTCGTTTCAAATTGCTGCAAAAGAATACAACCTAGGTATGTAAACTATAATCAAAAAGTTATGGCGAGGATGGTTATTATAGCAACTTTAGGACCTGCATAAGATTTATGGTCTATGCTTAGAAGTGGTTTCTCTCTAATGGTTGTACTAGAGAGGAAAATAGGTCTCCCTTGAATGGACAGACGAAGTATTTCTTTTTGAGGAAAATCAAAAAGAAGAAAAGTTGACTAGCAAAAGTTTAGAAGATTGTATTTAGCTGACGTCATTCATATGAAGGTCCTTCTGCCTTCAAGTTTATGATTAAACTGTTCTTCGTGCAAGAACTGCCACAACGGCAAATGGTAGGCGAAAATAGTCTTAAGGAGTTGTCTTTCAGTAAGAGATACAAGCTCACACACATAAAGCTAATACACCTAGGCTATTGGTCTTTGCCAGGCCAATCTTACGTTTCAAATCTTTTTTTACCAGATAAAAGGGGACAGGCTTAGCTTTTAGTATCACTGTATCTGGGTAAAAGTCAGTCTGGACTCGCCACTGTTGGTAGGTTTAGAAGGGTGATACTTGATATAACTTCACACTGTCGAGAATAATTGTGCGTATGCTGAGAAAGCAGATATAGTGACACTAGCTACAGATAGTTATTCACCTGGCTTGTTGCTTTTCAACCCACACTTCCATCCATGGCGAAACTTGATTTTCTGAATAGACAAGATCGTGTGGAAGATTATCAAGCACCTATAAGATATCAAACGAGTTACAGTTTCACTATTCTGCCTGTGTCTATCTAAGGGCAGACACAAGAGAGTTGCAATTGATCGACGACAAGCATAAACTAGTCAATCTTGTTATGAACATGGATACTAGTCTTACACTGAACGTTATACAACAAAGTGAAAAAATTTATGAATCCCAGAAATAGAAGCATCAAAACTTACCTCCAGCATAATAACCCAGCAAGGTTGTTGCTCCACATCCCCTGTTTTAAAAGAACTGTAAAATTCCATCCTAATTATTAATTGTGCAAAAGTAAGTTCAAACACAGTCTAACTAACATGAAGTAAAAGTCTCCAAGCATGATAGAGAGAACAGTGAACATCCTGTAAGAAACTATCACACAAATCCCAGGCAAAGCTAATTTGACTTGCAATAGAGGAAAAGAAAAATTATCAGCATGGGAAAGGATACCATACCCCATCCACTTCGATGAGCAGCATCACGATGCTCCACTCTATACTTTGACAAGTGACTACGAACTTCTCCAACTGTTTCTATTTGCTTCTTGGCAAGCGACGGACTTATTTCCACTGATCTGCAGTACATGCAAAACCAAACAAATTTATTGTAAAATAAAGTTCCATATAATTCAGCAATTTGCACAAACTTACTTATATTGCAGCTCTATAATATAAGAGCAAGTCCACAACCACAGATTCCAGCAAACAATTCCTCTTCTTTTTCTTTTACGTGACACAGAACCAACCGGGAGACTATAATTTATTTGAAGCTTCAAAGCTACAGAATGGATGAATGCAAAATGGATACATTAACCCAAGATCATTCTATCACAACCAACTAAGAACGTAAGGAACCGCGGACATATATTGCAGGTTCGCAATTTTCAAACCCTTGGCACGTATCTGTCCCAGCCCCCAGGGTCTATAATAGTTCGTAAAGTGAGATTCTTTGCAGAGCAATCAATTTGTTTACAGGCACACAGAGACAAGAAAATAAGTTTAGTCCATGCCCGATGGTAGTGGCCTTTCTGCAAGGCAATATCATTCTTCTCTGTCTGCACCACCTCTCTTCCCTCTCTTTTGTTTCCAACCACCCCCAAAAGAAAAAAAAAAGGACAAAACTGTATAGAAAGATGTCTTCTCAAGCAAACCATGTTGCCAAATACGAGAATAAGATTAAAATCATCTACAATTTGCAATGCCAAAAATTCCAAACACGTCAATATCCTTCATGAGCAACAATTTCTATGCAAATGATTTAGCCCCCCTTTCCTTTTTGCAAGTGCGTCCGTGGTATTCGTTAAAGCAGGATCATTTTTTCTATGCTTTTGGAATAACGAAAAACTAAATATCGAACGGTCTAACTTGAAAAACAAGATAGTTTGGAACTGATCTAAACTCACTAGTATGTACCTACCAGTTAACAGTATTGACATCATGGGAAAATTACAATAAGCGGATAATGGGGCTACTCCTTATGCACCAATCAGGGGGACCATCCAAATCACAAGTGTATATCTATTTTACTTGGATCTGTAGTCAAACAGTCAAACTTGTATCCTTTGAATTTCTGACATAGTTATCTAACAACCATCGGAAGTGGTGACTAATGTGACTAGCATAATGGAAATAAAAGATATTGGCAGAAAGAAAGGGGTGGTGGATTTGAGGAGGAGATGACAGAAGACAGCATAGCCCAGTGTACAAGGCTTCCGCCACTGCGGGGCCTGGGATCAAGTCCTCTAGGTTGATGAAAGTATGGCATACAGAACTCAATGAAATGGACGAAATAATTTGAAGCAAGGAAAACAAAATATTACGTTCCAAATAGAATTAACTGCAGAGAGTAGAAAATAGAACGGCTCATGCTTGGACTTAAAACTTGCACAGATATTTGAATTTTGCATGCAAAAAGATACAAGATGACAACGAAAAACTCCACTGCCATAAGAGTTGGATTCTCGCAATTTCCAAAAGCCTAAAGTAAGTAACAAGAC
The DNA here is from genome assembly GCA_033070095.1 of Escallonia herrerae. Lineage (NCBI taxonomy): Eukaryota > Viridiplantae > Streptophyta > Magnoliopsida > Escalloniales > Escalloniaceae > Escallonia > Escallonia herrerae. The sequence continues at coordinate 222,353 of JAVXUP010000350.1, forward strand.
ACATACATGTATGTCATATTATTGTAAACCCTCGTAGGTGCATTCAACATTATGTAATCCATTATGCCCTTTGCACAAGTTCCTGATCCTCCTCCAATTTCATATATCTGAATGCAGTGACAGATTAGAATCAATATTGAGCCTCAACTTGTGAAATAATTAGTTTTGGAAAATGCTTTTAATTTCCTCTTCTTGTTTCGTCAGGATAGAATACATTATTCACTAGTAAAAATGATTCCAAGGATTGCCAATGAACAATAAAGAAAGAAAAGATCAAACCAATCAGGGATCTATAGCCTAAAATCTATTACTAGCCTCTGTGCCAAGGAATTCTCGAGTAAAGATTTTGCATTAACTTTTTTCATCAGACGAACGATGATGCGTAGGGTGTCATGGTTAACAATACCTGAGAACCAGATAAAATACTCCTTGCTCACAAGCAGTTAATAAAGTACAAATCAGTTTGTTTTAATGTAACAAGAGTAAAGCCCAGAAGTTAAAGAGCTTGTAACATGTTAAAGGGCTACTGAGTGTTCCACTTTCCTGATAGTTTTCTTTGTTATATTGCTAATTACCTGGAAAAATATCTCTCCCATAAGTTGACTGCATCAATACTGTAAATTTTTACAAGATTAAGTCCAACCTTTGGGTATATTGGTCCAACTCCAAAGGTTAGTTTTGTCGATGTCCAAAAGGAACTTTTCCATGCAAAACTGAGCGTAATGCCAAGGCAAACCATATAAACCAGTTACAAAGCACCAACAACATTGCAGCTAGGACCTTTAGTGCAACACTTTCCAGTGCCTCAAATTGTCACTTTCTTGTAATGACACCATTGAAAGTTGTTGAACTATTCAGTTGTTCACCCATCTAAAGAGCAAAGGAACTGAGAAACCATAGAATCGCAAGGCACAATTACGCATCACATTGGAAGTCTTTCAACATTTTCCCCCAAGAATGGCATGTAGGTCTAGCAACTTTGTTTTAGGTTCCATATACAAGAGACCATCCTCTTTTTTTTTAGGTTCTATAACCAAGAGTCAGCCCTTTATGGCATAACCCTTAAAACGCATAGGTTGGACATTAGTTTTAGTAGGACTCAAGCTATTTCAATCCTTAACTACCGCTTAACATACAGAAGTTCGTTTTATGTACTACATAGATTATAAATCCACCTTGTCACTTCGTCTTTGATTTTTATAGTAGTATCTAATAGTGTAGTACTTGTATTTGGAATGGCTTCTAATGATGGTTCTAGAGCAAAGTGGAAGAATCTAGACAATACAAATTTTTCATAGATGCATGCATCGTAGAAGCATGGGATAATTTAATTAAAAAAAATGAAGAACAAAAAAGGTTACAATCCCATTGAATTATTCGAAACAAAAATATGATGTATGGAGTATGGACTAAACTAATTGCAAAGACTGAAAATGGTTACGATCCCGTGACAAACACTAAGAATTGGAGCCCAGGTGAATGGGATGACTACATATAGGTACAGTTTCATTAACCATAAAATGCATTTCTTGAAATATGAAAAACTATTTGTGTTACTAAACTTTACATAACATGTACCACAGGCAAATTCAAGCACGAAACAATTTCAATATGCTGGACTACAATATGCAAATGAGATGAAGCATTAATCGATGGTATTGGAGCAACTTGGAAGGAAGCCTGGGGTCCATCGAAGGATGGGTTGCCTACCGATGGCAGAACATCTTTTCAAATACATATAGACGATGATACTGATGTGCCTCCTAGACCTGATTCTCCGGTGAATGTACCAAAATCAAAAGTCAAACGATGTAAGAAAGACAAATCTCAGAAGCTTGATGGCCAATTAGCCGCGGTTCTTAAAACTTTGGAAAAATTGGACGGCCCAGGCATGGAGGAGTGCAACCGTAGTCTAAATGAGATGCCAGCGTTACAGACTAGGTAGCACGGACACAGCGTCTGACACTGACTAGGACACGGACACTGCAATTTCCAAAAACTAAGATTTTGGACACCGCAGAATATTAATATATTTTTACTTATATATTTATGTGTGTATGATAAAAGTAAACATCAATTGGAGCAGCTGAATTTTGTTGAGAGCGGATGAGAAAGAAAGCCAGTACCATGAAATAGTCTTAATAGTAGCAAGAAAGAAGGTCGATAAAAGAAAGCAGTTGAATGTCTCAACCTTAGTTGCACAAACCGCAGGCGGGGGCGGGGGCCGGAACGGGGGCGGGGAAGCGTAAGCACCAAGAAGAATCTGAGGTTGGGAGCGGCTTGAATAATAAATGCGTAAAGAGTATTATCATTTGTTTAGTATAGTTTACATAGACAGCAACAACAGACAAGGAGGCTTTAAGGACTTGAAAGAAGAGAGAAACAAAGAATTGAGTTGAAAAGAGCTTGATTTTCATGTATTATCTCACTTGTTCCATGCATCTCTATCCAGCTAGCGGGATCGAGTTCCCATCTTAGCTTGGGACGAGATCCCATGGAGTTCCTAACTTAGGATCGCAAAAGCGAGTTTCCGAGAGAGAAACGTCACCATATTAGGAGTTTCCTGCAACTAAGGTCTCAACAATACCAAGATTAGAGTCACGTTAGTAAAAAGAGAGAAGGAAAAAAGACATGGGACCAAAGGCTCAGGAGAGGTCTTATATAGCCAGATGAGTCTGTAATTATGGACAAAGATGTTGACTTATCTTCCTATAGGACTGGTAAGCTTGGATGCTTTTGGTAAGAAAAAGAATGAAAAGAGAAAGAGATGAGAGAGAAAGAAAGAAGAAGGGTACCTTTTGTTGGATCACCATTGATCTGAAATAAGTTTGAAATAGTGTATTTTTGGCCCCAGACATGCGAATACTTCTTCAAGAGGTTTCCAACATTTCTTCAAAAGGTGTTTGACACGATGTCTGGTAATTATTAAAAAATAAATAAATTCAGACACTGTTGAGAAGTGTCGGACACGTGTCCAGAGGTGTCGGCGAGGTGGCGAGGTGTCAGTAAGTGTCGGCACCATACCTCGACCTATATGAGGTATCGCTGCTTCCTAGACTACAAATAATTGACCATTTATACATCGTTGCATGCAGCATTTTTTGTGAAAGTGAAGCATACAAGGAATAATGGATGAGGCTCAGTCAAACACCAGACGAAGTTAGAAAAACTTGGTTACAAATGAATGGAAAAAAGCTAGGACTCCTGTGAAGTGCCCTTGGTTGGTTTAGTGTTTTCATTAGAAATACGACAAATTAAATGATTGTTCGACTAGTCAGAAGTTAATCATATCTTTTTCTTTTTTGTTTCTTTTTGGAGCATGATTCTTGACATCTATGTGCCCTTTAATAATTAGAATGCCCAATTTCGTTACGATGTGGTTAATGTTGCTTTATGACGAGTGAGTGTTACATTCATGTTTATCTTTTATTATGCTGATTATCGACTATACATTATTGTTCACTAATATTTGCCCATTGAATAGAATGGTAACCACAAACCAAAACATTGCCCTAAGAGTTTTCGCAACCATTCTCATAATGAAATTTTGAAACGAAGACGCCTTTAGAGAAGACCAAATATACAAATTCTTTGCTTACTGGAGCTGGATACTTGGATGAGATAAATAATGAAAATCTTGCTCATTCTCAAGGTTTCTGAGGATGCCCAAACAAGCGTTTTAGAACATCTGTAACCACTTTCCCACACGAGGGTGGCTAAAGGATAGTCGTTACGTTTCCATATGGGAGAAGATGGCAATGTTCTTGGTAATTTTGACCCATAAAGCAAGAACCCATTTGGCCAACAAAGATTCAATTTCAACCATTCAATACATACCGTGCATAGATATTTCCACGAGGTCTTATAGGAGATGCTAAAGTTTTCAAAGGAAATGGTTGTTCCTACCACTTAATATCCTAATGCGAATCAAATTCGTCACCATTGTCGACTCGGGCACATATTTCAGGTACAAATACAAATTTAGATCTCGTTAAAGTTTCTAGTGGTGCTTTTTTTTAAGTGAAAACGAAAATGCTTAGAAACGTAATTTTTTCAGTCACTTGTAACTAATGTGGGTGTTAACTTTTTCATTGAAGGGTGCAGTGGATGCACTGGATGGAATGCTTATTTGTGTTGTCGTACACTCCTAGCACCTGATCAGCAAGTACGATATAGAGGAAGAGGAAGGAGCGAATGTTACCAAAATGTTCTAGCAATAGGTGACTTTAATATGGTTTTCACACTTGTATGGGCTGGATGGAAAAGAATAGCAAATGACTCAAGGGTGTTAACAAAAAATATGCAAGATCCTGCTTTATGTTTCTTCCTCCCCCAGGTATTGAAATATGGTACCTTATGTATGGTATTGAGATTCATGTTAAAACTAGTACTAAATTGTTCAAATAAATGAATTTATTACAGATAAGTACGATTTATGTGATGCTGCATATACACATACTCGAGAATTTAAGGCACATTTTTCGTAACGTGAACTATTGGTTATCGGACTCTGCACGTGGTCAACGTGCAAGAATAAAGGAGGAACGATTTTTACACGCACATGCTAGATTGCGAAATGTCATTGAGCGTTCCTTTTGAGTCCTTAAGGTTTGTTTCCCAATATTGAAAAGGATGCCACCATATTCTTTTCAAGTACAAAGGAATATTGTTATTGCTTGTGCAATGGTACATAATTTCCTTTGGAAAACAATTATCACAGATTTCCTTTTTAAGCAATTTGACAACGGCGGTATTCTTGAGAATAGGGAGCACCAAAACGAAAATGAAGTAGATATGGGAGCGGGAGCACGACAAGATGATAAAAAATTTATGATGAACTTACGAGAGCAAATTGCAACTCAATTGTTTAATTTGAGGTTGTAGTTCATGTATGTAATAATGTGACATTTGACTATCGAACACTATTGCTAAATCTTATCGTGTAATTGATATAAATATTCTTTTTTTTCTTCAAGGCTATGCTCATAGTTCTAAAATTGGATTTCAAGTATCCAGCATTGATACGCTAATGCATTCAATTATCTAATAATCTAACGAGGTTGATAAAGTTTAAAAACAGAGCAAAAGGGTATTATTGTCAAATTAAACAGTTTCTAGACTTCGGTTATCCTGTTTATCAAACAGAATAGACTGATTCAGCACTTACATTTCAGTCGGGACCAATTTTTTTTCAGTGCTTAAAATTCAGCAGCTTCAAATTTTCAATTTTATAAATTCAGCACTTTTAAGTCTTCAGCACATAAATTTCAACTTTATCCAACACACCTCACGTAGTGTGGTGATGTAAAATATTCTGAGGCTTAAATCAAACAGATCAACGAGAGTGAGTGTTTGTCTGATATACATATGTTTATGTCTTCGAGTTGTTCGAAAATTTGAAACACTTACTTTTAATGGAACCGAAAGGTTGGCAGTTCGCAGAATCGCTTCAGCAATCCCATGAGCATACCAAGGCTGTAGGAGAGGCAATAGGCATATGTCATACGAAGAAAGTAACAGAATTAAAGGGGTACAGAAAAAACTACACCAAAGTAGAATGTAGATAAACTGTCATTGAAATGCGAGAATAAAAGCACTGGAAAGCACTAGTAGAGTTGGTCATTTAAAAGAGAGAAGGACCAGACATAATCTTGGCCATTGCACTCCACGCAATAATTACGATGACGGTGTTATTTCTTTGTGGGGCGGGCAACTAACAGTATCCGATATCCGAATTGAAGACAGGTAAACTACGACAGCTACTATGTCATGCTCCAAGTAAACCCTGACAGTAGAAACCATTCTATAAGGGCCTTCATCTTGGTCCCGAAGCTATCTAAACTAATGCCAGATTTCTTATGGGGAACTCATTGGCCAACATAGTGACTTTGATTTGAAACACCATAATAAGTCTACCCTTCCAAGCTAACGCATATATTCACAGTTTAATGTACAGACTTGGAGTTATGTAATTTATATGGAAGTTAGGATTATATAATATAAGCATTACACAACTACATGATTGTTCCATTCCATCATTCTCTTAGTACCTCACTGTTCCTGCAAAATTCTCAACCCAGAAGGGCCTGATCCCTAATCTAACGGCCACATTATAAGAATGTATATATGGTGTGTAACGTTCTGGGAAAAAGCATTAAAAGAACATCAAAGAATTATTTCTCTCAACCAGAGGTAACCCAAAATATGTCCAACTAGATCGAGTGGACAACAAATTTAGCTCTAATAAAATTCTAAAAAACTAAAAGCAGGGCAATTTCCTTGACCATTAACTTGTCAAATTTTTGCAGAAATTTTCTGATAATGTGAACATGGTTGCAAAAAGATAAAATGTCAATGTGGCACAGGGCTAAGGGGATTCCACATAGTACATAGTAGCTTGATTTTCACCACGGATAATCATATAAAGATAGTACAGAAAGGCAATGCAAAAATCCAGAGCACGAGGCTCCCACCACTTCAGGTTTTAAGGGGCGAAGGATTTGTGAGGAAAGAGTTTTTACGTATAGTGGGAAGGCGGACATGAATGATATGATGTAGAGGAGTTTGCCCTGCTGATGACGTCATAAAAAATAGAAAAGCCAATTTGTGACTTAATTTTGTTAACTTAAAAAGGGACTAAGTAGCTACGAAGATCATGATAGTTCACTTACTTACACAATGAGAAAGGATGGCAAACCAGTTACAACTTTCATCCCCCTCAAGGCAGTTACAAAAGCTAAAAGGAAGGTCTATTATCACATAAGTTCTAGGGCACAAACCTAAAGGAAAATGCACAACAATACTTTATTTCAACTCTCAGCCAACAAATATCACTGAAGCTCCTTTCTCCAGATATACTAAAGAGATCAATCTAAGTTTCTAAGCCAACAAATATCACTGAAGCTCCTTTTTCCAGATATACTAAAGAGATCAATCTAAGTTTCTAATAGAAGCAAACTTGCATGCATATTTTTATACATTACCTTAAAAAGCTCTACAGGTGTGAACCATGATACGTCATTTTGCTTGTAGATATTGTCCAAATACTGCATATAAGCTTTCCTGCCTGAAAATATCCCACAACTTTAATATGTATAGGACTTAATGAAAATTCACTTAGCTTATTTAGTGGTGAAGAGCAGTGAAAGAGTTCATTAACGTAATAAAATGTGACAAAACTAAGCTTACCCCAACCACTTTAAGGTTAATTAACTGATATTTATGAGTAGACGAGCACTTATACTTACGTCAAGTTTTATAAGACAATTTGGCTGCTGATATGCTACTATGTTGGGTGAAAATGGTTGCAGAAAGGTTCTAGGAGATTTTTAAGGGTTTTTTGCCTACTAAAACCAAAATCACACTCATATGGGGATGGGCAATAATGGGCTCACTATTGATCTTCATCACCAGTATCTGAACAATGAGTACAATGCAAACATTAAAGGTACCTTTATGCTCAGGCTTTCAAGAGCAACTAATACCTTGCTCCAGCTTGCCAGCATATGATTCGCTGGAGGATACCTCTCGAGTTTCCATCTATTTTTTCTATAATAGCCAGTCTTCACTCTTAATTGCCGGAAGGTGGAAGCATGATATAATAAAGGCCCATGACAACCTTCTTTTTTTACCTCGTTTTATGAGCTCCTGAAATATTACTAGGTGGATGTTAATATTTTTTTTGTGTAAATTAGCACAAAAAGTGCATATCCAAAATCAAAGTAAGAGGGGCGGGTGTCAGTCTTCATCAGGTAGAGCACTTAGCATAGAGGTATCTTAATGCTGACGCTTAAATGCCCCTTGAGAGAGTGCTTTCCCCTGCATGGTAGACGGCTCTTGGTGTTATTTTGAGATTTGATAACTTAACAACAGGTCGTATGGTCGATTTAACATGGTGGTCATCGATGAGTACGGCAATTTGATTCTTCAACGTGAACCCATCCGGAGGCTTATTTTCCATGATTAACATCCAACGGGTGATTTTAAAGTTCCATAATGACTTGGGAGTTGTTAAAGATGTGCTAGCCGGAGTAGCTGTCCATTTTACAGATTCCAAAGGTTAAGTTCGTTTAAGCCTAGATACCTATTATCGAACTTATATCCGTCGACTTTAAGTAGACGTACCGATACAAAAGAGGATACATGTCAACATATGACTTCTCTCCATTCGGATTGAAGATGCTTCGATAGAGAACGTAGGTCGGATTACGGAAACTAAACTAGCATCTCTTGAGAGCAATATCAAGCTTCAAATACAAAACCAAAGGGAAAACGTCGGCGTGACGGAGAAGCTATATGTGATATGCCAACATGACAAAAATAAAACTATAAAATTATTGCACTTGCGAATTTCACAAACAACATTATAAGTACCCCATCATACCTGCGAGCTGATTGAACCTGATGCTTCTCTCAAGCAGCCCAACCGACCCTGACCTCTGAGAGAAGTAACCATGACTCGGGTCGTACAATGCCGAGTGTATAAAATCTCTAACCTGCACATTCCAACAAAACAAGAAAGAATTCAACAATTAGTACCTCCATTCCAAAAGTCGAGTGCCATTGACTTTTCACAAATTCTTATAACTGACATCGAGCATGTCAATGTCGAACCAATCTAAATTATACATCTCCCTCTGTTTCATAATATTCGATGACTTTTGCAAATTCCTAGATAGGTAAGCATTGACTACTTGCCCAGGCTTGACTTGTCAATGCAAAATATCTCATATGAAATTACAATGTAATTTCTGAAAAAGGGATACATGTTCGAATTCCATCCTAGAAATTGAGAGAAAGTCAATGGGGACTAGTCAAACAAGCGTAAAAAGGGACGAGGAATGCAAACGATTACGGGTTCAAATTCTAACCTAGGAATCCGCTAATATGTTAACACATTGAAATTCTAACACATAAAATGTGTGTAGCGAGGAGTGTTAGTTACGAGAATTGTTTACACATACAAATTCCTAGGTTAGAAGCGTTTACGAGTAGTCTTTACACTCATATTTGAACGCGTTTACACGTTCAAATTCCTATTAAATGTTCTAATTCTATCCTAGAAATTGAGAGAAAGGGGACTAATCAAACAAAAGTAAAAAGGGACGAGGATTACGCGTTCAAATTCTAACCTAGGAGTCCGCTACATGTTTGCATATTCAAATTCTAACACGTAAACACACACACATATGCATGTAGAGAGGAGGATCAGTTACGAGAATCGGGGAATCGCCCACAATGTGAGTGGAGAAGAAGGGTGGAGATGGATGAGCGAACGGTTGGAAAGAAGCGACTGCAATAGGAATTGAAATGGTTAGTGAGATTAAGAACGCGATGAGAGAGCAAGTAGAGGGAGAGAGATGAAAGATATGGTAGACCTTTGGGAGAGCGGAAGAGAAGAGGAACATATCTTGCTGGAGAGAGAAGCCGAGTGGCCATTTTGATATATTCTGTTCTTAGTTCTTACTTCCAGTGTTGCCAATATGTTCGATAGTGAGCTCGGGGTAGACGACGAGGTGAAGGGCTTGGGCTTGGGCTTTGGGGCACAAAAGTAATTTATTAACCACCCTATCAGCAGTTTGGAGATCCTATTTAGACATGGAAAACGAATATACGCGACACACGTACGGATAATATTCGGACGGGTCCGGGTAAAAAATATTCGGATTTTTTCGGGTAACTCTTTTTCATATCCATACTCTATCCGGACAAAACAGGTAATACCCGAGGGAAAATTCAATTTTTTTTAATAAATAATTTTTATTAGGACTAAATATTTAGGCATATTTTTTTATAAAACATTTCTTTCTTTGTTGTTAACAGTATTTTCAATTTAACAAAAACTAAAAATTTATCAAATCAACACCCAAAAATTATGTGAAGTGCTGGTAGCCAAATAAGGGCCAAGGAGAAACATTTGACCTGTAAATTCTAACTTGAAAGCAACCAAGAAAACAAAAAAGAGATCAATTAAACTTCTGTTACAACCAATTTCACACAAGCCCAGCCCTAATAATAATGTATAACTCTACTCAGCAAATGGCAAAAATATATTGACAAAAGTACATCAGAAGGTCACAAAGGCGGTCGGCGGTGGACTGACGTGGATGGCCTTCCTGCTGATGTCGAATGGCAGCGGGATCCGTGACGACGGAACTGAAACGGCCGTCGGCGAACTTCAATCATGACTGACGGAGTGACGGATAAAGAGAGGGGTGTCAGCCGTCGATATGTTGGTCTCTATTAATGATGAGAGAGAAAGAGAGAGGTGGTGGTGGAGGCGTCGGCCATAGATTTGATATGAATCTAAACGAGTGAAGGTGAGGGTGAGGGATTGAGTGAGAGAGAGAAGGGGGTGGCGAGAGAGGGGTGGCAATGGAGGCTTGGTATATGGCACGACAGAGATGGACGGAACGTCGGCAGAGAAAGAAGATAAGGAAGAATTGTCGGTGGAAAAAAGAAGAAGGAATGGGGGAGGCAGGAGAATGAGATGAGAAAATTGGGGTAGTGTAAAGTGACAAACCCTAAACATATATATATATATATATATATATATATATATATATATATATATATATATTTATATATTCCACGTACCGGGTAACCCGGTTAATCTTTACCCGGACCGGACCTACTCGGGTTTTGCAGGTCCGGTCCGGGTACGGGTAAAATTTGAACGGGTCTAATTTTTTGTACCCGTACCCTGGTTTTTTCAACGGGCCTGGGTGTACTCGTGGGTCCGGGTACTTTTTTGCCGAGTCTAATCCTATTGCGTTTGAAATAGGAATGATTATGGGAGGATCGGATGCGGATCTTATGAAATCTGAACCCGTCCCGGTAGTACTTATACACTGTCCCGCCCCTCCCCGCCATCGAGTCAGGGGATGGATCCGGTGATTTCTTTAAAAAATCTGATCCCCCCCCCCGATTTGCCCCGAGCAATCAAAAAACTATATTGCAAAAAAGAAAGTAAAACAAAAATCAAATTAATGTTCAAAATCCCTAAAATAGTTACTAAAATTACAGAAATCGCTCAAATAACTTACAGATTTCACTTCCATACAAAGTAATGACATTCATTACAATTACTAAAAAAATTAAATTGTTGCAATTACTATCCAGATTTTGCATGCATATAAATTACTGGAAATTTAAGTGAAACACAAGAAGCACATAGTCACTTCAACAGATAAGCTTCCAAATCTTCTTCACTCTTCTGTCATCTTCCCTCTTGCGTCAAGAATGGGTCTCGCGAAGAAGTGAAAGATCAAAAATCACATTGAATCAGACTTGGTCTCAAGATGATTAACATTTCAACACGAAGATGATCATTAATCAAAAGTTAGATCAAATCAAACCTTCAAGCGGGCAGCATAGTTTTCCTTATCGTGGACCTTCGAAAAGTCGCATCCACAGAATGGGTAGTGTATGGTAAAGGGCGAGGTGGAGGTGGTCCGTGAGCGGATGATGGTGTAGGGCAGAAGAGAGACATTGACCTTCGCGGCAGAGAGAGAAGAAGAGATATCAGTGTGGTTCAACACCTCACAGAGAGAGAAGCACCGCGACAGAAAGAGAAGAAGAGAGAGAAAACCTTATGGTAGAGTTTCCTTTTTACTTCTTATATGGCCAATATGGACGGCTGTGATTGTACATTACTTTAGGTTTAGGATTAAATGGCAACGGGGCAGGGTGGATACTGGGGCAGAGTAAAGTATATACCAAACCCGACCTCGTACTCGCTGCGGGGTTAAAAACTTAAGTACCACATCCGCCCCGTAATCCGGTCAAAGTCAAAAATAATCTGCTCCTTTAGGGGCGGGGCGGATATCTGCCGGGTGCATATTAAATTGTCATCTCTAGTTTGAAAACCATTTGATTTTTTATTTTATTTTTTCAGTTTTGTAAACTGAAAAAAAAAACCGTTTGGCACACAGTTTTTGTTTTTTTTTTTCCTTCCATTTTGAAAACCAGTTTTAAAAATAGGGCTATTTTTTAAAACTCCAATTTAGGAGTTTTGGGTTTTGTTTTGAGACCACAACCACCACTACCCTCCCAGAGCCACAGTCACTGCCTACCGCTTGCCGCCGACCACCGTAGCCTACTAGCAGTCGCCGGCCAGCCACTGCCTGCCGTCGGCGATCACCGTGGCTACTGGCAGCCACCACCGGTGATCGCCAGCGGGCCATCGCCATGCCCCACCACCGCCACCACAACCACTATCAAAGAAAAACTCAAAATAAAAACTGAGTAATCAAATACCCAAAATAAAAAATGAGTAAATAAACACCTAAAAGAAAAAACTCAAAATAAAAACTGGGTAATCAAACACCCATTTGTTTTGTAAAAAATAAAAACTAAACTGATTTTATTTTTATTTTTTTGAAAATAGAAAATTAAAATTAAAAATGATTTCAAACGGACCCTAAATTTACTAACCACTTTGTCCCCTCACCCATTTCCCATCCACCCCTGCCTCATCTTACTACCCTTCTACCACCGTACATCCCTCCACCCAACTGCACACACACGGGCGTGCACACACACATACACACAAAAATACAGACACTAGGGCTGTAAATGAATAGAACTGTTTACAAATAGCTCATCGTTCGGTTCGCTAAAAGCTCGTTCGTGTTCTGTTCATTCATATTCGTTCACTTCACAAATGAACAGAACACGAACATCATTTTATTAAAATAGTCGAGCATGAACATTGTATTGTTTGTTCATTAATGTTCATGAACATTAGAGCACGTATATTTTATATAAACATTTGTATTATTACATTTAATTTTTTGAGAGTATAAATAAGATTTTTTCCAAATCCATATAGTTATCTAAGTTAAAGCTAAACATAATATCATCACATCCAAACACGGAGGATCTTCTCTTTATATTCCATCGCACACATCAAAAGTCAAAACAAGTCAGAGTCTTCTTAGAGAAGGTCCAGAATCTCCATCGTCGGCATCCCTATCTCTCCATTATCGATGCCTCCTTTGCCCCATCGTCGACGCCCCCGTCGTCAAAGCTACATCACACCATTGTCGATGACTTCATCACCGTCCGATCTTTTATTGTATGTTGCCCATTTTGCATCCCCTTCTTCCTTGTATGTTCTATAGATCATATTTGATTCATCAAAGTCCATGGCTTGATTGCGTCAAAGATCAAAGAATCAGAGAAAATTTAGGGGATCTGAACATGAATACTGTCCAAGTTTTCAAACTCGAATTCGGCTAGTATAGTTAAACAAGTTGAATGATTTGAGCCCAATTTGCAGAGTCATGAGCTTAAGCCGAGTTTGAACATTGATGGTTTAGCTCTTAGTGAACTCGAGCCAAGCTCGAACACACCAAAACTTAGACCATCTGAAATCTAACACACTCATGTTTGGTTCAAACTCGGTTCGTATATAGTTTTAACGGACACAAACACGTATGTACAGATTGAAAACACAGTGCCCATGTATGTGTGTGTGCGCACGCACGCACATGTGTGTGAGTGTGAGTCTGAGGCTGAGTGTGTTGCGGTTGTGATAATGTTAGCTTTGGTGGCCAGTGGCGTCTTTTCGGAGTGGTGGCGGGTGGTAGCGGGTGGGGCTTGGGGTATGGTGGCGGGGAAGGTAGGCGGGCAGAAGAAAATAAGTGAAAATTTAAAAAATAGGAGGAAAAAAACAAACAAACCTCGATTTTGAAGATTTTCCCCTTGACGGTTTTGTCATTAAAGTTAGCATTTAAGTAGAAGTACTTACAAATGGTCTAATTGAAACTCCAGTGATGTGTAAAAAATGAAAAACTTTCAATTATCAAGTGAGATTTTTGTGTACTCTTAGAGTTCTAAAATGTATTTAACCCTTCAAAATCATTCCACAAGCAATATGTCATTAATGTTGTTAATTATAACAAGGTTTAACAAAAGTAACATGTGAGAATGACTAAGCAGTTGTAGAGCCCTCAGTTTTGGACTTTGTGTAGGATATCATTGGTCATTTGGGGTAGCATTAGTGGCACTTAATTTCATTTCTTGGTGCTAATTGGAACCTTATAGTCTCCTCCAGATGTTCCATAAGGTTACGCATGAGGGTGAAAGTCTTTTAGCCTCTTATAGCTACTACTTTTGTACAACAAAAATTACTGAACGTGTTTGTTAGGATTTAAGATCAATCTACCGTGCACCCTACAAGCATAAAATGACTAAACTGACTTTAGTTATATTCCATAATTGTGGAATCAATTTGATTCTTTTATTGTCTCCATGACATGGAATAAAACTAAGCGACTACGTAGTATCTTTAGCTGCCAGACACATGTGGTAACCACCACGAGACGTTTACAAACATTTTTCATGAACTAAGTTCCAGATTGTCCATTGCTATTTGATTCATATACAGGTTCATCAGTACGGAGACTACATTAACCTTAATGGACTCTAGAATTTGATCATATAGAGAACAGAGTTTATCAACACCAGATATGAAATTGGCAACCTCTAACACCAGGAAGATGATGTTAATGTTTGCATACTCCCCCATTTAATTTTCAGAATTAATGTTTGAACTCCGCTTTCATTGTGTGGTGACTACATAGCAATAGTTACGAAATCTATAGCGATGGCTAAAAGTGGAGCTAATATATCAGATCATTTTATGTTTTTTACATTTTACTTTGACTTTTATTCTTTTTAACTGAGGACATCTGTCGTTTATTTTATCTTCATTTTCTATAGTTCTTTTCAAGAGCAATTTGTGGGGAAGGAGGCACATATAGTTAGGGCTGTATACGAAACGAGTTCGAGCCGAACATGGGTGTGTTCGAACTCGGTTCGTTTATATTTTAGTATGTTCGAGCTCGGCTCGTGTTCGTTTAGAGCCAAAAAATCAATGTTCGAACTCGGCTCGAGTTCGTGACTATGAAACTCGGGCTCGACTCGTTTAACTCGTTTAACAAAACGAGCCGAACACGAGTTCACGAACTCGGCTCGTATTTGAGTTCAACATTCAACCAAATCCCAAAATTTGCTCAAAAATCTCAAATCCTTCATGCAATCAAGCTATAATAATTAAAAAAAAATCGAAATACAAAAGATGCAAGAAAGGATGCAGATTCGAGGTTGAGCCCTTGGCTTTGCCGCTTTGCCTCCAGTGGTCAGCAACCCCTCCATAGCCATCGATAGGGGTTTCTATTCATATCAAAGTAGATTTCGGCGACGGGGAGATGTTGGCGTCGGAGACAAGCGATGACAACATCCAAGTCGCGATGTCCGTGTGAAGAGAGAGAGAGATGTGCGATCTGCCAATCTGTGAGGAAGAGAGGCGCTACGTGTGACACGATCTACCGATCTGTGAGGTCGGTGTGTGTTTGAGATGAAGGAGGCGATGGGAGAGCAAGTGCGGTGTGATCTGTCGATGGTGTGTGTTTGAGACAGGGGCGGCGCAATCTGCCGGTGGTGTGTGTGTGTGAAATGAGGGAGGCGATGAGATAAGTTTAGATTTAGGTCTTAGATTATATAGTTGAGGCTTTTGGGTTGTTGGGCTTCATAGGCTGGGCCCTTTAGGAATTGGACTGTGGAATCTGTGACCATTAAAAGGTCCAACATAATTTGTTCTCCGAATGCTTTGAAGCAAACAGCAAGCCTGTCAAAAAGCCCAATTATAAGGCCTCCATATGCTGCAGCAAGTCAGCAAACAACAAGCCAAACCAAATTGACTGGGCTTCACCACTAGTGAGACATTTATGCTTTGATATATAATCATGGGCTCTAGCTAATAAGTGGGCTTAGAGTTTTGGTAATTGATTTTAGGGCCTACAGATTTAAATTTAAATTTTATGGTTTATGTAAATATTATTTATTTAAACATATTATAAATTTATAATTAATTTATTATTTAGACGAGTTGTTCGCGAACACGTTTGTGAACATCTTGGAGTGTTCATGTTCTGCTCGTTTATTAAACGAGCTCTAAAAACTTGTTCATGTTCTGTTCGTATAATAGATGAACGAACATGAACGAGTTCTATAGAGAACGAACCACGAGCCGTTCGTGAACGGCTCGGTTCATTTACAGCCCTACATATAGTAGTGAAAAGATTTTCACACTTCCAAAGTCCTTTGCCTTGACCGGAACCTGCAAACTATCAAATGAAAAATTCGAAATGCAATAAGAAAAATTTGCCAATACTGAGAACGACCTAAAAATGAAGGTGCAACTAAGTTAAACTTTGGTTGAGACCGAGGTGGTAGCCTAATGCTAAAGTGTTGTCCCTTTCTCGGATGAAGTATTAAGAAATATCCCATAATTGTTGGGTACAAGGGGTAGATTTGATTCTTGAAAACTTGTGAAGTTATCCTCCCCATAAGCGTGTTTTTAAGTTAGATCATGAATTTTATATAATTGGAAAGCATTCTTATGTCTTAATCTCACAGTACACTAATTTGGTCTTTTCCGCTATGCGTTTTATCTTCTCGCCTCATTTTTGTTAATGCGGTTTAAGAGTTATTGACATCATCAATATCCTTAAAGTTATTGGTTGTTCTTGGTTTTCACCTTATTAGAAATTTCATGAATTGATGGTTGTTGAGATATATTGGCCAGGATGTTCGCTTCTTATAATTAGTTGGCTTTCTTTCATGTAAGCATGCTTTCGGTTAGACACAGAGCTTTAACACATGATCAGAAGGGTAGATCTCACAAGTGCCAGATGTTTGGATAAAAGAATCTAGAGCTGTGCAAACAAAAGAAAGAGGGTGATGCTAAAACCCCACTCTGTTTGACCTTTATTGACAAAAGAGCGAGAATTTAACCAAAAAATGGTGTTATTTTGGCCTCACCCTAAAAAAATGCTTTTGATTGGAGTTAAGCTCTAGCAATTCCGTTTAAAGTGCCACCCACAATAACTTGACCAGGTGGAGTTGGCCCTCTATTTTGGCCCAACAACGATGTGCAATATGTATGGACATGTAAAAAGGAGGCTTATATGTGGAAACATTTGTCAAACTATGTTACAATTCCAAGATCTATTGTTGATGATAGATGGTAAACTATGCTTATGAGTAATCCTCAATAGCCTGCAAATAGTATTCTAAGTCTTCTACATTTTTTCAGCAAGTTAGGTTGCTCCTCAGATCGAGTATTTCATCTTTAAAGATCAGCAAACAAAGGAATTCCTCCCTAGTTTTATCACGTGGATCAACGAGTGAGGTTTCCACCACCTTTACGGCTTTATACCAAATGAACTCCTTTTATCCTCCTTAGAAGATAAAGGTCTGTTAGACAACATTGTAGTTTTTTGTTTTGGTTTTCAAAAAAATAAAAATCAAAAGTAGTTGTGATTTTTTTTTTGAAAAAAAAAAGTAGATGTATGATAGACCGGTTTGTAAAATGCCAGTTATTTTCCTTTATATTCATTCTTCCTCAAAACACCAGTTTTCGTTACCACTAACCAACACAATCACACCACCATATCACCATTGCCTATACCACTACCCATCACGACCAACTACCAAAACCACGACAGAGTTGCTGCTACCCAAAAACCAGATCTGATGAGATTGACGACATCGACGATAGTGGCGTGATCGACGACGAGTGGTTGGGAGTGGTGAAATCGACGACGTCGACATTTTATCGATGGTGGTTTTGATGTTGTTCGATTACGGTATTGTACGATTGTGATGTTGTCCAAAGTTGATCGATCATCGACATGCAGTGTGCTTGGTGGTTATGATGACGGTGGTGCTTGGTGGTTACGATGGTGGTGGTGCTTGGTGGTTAAGATGGTGGTTGCGATGTTGTCCACTTGGTTGATTTAATGCAGTGGTGGAGCATATTCGTGCGGTGGTGATGGTGGTGGCCGTGAGGCAGATCTATCGGTGGCAATGGGGGGATTGTGGTGGTAATGTAAGAGATCTGTTAGTATGACAACGGTAGGGTGCATGGTGATGGTGGGGCAGATTTGTAGTGGCGCGATAGTGGGGTACGAAAGTGGGGTTGCTGGGGCGGCAGCCGGATGGTGACAGTGGTTGTCTGCTAGTCATGGTGGTAGTAGTGGTGATGACTTACACTATAAGAAAAGACAGATTTAGCGACGGAATTTTAGCGACGGGATGATTTCTGTCGCCAAAAGATCTTTCAGTGACGGAAAACTCTGTCGGTAAAAATCTGCTGGTAAAAAGTTTTACCGACAGAATACTACGTCGGTAAAAACCTTTGTAGGCGAACTTTTAACAACAGACTTTTAACGACGGGGATCCCGTCGTTAAATATTTTTATGGAATTTGTAATTTTTGAGGTTTGTTTAATATTTTTAAGCGACGGAATAATATCATCGCTAAAAAAAATCTGTCGGATAAAATTTCTTTGACCGACGGACTTTTAGCGACGGGTTATTCCATCGCTAAAAGGCCTTTAATTAGCAGATATCTTCATTTTCTCTCTCCCCGTTTCTCTCTTCAGCCTTTTCTCCTTTCAACTTTCACGACTTCTCTCTCTCACAGTCTCACGACTCACAACCACGGGCGCCTCACTCCAGCAAATCGTAGACTGGCGACGGCGGCCACGACATGAGCCACAATCTGGGCTGTCTGGATCTGGGTCTAGATCTACGTGCCGACGGTGAGCTCACGGTCACTGACAACCTCACCTCAATCGGCGACGGCGTCGCCACGAACGATCTCCAGCCCGTGACTCCACGTCTCTACCGGTGACAAGGGGTATGTTCCCAAATCGCCTTCCATGATGATTGATGCATCTCTTCATTCTTTGAATTTTCATGGGCCGTGGGGACTGTCTGAATCATTGTATGGAGTGGATGTGGACCTGTGGTGTTTGATGTTTGATGGAATTGGATTTTGTCACAATAGTCAACAGTAGCTCCGTCCCTAAATTGTTTGATGTTTGAATTGAATGAGATATGAATTTTACAAAATCCAGAGTTTTTTGGTTGTTTTTTAAAAACGGGTGGAGGAAGATGAAGTTGCTTGACTTGCTTCCGGAGTTTATGTGTTGATTGTGCTTCCATTAACTGATTTTCATGTTCCTGTTAATCTGTTATGCACTACTCCAATTGTACAACGCCATTTAACTGACACAATCTGGATTGACTTTGTGTACCAAGTTTTGTTTTCAATTATCTATTGTACTATATCAAGTTTTGAGCACATTTTGGAAAATTGTTTACTTGTGAGTTAGGTCGTATACAAAACCAAGTCAATGTAACTTGGACATTAGCACTGAACTTTTAGACACATTTGACAAGCGCTCATTGAAAAACATACCAAAAAATAGCCATGGGTAGGCCCTTGCAAGAAAACTTTGCAATATCACTTTTAAAGTCTAGTGTCCTCGTATTTCAATCTCCATGTACAGTCGATGTGAACTTAACACCTGTCGTCACACATAGTATGCAATATGACGTGTTCTCAAGACTCAATCTGAATAAAGCGCGACGAGGTAACAACTTGAAGACCATCAGGCACAAGTATGACCTAGATTTGATATCACGTTAAAGTCTGATATTTAATCTAATATTTCCAAGAGCCGAAAAAAGCCACCCACAATAACTTGACTAGGTGGAGTTGGCCCTCTATTTTGGCCCAACAACAATGTGCAATATGTATGGACAAAGGGGGCTTATATGTGGAAACATTTGTCAAACTATGGTACAATTCCAAGATCTATTGCTGATGATAGATGGTAAACTATAATATCTCGAACTTCGGGACCCAATTAAAATAACCATTCGGGTTTCGAAAAATAAACGGGTGCTAATTTTGAGCAATACTCAGGTATTAGAAGCTTGTGGAAGCTTAAAAGAATTTTGGGGCAAAAATGTAAAATTTGAAATTTTGGGGGTATTTTTGTAATTTTTGAAAATTAGAGGGGCTATTTTGCAAAATTTGAAAATTTGTTACAAGATGTTGACACCTCCTACTAGCTTAATGACTAAGCTAGGAAAAAAAGAGAGAGAGAAGATAATTGAGAAGGGAGGGATAAGTCTAAAAAAAAAAACAAACAAACAAAAAAGCCAAAAGAGGAAATTTTCCCTTTCAAGAAAGAAGAAGAACAAAACAAAGAGGGAAACAGGGCTTTGGCCGAGATGAAATTAAAGGGAGAGAGAGAGAGATTAAGGACGAACCTCAAGGTAATCACTTATCTGCTAGAATTAGTATGAGGATGTGTGTTTTCTGTGTGTGCAGAGTGAGCATGTGGGTATACCGTGCGTATGTGTGTGTTCTTCATACGCATGAAGTGGACAGTGAATGATTTTAGTGTGATCTTGTGTCTGGAGGATCACTGTTAAATGGAAATTGAATTGGATGAGATTAGGAGTAGCTTAGGTGTACCTGAGTGTGGCTGTGCGTGAGTGTGTGTGTGTGTGTGTGTGTCAGTGTGTTGCAGTCATGTGTGTGTGTGTTCTTGAGTATGCTTGCTACGGGTGAGTTTAATTGTGTGAAATTGTTTATACAATTGTGTGTTAGGGTGTATTTTAGGAGTATGAAGCATATGTAAGTGTTTTTAGTGTGTGTTGGACTGTAGCAGTGAGAATGTGCGAGCTGTGTGATGGAGAGAGAGAGAGTGCAGCATAGCAAGGAAGATGAAGTGTGTGTGTGTTCAAAAGGTGCAATAGTGTATGCTTTAATTTGAATAGTGAGTGTAATGGTCACTAAAGATAAAAGGGTAAATTACACTAAAACCCCCTGAGATTTTACATAATTACACTCCACCACCGCTATCTTTAAAAATTACACTCCGCTCAAAAAGTAACATTTTTTCTTACGGTGTTAACGATGCAATGCAAAAAAGACATAAATACCCCTCAACAATGTTTTCTTGGAATTTGGCTGAAATTTACATAAACCCTAAACCTCCATTAGACCCAATGCCAGACCTCCCATATGATGTAATCACCGACATACTCACTCGATTGCCAGTCAAGTCCCTTCTACGGTCCAGATGCGTTTCAAAGCCGTGGTGCGCTCTGATCGACAGCCCGAAGTTTATCAAGATACGTCTCAATCGGTCCATCAAACTAGCTCCATTCTGGCCCTAATATTCGAAGGTAGAGGCACCCTCTGTACAACACGATTCATTGCAAAATGAAGATGAAGCCGACTGGGGCGTCGGAGTAGGCGAGTTGGAGGGAGTTGTCGTAGTGGGTGAAGGTGTTGCGGTTGGGGTTGGAGACGGTGACGTACTGGAGGAAGGTGAAGTCCACTGTGCCGTTGGCGATAGAGAAGGTCAGGAACTGGACGGCGTCGACGGCAATCTTGGGGTCTTTTGGTTTGAAGAGGAGGAAGTAAACGACGACGATTCTGGCCTCCAGGAAGAGCAAGAAGACCGTGGCCACTATGCACGAGGCAAGGTTGGTTGTACGGCCGGTCTTAGATCTGTGAGGCTCGTACATGGCTAAGCTACAACTCCTCTTTTTACCACCACCACCACCACTGGTAAAGGATAGAGTTGGGTGGTTGAGTGATTGTCAGTAGTTCAGTAGTTGATGTTCTGGATCTGAAGTTACTATTGTCCACAGGGCAACTGGGTTTTTGACACGTCAAGACACTTTGGGAAAGGTGGGAGGGAGGGGGTCAGGTGTCTTCTATGGGAAGGAAGATGTTTGATAGGCCTAGAGGACAAGCCGGCGGTAGGCGGAGCAGATCTCGTCGACGGTGCAGTCGCTGCCAAGCCCCAGCACCTTGTATTGGCACTGCTTCACTGCAAAATGAAGATGAAGCCGACGGGGGCGCCGGAGTAGGCGAGCTGGAGGGAGCTGTCGTAGTGGGTGAAGGCGTCGCGGTTGGGGTTGGAGACGGTGACGTGCTGGAGGAAGGTGAAGTCCACGGTGCCATTGGGAGAATAATATATGTATTTTATGTTATAAAATGTTATAAATGGGGTATTTTGGGTATGAAAATTACATAAAGGAGTGTGTCAGGGAATCTTGAAACGGAGTTGGACGGGCCGTTAAAAGTGTGTAGTTGTGTGTAATGCGGGTACAAACCTCAGGGGGGTGGAGTGTAATTTTTAAAGATAGCGGTAGTGGAGTGTAATTACGTAAAACTTCAGGGGGTTTTAGTGTAATTTACCCAAGATAAAAATCAACTAGGCAGTTTTTAATCCTATTTTTTTATAAATAGTTAAGGCCAAAATTAGACAAAACACAAAACTGTAACCCCCAATATGTTTTCGAGATGTACTCTCTGGAATTTTTTGAAAATTTTTAGAGTCCGCGAAGAGCAGTAAATTGGGGTACCGATTAAAGAAATTTATCGATTTACTTAGTATATCAAACCAAGTTATTTTAACCTGAAAATTTTATGGAAGACATATTTTACAGATATGATTCATTATCTAAAATTTCAGGCCATTCCGAGGCCAATAGGTATTTTTCGCGAAACTGGCCTTTTAGCGCTCGGTCCGGACACCGGTTCGGGATTTTCAGGCAAAAATTCTTTAAAATACTTTTTAGGTCAGAAATAACATCAGAATGTTTAAAATAGCATTTTAAGATATTTTGATTTTTTTTCGGTGCAGAAACCCCCAGGGGTGTTTTGGTAATTTATCACCCCGAAGGGGTGTTTTGGTAATTTTACCTATAAGAGGTATTTTGAAGTAAATTTTCATACGGTAAGATTATTTTAGTGACTTTGCTTATGAAAAAGTCATTTTTGAGAATTAAAGTGTAACGGGGGTATTTTGGTAATTTGCCACCCCGAAGAGGTATTTTGGTAATTTGACCTAAGAAATGTATTTTTGCATAAATTGACATATGGGAAGCTTATTTCAGTGATTCTACTTATGGGAAGACCATTCGGGTGATTTAAGTCCGAGAGGGGTATTTTGGTAATTTTACACCTCAGGGGTGTTTCGGTAATTTTATATACCCAGAGAGGGGGGTTCATTTTGAGAGTATGTGTGAGTTCGTCTTAAGTTATAATCTTGTTTTGTAGGCTGTACTCTAATGATTCGATTATTCTGTTTAGGTTAAGGCTTAAAGACTTCTGGTTAAGATAATTTAGCTGCGGATCCAAGTAAGGGATTCTATCTGAACCTTGGGTAAGGACTTTTGTCCGAACCCTTCTTTGATTAGTTGTACTCGTAAGTACTCCTTTGATATATTTACAGCAAATGCCGAACTCTGAGTTATGTATTGATATTAGTATATTCTTGCCCAGAAAACCCTAATGTTGAATTTGAATCGATTATTTGGAAATCTTGTGATGCTCGCATGTTATTGCGGGCTGAGAAAATTTGATAATTGTATGTATCCATTCCTTCGAATTGTTATGATTATATTCGATAATTATTCGCAGTCATTTTTTGTTGTTTATCAGTGATTATTTTTCGTATCCATTCTTTCGAATTTATATGATTATATTCGATAATTATTCACGATCGTTTTTGTTGTTTATCTGTGATTTTTCTTCTGAAATTCTGATTTCTTCTGAAAATCCGATTTCTTCTAAAAATCCCGAATGCTGACTTATGTTAATATGATTATTGTTATGAGAACTCGAATTGATTTCGGGAATATGAGCTTATGTTAACGCTCATTGATATTGTTAATTTATGTGTTGACCTGGATACCTGTTTAGTGGGGAGGCGGTGAAACGCAAGCTAGTACCCAAGTGGACTAGTAATTATCTTAGTACATCATCCATGTGTACACTATATAAGCTTGCCATAAAGGCATTGCAATCGCCCACGATCAACATTGATTTTTGATTTTTTTAGCTAGAATGATTTGTACTTGGGTTGAAAGCCCTTGACAAACATTCATTGTACTTAGCTAAAAGGATTTGTACTTGGGTTGAAATCCCTTGACAAGCCTTTATCGTATTATCTTATTTGATTTCTACTAAGGTTAAAATCCCTCAGGAAATCTTACTGTATTTTCGAAATGAATTTATGCTCGGATTGAAATCCCTTGAGCAAAGGAAATTTTCATGGTACTTGAAAATGCTGACTTAAAAAGGATCTTCTAATGATCGTTTTGGATTTTGTTCTGATCGTTAATATTTATTTTGACATCTATTTCTGATGAATTTTGATCATTTTGGGTAATCATTGAGTTTTGATCGTTCGAAGTGTTTTGAAGATCATCATCGGTTGGATTTTTGGAGTCGTGTTATAACCTCTTTTGTAGTCCTTGTACGACCTTACTGGGCTCTCAAAAGCTCACCTTCATTTGGCTCCCTTCTGTAGGTGACGATCAAATGTAGCATGCTCGGGAATGGGTTAGAATCTGTGTGAGATCCCGATAAGCCCATCACTATTGTGTAGGGAGACCCCTGCGTGGGTCAGTTTTGTCAACTGGTTCTATAAGAACTTGAGTTTGTAAAGAACCTAGATTTTAAGTTTGAGTTGATATCGGATTAACTTTTTGGAAGTATGTGTTAGCGAACAGGACTTGACAGGTTTGATGTGATCCGGTAGGTTAACGACCCGGGAGTTTGGGGTGACGGAGCTCCGGATTTCTGGGGGCGTTACATAAACTATGCTTATGAGTAATCCTGAACAGCCTGCAAATAGTATTCTAAGTCTTCTACATTTTTTTAGCAAGTTAGGTTGCTCCTCAGATCGAGTGTTTCATCTTTAAAGATCAGCAAACACTTGAAGGAATTCCTCCCTAGTTTTATCACATGGATCAACGAGTGAGGTTTCCACCACCTTTACGGCTTTACACCAAATGAACTCCTTTTATCCTCCTTAGAAGATAGAGGTCTGTTAGACAACATTGTAGGTTTTTGTTTTGGTTTTCAAAAAAATAAAAACCAAACGTAGTTGTGATTTTTTTTTTTGAAAAAAAAAGCAAGTAGATGTTTGATAGATCGGTTTGTAAAATGCCAGTTATTTTTCTTTATATTCATTCTTCTTCAAAACACCAGTTTTCATTACCACCAACCAACACAATCACGCCTCCGTATCACCATTGCCTATAGCCAGTAACCATTACCCATCACGACCAATTGCCAAAACCACGACAGGGTTGCTGCTACCAAAAAACCAGATCTGATGAGATCGATGACATCGACAATAGTGGCGACATCGACGATAATGGCGTGATCGATGACAAGTGGTTAGGAGTGGTGAAATCGACGGTGTCAACATTTTATCGATGGTGGTTGTGTGTTGTTCGATTACGATATTGTACGATTGTGATGTTGTCCGAAGTTGATCGATCATCGACATGCAGTGTGCTTGGTGGTTACGATGGTGGTGGTGCTTGGTGGTTAAAAGATGGTGGTTGCGATGTTGTCCGCTTGGTTGATTCAATGCAGCGGTGGAGCATATCGTGCGGTGGTGATGGTGGTGGGGTGGTGGCGGTAAGGCAGATCTATCGGTGGCAATAGGGGGATTGTTGGTGGCAATGTAAGAGATCTGTTAGTATGATAACGGTAGGGTGCATGGTGACGGTGGGGCAGATTTGTAGTGGCGCGACAGTGGGGTGACGAAGGTGGGGTGGCTGGGGCGACTGTCGGATGGTGACGGTGGTTGTCTGCTGGTGCTGGTGGTAGTAGTGGTGATGGCTTAGAGGGTACGCAGTAGTACTGGTGAAAGTGATGAAATGAAATAAGTTTTTTAAAATGTGGATAGCAAATTGCTTATAATGAAGTTTGATTGTTAGATCTTAAAATAAAAACAAAAAATAAAAATCTAAAACTCCAAAATGAAGTTTTTAAAAACAATCTTGTTTTAAAAATTGATTTTCAAAACTGAAGAAAAAAATGAAAACTGTCTGTTAAACAAGTTTTTTTCTTCCAGTTTACAAAACTGGAGAAAGAACTGAAAACAAAAACTATGTCAAACATCACCAAAGTCTCTTCCCCTTTATTTATTTATTTTTTATAGTTCCTTATTTTTTTTCTTGCCCTCATCTCATCTCATCTGGCTGCTTCTTTCTATTCCTAGTCGGCCTCCCGACCTGAAGGCTAATGTGGGAGCGATGGAGGCATTCTTGATTGCGGTCAATATTCTTTTTCTCGTTAAGGTACATAATGTTGTAATTTTTGTAAGTTTCATCAAGTAGTATTCATGCATGTAAATGTTTCTAGTAGCTCTTATGCAATACAAGTTGTGGCTATAGATAATATAAGGTATCATAGTCTCACGTACGAGCAGTAGAAGCACTTTTAATTTTCTTGGACTTCTTTTGTACATTTGGTCGCCAGTGTTCGTGATTTTTAACCCATTTTCTATTTTCAACAATCCCTTTCATGCTGAAAGTTCTGAGCCACTCAACCATAGTATCGCTAGGCTTATCCCTCGAAGAAAGTATGGCTTACTTGAAAGTTTCCACCATTTGTTCAGTAACACATTCAGGAAAAGTCTTAGAATGAAACTCACTCTAGCATTCAAGTGGCTTGCAAAAAGCTCAATCCCCTCTTACAAATGAGTGTCAATTGCATAGTTGAGTCCCACCCAAACCCCAATCCCCTAGGTCGTGCTAAGGGCATCAAAAACCAGAGGCATAATGAAACCCTAACTTCACAACCAGGGGCGGAACTAGAAATTTCTTTTAGAGGGTGCAAAAATTAAACTAAAATTTAAGAATTAACAAGCAAATTAACCAAACATATTTTTAAAATCTCTATATAATCACTGAAATTAAACTACATTTTAAGAACTTTTTTTAAATTTTTATATAATCACTAAAATTAAACTATTACCTCACAGAGTCACACAGTCACAGTAGAAGTTGAAGAGGCTCGTCGCCCGAGCCTTCCTTCGTCTTTGTACCAAAGCTTTTATTTCGATAAGGAGAAAGAGCCCTATCAAAGTCAGTCGCGGTCGGCGTCAGTTCGTCAGTTCCAGATCTGATCGGAATTCCAACCGTCAGAGTGAGTCACGATCGTCGGCTCGTCGCAGAGCTCCAGATCTGGTTGGCGTCACAACGTCGCGGTGAGTCGGTGGCCGGTGCTTACTGTTTGAAGAGGTCGATAGGTCGTCGCGGTGAGTCGGTGGCCGTCGTAAGCTATCAACAATAACGACATGTGCTCAGTCCTCACCGGCGGTCATGATCCTCACGGTCACGGAGGGGAGAGAGAGAGGGAGGTGATTGCCGATAGGTGTGGGGTCTTGGGGAACGCGGTCTCGAGAACAAGGTCAAGGTGCAATTCCCGAAAGAAAAAAAAAACCTTATTTTTTTTCAAAAGTTCAGGGGCTGCTTGAGCCCCCCTAGTCATCACTTAGGTCCGCCCATGTTCACAACCTATATGGGATACCAAATGTACCACACCTCTTGTCTCAATAAGGAACACTACATTAGGCCTAGCACTTTGGATAGATCTGCCATGCATATGAACTATGAGGGGGTTCCTTATCCCTCAAAAGTTCCAACTAAAAATTTTCATGAGATCTATTAGGGTTGTTTTGGGACAACCACCAAAACCTAGGCATTAAAAGAACTTTCCACCTCCATTGCAACAACCTCAGTCATAGGCACACAAACATTCAGAAAACAGCACACATCAGTAAGTCAAGAACTGTTAATGTCAAAAGATTACTAAGCAGTAGTGGTGCTGTCCAATAATAAAAGTGCCCACCTGAAAATTTTAAAAATAGTTTAAAGAGATGTGTTGTTAATCATATTATGTGCTAAATACTTAAAATTTTCAAAAAATAATTTGAAAACTATCTTTTTCGGCATTTTTAAATGCTAAATTTACACAAAATGTGTAAAAAACCAAACACCAAATAAATAAAGTGAACAGATTAAAAAAGAAGAAATAGAAGATTAATGGGTCTCTGTTTTCATTTCCTCAGGCCATTAACGAATAAAAAAGTCTATCTCATTCCCAAGGCCACTATTGACTAAATAATCTCTCTCTCAGACTCTCACGATCTTCCAAGCGACAATTGGTGGAAATCGGCGACGGTCCCTTCACCAATTCATCGGCTTCACAGGTGACGCCTGACGCCGGCATGCCACCACGGCCTCAATGCTCAACCACTTGTCCGCTTCCCTTCTCTTGTGTGACTATGTCAGGTTGTTCTCCTCTCCCTCCTGGCTCCTCAGTCCTCCCACCCCCGGCCGATCCAACTCCGGTGTAATCTGTGCACTTGTCAATTCTCAATTCCTCCCATTCTCTACTCAGTCGCTCACGTCTCACGGCACAACGACAGTCGCTAAATGGCCACAATTTTGACGTCAAAAAAGGTAACATCGATTTTGATTGATTTTTTTTTAAAATTCATTGAACAGCTTCATTTTCTCAATTCTCACGTCTCAATACTAGATTAGATTTTTTTTTCAATTTTGAATTTGACATTTGGGAATTTTGTCAAATATTGCTTCGTGATATTTATAATTTAGAATTAAGAATCCTTAGATTGGGTTTTCTAGTTAGGATTTGAGGCAATTACTGCCTGTTCAGTAATTGTGGTGGCCATATGAATTGGGATTGGTGGGATATGGATCTCTGCTGTAACTATAGTTACAGCAGAGGTGCTGTCCACATAGTCTATGAGAGAGGAAAGAGAGAGAGAATCGGTTCTCTCTCTCTCTTCTCTCTCTCTCTCTCAGAGCAACACAACAGTCTATGAGAGAGGGAAGAGAGAGAGAACCAGTTCTCACACTCTCTCTCTTCCCCTCTCACAGCAACACATGACAGCACCCCTGCTGTAACCATGGTTACAGCAGTGGATCCAAATCCCAAATGGTGGGATTGTATATTTGAGATTGAGGATTTTTCTTGAGATTTTTTAATCTCAAATTGATAAAGTGGCAAGTATTGTTCGTGGTGACAATAGAGAATTAAGAATTTGCAGTTGACAATTGCAATTGGGAATTGGGAGGAATTGGAAATGGATAAGTTGGAACTTGAAGTATACTGCTCGAATTTGGAACTCTCAGCCTGTTAACCTGGAGAAGTTTTGTAAATTTGGAATATACTACTCAATGCTCGACACCCTGGAGAAGTATTGCAAATTTGGAACTTTAAACCTGGACCATTCGAACTCAATAGAGTGCATAATTTGATTTATCTGGTATAAATTGTACTTAGATTTAATATTTCTAGTGCATATATGTTTTTCAATTTATAAATTCCAGTGAATTGTTTGTATAACACTTGACCAAGTTCATGATTTGTATATTCCGGATGTATTTATGCATTGTACATTTGATTCTTATGTCAAAAAAAAATTATTTGATGGTATTCAATATGATGTAATTATTAATCGCTTTCAGAAGATGCGTCCTCATCATGGACAATTGTAAAATTTCATGATTCAAGTTTAATGTACAATTAATTTTTGTGATAATTTTTCTCTTATGCATTTTGTGCCCACCTTGAGTAATAATCCTGCCTCCGGCACTACCAGTAGATGCCCTGAACCTTTTCACTGACGGTCCCAATTCCAGTCCAGTTGTAAACCTTGTTCGCACGAACTCGAAGAGCCAAATAGCAGTCTGTGAGAGCTGGAACCAGCGAAGCACTTAGAGACCCATAAATAGCCGGTACGTGAGCACTATCTAATACAACTAATCAGAGTCCGAAGAAACAGAGTCCACCGATTCAGCTGCCGATGAGCGCTCATCCTTTTTTGACGAATTTCTTTCTCGATTAAAATGTACTACCACCGGCACCGACACCATCGAACTTTCATGGAACCCAGAGCAACCGTGTAGAATGCCTGTGCTGGCCTCGAGCCACCAACACGGACCTTGCCTAACCACCTCCATGTCCGTCCTCCTCCACTGTCGTTCTTTCCTACTCTAGCCACAACCCAACAGACACTAAAAGCACGGGTAACCCACTGCATGCAGGCAGGTTCTCCTCCCCAGGTTCTGGCCCAGTCCAGAAACCCATGTACAACGAGTCAAATGTAGCCCTTGCAACTCCTAAGGTTGGTCAAGGTAAAGGCTCAGCCCACAGTTCTCCTGGTTTTTACCAACCAAGAGAAAATTGAACACTTAAGAAGCATTGGTCTTGACAAGATTGGCCCAAGGGACTGTAGGTTTATACATTCTGACGAACTCACAAGCAGATTGAACACAATAGTCCCTGTCAGGAGCCAAAGAACAGTACACACCATGAGGTTCACCTGGTTCATGGGAGTGATAGTCTTGGTAGAGACAGTACAGTGGATGTGAAAGTCACAGTAGGCCATTTCCATAGCGGTCCATTCATAAGGGAATCAAGCTATTCTATGTCATATATAAGATAAGATCCTAGCTAGTAGCAAACTTGGCGAGAGTGACCCTTGAGGATGTCAATTATCGCATCAAAGGAAGATTGACCATCCTTTGCCCATACAGTAGTTGATGATCTCATGCCTTACAACTTCTAGGTATAAAATTTTCCTTCACTTGTCTTTAACATGAAAATGAAGAACCATTTGACCCAAAACACATCTTTTTCGTTGGCAGCATCCTACTTCAGCCCCTCTGTGAAACCACCCAAGAAAAAAGAATTGTAAGCTTGATACTTGTGTTTCTAACCAGTTGCCCAAAATTTGACATCTTCCAAACTTTCTATATCTTTTTGTGATAACACCTTCCAACTTCGATAGTTGTTATCTCTTTTAGTGCAAACTAATCCAGGTCAATGCATTTAAGCAATTAACAACAAATTATGTACTCACCGTAATATGCAAAATCAACGACGAGCTCAACCAAATTAGACCATATGTACACCATCTTTATTAATGATAACAGCTTTAGAGACAATATATTGCGACTAAAAGTGTTTTGTTTATGTTCTTAAAATTTGTAGTGAAACTCTTTAGTCGTTAAAACATACAAATATTTAATAATATTTTTTATTACAGCAGAAATGCTGTACCACAATGATCATAATCGTCAATCAACCCCTTGTTACTCCCTCTATGCTCTTTCATAGTTAATTAAATAAAAAAAAAAGTGTCATCACCACATATTTATTTAGTGAATAAATATGAGAAATCTAGTAAAATAGAGCTTATATGATTTATTCTTGTAATAATTGGAGGACCTTGACAATTCTTTTGTTGCGGCTGCGAACCCAAGTTGACTTACTTCAATGATTGAAGTCCACCATGGTGGGGGTGGGTAGGGCTGCAGTTGTTTAATGGTGGTCCAGGCACTTGGGCCGGTTGACCGCAACTCCGAGCCCAATCATTCTCCTAGGCATCCTAAATATGTTATCTTACGACTACAAAAATTATTATGTATGGCAACCTTAAAAATGTTTAATCTAGAAAGTGATATTTGTACCAACGTTATTCATGTTCGTACAAAATAAATTAATGATTTCAAGTTGGGAGGATAAAGAACGACATTATGATTGTTTAAAGATTCTTAATTTGTTAATCACGCCACTTCGCAAACATTGCATCATTTCGGTCATTTATGCCTATCTTGAGTGGGGAATTGATTTCTTGTGGCACAGATCCAAAGAGACTCGAATTTGTTTGTCGCAAGGACTCGTAAAAACTGTTACCTTACGAAACAAATACTTTTTTTGAACTTTTGTTAGATTATGTCATAGACAATATTTCAGACTATTTATCGATACCATATAATAGTTTTCACATCTATTATTTGATCCCTGTCGCCAAATGGCCAATTCGGACAGCCACCTCTGCCCACCGTCGACCGAAATAAATAAAAAAAATTTCAATAAAATCAAGTTGACATATATAGTATCGGGCTAAATGAGACAGGTTGAATTTAAATGAAATACGGTGACAATGGTTAAATCAAAGATGGAACAACGTGTAAACGAGGCAAATGGGGATGGAACGACTTAGGTTTGGGTCTAGGTTGCCATCCCTACCTGGCCATAGTTTATGTACCAGGCTTTCGGTCTGTTCACCTCCCCCAGCAAAGTTGAAAATAAAGGGTATGCTCCCAAAAGAAGTAGAACAAATGACCTGGAAATAGTTTTCCAAGAAGGCACAGAGCAAGGTAGTACAAGTTCTTTACCTGTGGGGAAAACATCATTTCATGTCCCATTCCTTCAGAAGATATTGGTTGGTTGGTTGGTCGTCAATGGCCCTCTTTTGTTGTCCCTTTCCCTACCATATTGGGTGTCTTCAGAGCAACAGACGAAACTACGAAAGGACTGAATTACGGTGCTTCAATTACCACTTCGAGAACCTGAACCTTCATACACCAAGTAAAAAAGAGGGGGTCATGTCAGCTAGAAAACCAAAGCACGGTGGGGTTAAGCAAGACTGGAAATCAGAAAGACCCTTTTACTTGGTTTGAAAGTTGAATGTGAGCTTCTTACTTTGCACGAGTTTCTTCTTGATATCGATATTCATTTTCATATTCATATTGACATAAAGGAATATCAGTAGCAACAGAAGATTGAAAGGAACAGTAGTGCAAGCAGCTGCGTCCCACTCCCACCTTACTGGCCGCCCATACAATGCAGGCCTCCTAGCTACTCCCATCCTCTGGACCTGCTCTACTCTTTTTATCCGAACCAACCAAATTGATAAACCATCTACATCAATACTACAAGGAGATAGATAGCGGGAAGCTACTAAATTAAATTAGTAGTAGCTTCTAGTATGGCAAATTATTTTACATTCCTTTTTCAATTTTCGAATTAGAACTTCAGAAATGGAAAAACATTGCGAGTAAGTGAAGTGATTACAAGAATGAAATAGAATATCTCAGTTCCCAAAAATTCTAAATATATAATTTTTAAGCACGACTCAAAAACTTGAAGGGGTTGATCCACGTCTAACACTGGGAGACCCCTGATTTTTTAGGTGAATGATAGTCGTCCACGTCGACATGTGGAGGGCTTAAAAAAGCTCGCACAACCGCTGTTCTTTTGGACGGTTGGAACGAAATTTAAAAAATATGCTTTTATTGAATATAAGAAAGTAAGTTAATAAACAACTACTTCTGATTGTAGCGATTCATATTAGCCGAATTTTCTCTCTTCACTTTTCTGTGTGCGCATGTTTTGTTCATGGGTATGTGATAACCACATCAGTCCTCCTGATTATGACTTTTCATTCATATATGAAATTTATGAATGTCGACGAATGGAATAATTCTATAGGTTATAACCATAATAAAGGCGTGCTTAGGCATAAGGTGCATCCAGGCCCAAGGTTAACGCCTTGACTAGCCCTAGGATTAGTCCCTTCAAAAAGGCGCGTTGTGCCTAGGCACAAACCACTAGGCCCGCTTGAGATGCGCTTCATCTATTTCATTTGAAACATATGGTTTCAATGACTTTTTTAGGTGGACTGCATACCATAAGTAGCACCAACCGAGTAATTACTTAAGATATTGATTACAAATAAGGTAACTTGTCAATAAACAAAGAAGTAAAGACAGAAGTGTTTGCGGGAGAAGTCTTAAATGCATCAATTCACTTTTAGCAGATCTCATTTTGAAAATTCGAGTAACATGTAGAAGAAATTGATTATTCCATTTTAGATAAACGCTTTACTGAGTTACTGAATCTGGACAACTAAATTGGTGAATTATGAGATGCCTGCTTTACAAATCTGATGCATTATATTGTTGGTTCTGATGCTATAGAAATTGGTTTTGTATACTTGGTGAATTATGAGATGCCTGCTTTACAAATCTGAGTAATTAATCGCACCCCAAAAGACCTTTGCACCTCGCGTGTGCTTACGCCTTTAATAACAATGGTATTATACTAAAAACTTCTTAATTGCTGTTCTCAAATTTTCTCATCCGACCTTTTAACAAACTTGGAATGTTGGTGGGCTAAAATGAGTTGGGCAATGACCCGTGGGGTGAGATGGTGAAGAGGGATGGTTGGATACGGGTTCAGTGGCAGTGGGTGGGGCAATTTGCCAGTGGCTTCAGTCGCGGTGGTGTTGCTGTGATGGGTGGCGGCCTGAGGTCGGGATGGGTTAATGTGGTGGTTGCAACTATTGCGGGGTTCACGCAAATGGGTTTTGGATAAGGTCGTGGCCAATCTTTTCTAATGTTCTGCCATAGAGACGGGAAAAGAAATAGAGACACACTGGAAATGCTACACCCATTCTTAAACATAGAGGGAGATGTTTCACTGTCTGCGTTGTAACATGTACGATCGTAAAACGGGCCTAGAAGATTTTCGTTTCTCAACACTGGTTGTTGATTAGACCTCTAAACTTCATTTCTATATGTTTACATTTTGTTTCGCTGACAACTCCTAGTCGCATGAAAGAAGGCTTGCAACTCGGACTAAAGTATGTCAAATTCATATTAGAAAGTATGGTGGCCTAAAAGGCGAATTATAAAAGCAAATGGTAGATATGTTCAATGGGATTGTGCCAAGATACATTTCTTAATAAATTTAGAATGTTCATACCTTATATTTATTATATATATATAGGTATAGAAAGTTGAAAATACATGGTTGAAATAGTCGCTGAATAAACTCTAGAGCCCAGTGAATTACAGGAAAAAATCTGAATGTCAAGGACTTGGAAAAAGGTAATTAACCCAAGAAGCAATATATCACATGTGATGCCAGACAGGTCACACGTTGCCTGCCTTCACAGACAAAGAGAGACACCAAAGAAAGAGAAAGGACAGTCTGAGAGACGGTAAACAACAAGACATCGCTGTCTTTGCCCCCCCCCCTCTCTCTCTCACTCTCACACACAAACACCGACACACACTCGTAAGCCTTATATGCATGCCCTTCTCTCTCTCTCTGCCTTCCCCACTCCCAATATCAACATCATATCAATCAATACAAAAAAAGGCAGAACACAGACATCTTCAACCCACTCTCGGGGCTCCTTCTGCCCCCCCGAACGGTACGACCCGTTTCTAAATGTACTCGGGGATACATTCGTTGCCGCTGGACGGTGGTTATGGCGAGGCCGAGTTTCAGGGGGCGCTGGAGGGGCCTAACATGGTGGGACTGGGGGATACTTGTCTGGTGCTGACCACGGATCCCAAGCCCCGCCTCCGCTGGACTTCGGAGCTCCACGAGAGGTTCGTCGATGCCGTCACTCAGCTCGGTGGCCCTGACAGTGAGTACTACTTACGAGTATTGTTTCATCTTCAATTTGTCGTCTTAAATGCCTTTGTTACTTATTTTAGTAGGTTTTAGTTTTGCCAACAAATCCCCACAAAAATGATGTACCCAAAAAAAGAAAAAAGTAAAAAGAAAAATTCCCCCAAAATATATGTGCATTAAATGTGGATGTATGGGGCAATTTGTTGTGTATTGCGCTAGCCTTTTTCTCTAGTGAACTCTCGATTTTGTCTTTGTGGGTCATGTTGGCTGGGATGTTTAGTTTAGCCCATGAATAAATCTATTGATCAAAGTCAACTAGTTCAGCAGTTGAAGTCTCTTGGCGTTGTACCCAGAAACTGAGACCAGCTGAAACCAGGGATTGGGAATTAAGGGAGGTGGAGGTTTACCCGGTTATATAGCCCAGGCCTGAGTGGCATTCAATGGACTTCGAAAAGAACCACTTGGTCCTCTCTCTCCCACATACATTTGTGAGTGTTTGGTTTCTAGTTGCATTGTTTTAGTCTGCCTTAGTCCATGTTTCTCTTGAAAATTATCATGTAACCCTTTTAAGAACTATATATGGGCACATGTTTAAATGAATAAATTAAGTGCACTATTCTTCTTCCATCAATAGTTTTTAGGGTAATGTTTTGGTGCATAATGTATGCACTCGAGGTTCCTTGAGTATAATTAGTCAACAAAGAGAAAAATTAGTTTTGGGACCAATTAGTTCTGGAGCCACTCAGTTCAATTATTGTGCTGGCTTACTTGGACTAATTATAGACAATTATTTACAACTTTGGCACCTTTTAATTTTATATGAAATGATATTCTTTGGTAGGTGTAACGTCTGCAAAGTATAGGATCTTTCTTTTCCTTCCGTGCATGAACATTTCTCGTATCTACCATGTAAAGCCTTGTATCTAGAACTTTATGCTGCCATCTACATGCTCAGATATGGTTTCTTGATGCTTTGTGTACTTACATGGTAGACAGTGCTTACAGTGTACTTACATGGTAGACAGTGCTTCTTGTGATCTGTCATGGTAGACAGTTGAGTAACAAAGCATCGCCTTTTCATACTCGGAAACGCAAAGGTTCTTCACTTCAGACTTTTGACTTAAAGTTAGCTGAAGCGGAATTGTCTAAGAATTGTAGCAACATACAAAAGAATTTCAGGAAAATGTTAGTTCCCAAGTGCTTCACTCTTCTATTTTACCTCTGTAAATTCGAGACCCTGAATGAGAGCCATAAGGTTTTGGTTCGTTTAAGAGGCAGTAAGCCCAGGGGTAGGACCTCTACCTTTCCTGCTCTTGGTAGTAGCTTCGGTCATCCAATCCACCCCACACCCCCACCATGCGTGTCCTTCCCCTGAATAAAGAATACGAGGAGAGACGTAAAAACAAGTTTTCATTTTGGGGGTTACGATATAAGCCATCAACCACTGTCTAATCCATGTGCAGATTAAATTTTTGGGCAGTGAAAACCTGTACAATTGAGGTCATAGTAGTTCAACTGTTTAAGTGAGAGGTAGTTATCGCCTATTTAGCTGTCTTTTGTGGGGTACAAAAGAAGCAGAACCTTTGGTTACTATTTTCACGGCAAGCTGGAAGTACATTATGCATAACATTTCAAAGTACTTTTTTGTGCATTTGTAGTGGTGCTTATGGGAATAACCTAAAGGGGAAAGCACTTATACTATGTCCTCTTGCAACCCCTCCCCAAGCAGGGGAAGGAATAACAGTAGGAAACTACAAAAGAACTAAACTGAGGCTGTGGGGGAACTGATGGTTTTGAGGTGGTTGGTGGATACTGAGGGTCTGAGGAGGTTTGGGCTGAAAGGATGGAAGGCAAAATTAGCTGAGC
Source organism: Escallonia herrerae (assembly GCA_033070095.1). Taxonomy (NCBI): domain Eukaryota; kingdom Viridiplantae; phylum Streptophyta; class Magnoliopsida; order Escalloniales; family Escalloniaceae; genus Escallonia; species Escallonia herrerae. The sequence continues at coordinate 259,157 of JAVXUP010000350.1, forward strand.
TTAATAAATCTAGTCTGTGCATTGACAGCACAGCTGCTTCATAGGTAGACCATTTAGGTTGGGACGTATACTTCTTACTTTGCTGCGTATTGGGCCATGTGGCTGAATGTTTCAACATGCTTGCAGATAATTTAGATACTCTTGAAAATCAACTTACCAAAAAATGCAGCTGAGGGTATCCTGGTGTTTGCTGAACTATAATTATCTGCTGCTTTATACGCTGAAGAATCTACATCCAGGAAAAATTATTGTAGATTATAGTGCCTAGCTAATTCCCAGATTTTTCTAGATTATTGGGTTAGCTCCAAATCCTTTTGTTGCCCCTCTTAATATAGTGTCGATCTAGAAATTACTTTCCATCACATTAGATTATATTCAAAGTCTTTCATTAACTTAAAGCAGAGATTCTTCGGAGCACAGAATCTTTAATGCCCTTGAACTCGTCAAATCTTATGCTCTAGAACATGAATTTTCTTTTATGAGATCCTGTTCGTAATTCACTGGATCTACAAGTGAACATTGATTTGAATACTAACTTATCTTGGAGCTATCTCTGAGGCTTGGGGGAACCTCCTTGTCACGGCCTCTGCCCATGCCGCACTAAAATGTGTAGTAAGTGCCCGGGCATACATTCCTCTCCATTATAGTACCCTTAGGAGCAAATCCAAAGTGACAGTAGTAGATACTCCTTAACTCGAGGAGTCATTCTGTCATGACCTGAACCCGCTATGGGCCCAGTGGGCTTGAGTGTGACTGGCCGCAAGCCCTTCTATTGCCCTCGCATGGGCACTGCCAGGCCTAGATCACCAGAAGTACGTTCCCACAGCCTTAATGTTTACTCTCAACAAAAATAAGACGATACTGCCGAACCAGTAGTTTTAAGTAAGTGAATGTGCCTTTTGGATACAAAATATTTAAATTACTCGGCTACAAGCTTTCTTCATTATTATTTGAAAGGAATTAACAACTCTAATTGTCATTCTTGCATCCTTGTTGGCCTTTCATCTCAAAAGCTTCTCACATTGAATTTCAATATGAAATGATAACAAAAGGGTAAGCTCAAGAGCCTAGTAAGCGTGCAACACTCCAACTACCTCACCTAGCCTGACCAAATAGGTTTTGAATGATATAACTCACGACAAATGATTGCAAATATAAAAACATGTGCAAACTTAACATTAACACACGCCTTGTCTCATCAGCCGCCCTTTTCAACTATGTCCATATTCTCAGCTTATTAAAAGGCCAAAATCACATATCTGTACCGGGTCCAAAACCATGTACAATTCTCCTTTTCAGATTTGTCTTGTAAGAAACATTATTTTGACAAATCCAGTCTGATCACATAGGCCAGAATAATCACTAGCTTGATCTGAATTTAGCGCAAAAAAGCGGGCATAAATATTTTGTGTGAGAAATTCAAACAAATCACCGGCTAATATTATAACTGAAAACACCAGGCAAGATAGAAGGACACTTACCTCAAAAGTAAACGTTCAACTAGATCAAATAGGAGCTTCCACCCAGGATTCCTCGGGAAATCTAAAATTGAAATTCAACTTTCTCATACTAAGAACTATTACTTTTAATTTGTTATATCACCATTTTAGGAGTGCTCTCTAATTAGAAGAATGCTAACGCAATAACCCACTTTTACTTTACTGCTGGAATAAAATGGTAGCCCGTCTATCCATTCCCCTCCTTGTTCGTACATCCCTCCTACCCATAATTCTTTTCCATTACTCACATGCATGCATGCATCCATGATGGCCACCTTGTTCTAAAACCATGACACAACTCATGCTTTTTAACTCATAAGACTCATGTATTAAAACATGCGCACGTGTGCGTGTCCTTGCCTGTGACTGTATGTGTGTGATGTGTACAATTTTGACAACCCAGTGAGAGAAGAACAATACTTACCGGTTCTTCTTGTCACGACCAGAACCAACGGTTGGGCCGCAGGCCCATTGGACTCTCATTGGTGCTGTGCCAGGATTTACAAATACCTGTACATACCAATTTGATCACTAAATTCTAAACCATTAATCCGGCTAACGTGTCTATTAACATCATCAAGATAAGTGCTCTACTGGCAAATAGAACTCGGGATTTGTGGAGACATAAGCTCCTTACAATTTCCAAACAAGAGTTAATTAACTACAATGCCATTGGGAATCATTAGAGACTTAGAAGACTATGTTACTCTAGCAACCGTCTCCCACAGTCTTAATCTCGTAACTCTCTTAAGTTCCGGATCCCACTAGGTAATTGCCTGAAAAATATGAAGTGTGAGTTAGAGCTCAGCAGGCACACACATCATATCCCCAAAATAGGTTTTACATTTTATAAACATGCCATGGGTTTCATCTCAAAAACGGGGATCAGTTGATAAGAAGATAAGGTACATATAATACGTAGTAACACCTTAGTGTATCAGTAAAATAGTTCTGAGGCATAGAAATCATATAGCATGAAAAATCATCATATGACTGATACAGTTCAAGAACCACTCTTACGGTATGCTGCTGTCAGCATACGTAGCCCCACTGACCTGGGCCCAGAACTCCTACCTCAAGATAAAATTCAATGTGGGAGTAGGGGTGACCGCTTACAATAGTGATGCGCATTACGTCAATGTACATAGTCCTGTTGATAAGGGTCTGAGATCTAACTTCCCCCTGCTAGATATGACACAACAACCAATGGAATAATTTTCCGTCTCATTCATCGTGAGCCGAGTTATAAACAACTAGTGATAAAAGCATTCCATGGCAATTTACCAAGAGGTTAAAAACGAACGCAGTAACATACTTTAAAACGCTTTAAACATTTAGTTGGTATGAATACACATATATGTAAATACACCTAGAGATGAAAATAGGGTAACACATGGGGACATGGTCAGAGTACTTACTTGAGCCACAAAAATCCGGAGTTTCCTTGAAAGCACGGTCCTAGTCCTCCTCTACATAACCTGTAATTTCATAGATCGATTGTAAATTACTTGTTTTAGCTTAATGATGCCTCGGTCCTCCCTCTTAATCTCATAGCAATCACACACACACAAAGTTGTACACACAGACACAGCCTTGTACGCATGCACAAACACACATACCGTACACTGCCCTGCACATGCACATGCACACTGTATACATACACATGCAAGGTGCATACACACGCACACTGTACACACACACACATACACACAGTATACCCACACATTATACACACACCGCACACAGTCACTGTCACAGTTGCACACACACACACACACCAAACACAGAACAACACGCTCATGTCACTTCGCCACGGCTGCACACATTACACACGGAGTTCACACACAACACACACACACCCATCACCCTGCTGCACACACGCACTAAATATACGACACGCAATGTACCTATCGCACTGCTACACACACACGCACACTACACGGCTGCACAGCAGTCTACACACAAACACACATCACTCTGCTATACACACACAAGGCTGCATAGCAGCCCACACACACACACAAATCACAGACACATATACTGCAGCACACAGACACCCACCCACCCATACGGCTGCACAGCAGCCTCCTCTCACGCACACCTGCAAGTAGGATCCTTTTCTTTTCCTTCCGTGCATGAACATTTCTCGTACTTACCATGCAAAGCCTTGTATCTAGAACTTTATGCTGCCATCTACATGCTCAGATATGGTTCTTGATGCCTATTGTGGATTTACATGGGAGGCAGTGCTTATAGTGTACTTACATGGTAGATAGTTAAGTAACGAAGCATCGCCTTTTCATATTCGGAAATGCAAAGGCTCTTCACTTCCTACTTTGACTTTGAGTTAATCGAACTGGAATTATCTAAGAATTGTAGCAACATACCAAAAAAAAAATCAGGAATTTGTTAATCCCCAAATTACTGTTCAATTTACCTGTGTATATTCTTGACCAGTAGATCCTGAATGAGCACCATAAGGTTTTGGTTCTTTCAAGAGGCAGTAAGCCCAGGGATAGGACCTCTACCTTTCCTGTTCTTGGTAGCAGCTTTGGTCATGGCCCCCTCCAGCCCCCAAATATAGAAAACAAGAATAGACGTAAAAACAAGTTTTGTCTTTGGGGTTACGATATAAGCTGTCAACTACAATCCATGCGCAGCGTAATTTTTCGGCAGTGAAAGCCTGTAAATAGAGTTCATAGTAGTTCAATTGTTCATATGAGAGGTACTTATCCGCTATTTAGATGTTTATTGTGGTACAAAAGAGGCAGAACCTTAGTTGCAGGAAACTCCTAATATGGTGACGTTTCTCTCTCGGAAACTCGCTTTTGCGATCCCAAGTTAGGAGCTCCATGGGATCTCGTCCCAAGCTAAGATGGGAACTTGATCCCGCTAGTTGGATAGAGATGCATGGAACAAGTGATAGAATACATGAAAATCAAGCTCTTTTCAACTCAATTCCTTGTTTCTCTCTTCCTTCAAGTCCTTAAAGTCTCCTTGTCTGTTGTTGCTATCTATGTAAACTATGCTAAACAAATGATAGTACTCTTTACGCATTTATTTATTCAAGCCGCTCCCAACCTCAGATTCTTCTTGGTGCTTACGCTTCCCCGCCCCCGCCCCCGCCCCCGCCCCCGCTCCCGCCCCCGCCCCCGCCCCCGCTTTGTGCAACTAAGGGCAGAACCATTTGATTACTGTTTTTACGGCAAGCTGGAAATACATTGTGTAACATTCTCAAAGTACTTTTTTGTGCATTTGTAGTGGTGCGTATGGATAATAACGCATTGAAAGAACTTATACTATGTCCTCTTGCAACCCATCCCCCAGCAGGGGAAATATCAACAGCAGAAAAAGACAAAAGAACTAAACTAAGGCTTTGTGGGAACTGATAATTTTGAGGTGGGTGGCGAATACTGAGGTTCTGAGGAGGTTGGGGCAGAAAGGATGGAAGGTGAAATTAGCTGCGCCTAAAAAATCTATTGTGTGCATCGACAACACAGTTTATTCATTGGTAGATCATTTAGTCTGGGACGTAGACTTCTTACTTTGCTGCGTATTAGGCCATATGGTTAAATATTTCAACATGCTTGCAGATTTGTGGATGTGTAATTTAGACACTCTTCAAAATCAACTTACAGAAAAATGTAGCTGAGGGTATCCAGGTGTGATTTCCCACATCGGCTGTGGGATAGTGTGATTAGCCTTGTAAGACCCTGCCAAGGAACTCATAAGTACCTACTTGGCTAGCGCTTTTGAAGGAGACATTGCCTTGTGGTGGGGCCGTGGACGGGTCATTACAGATGGTATCAGAGCCGACTCTTAAAAGCTTGGGTTGGCTATCCAGTTGAGTTGCTGATGCTTGGGAGAAACGAAGACAAGCCTGGATATATGCCACATCAAGAGGATGGTTGGGGCAACGAAGGGTGAGCCGGATATATCCCACATCGGCTAGAGAGGAAGATTCTGGGCTATGCGTAGTTTGCTACCTCTATTGATAGATCAAGGGCCCTCGAAAAGCAAGGAGGAACATGAGCAAAATTTTTCCTTCGTTTCCCCCCACCATCCTCTTGATGTGGGATACACAAGGGTTTGCCTTCATTTCCCCCACCACACATTTCAAAATGCACCAAAACTTTTCCTTTTCATGTCCCCAAAACAGAAGCCGTGATTGTAATCAAAGTTCTTGAAATAGCGCTATAATTCTGGTGACATCGGTATAAACAGAGCAACTAAATCCATTAAAATAAAATTTCTCCATAAAATAAAATTGTAATACAATCCATTCTTTTAATAATACTTTACAAAACAATCTACTAAATGCAGCGGTTAAAACAAATTACACCAAGTCAATTCAATCAAATTACTGACATCCAGGTAAAGTTTTCAAACTAAAACTATAAAGTTTAATTATCTATAACAAAACTCTCAAAACTTTAATGCTGTCATAAGAATCCTTAGCTTCTTTTGCCTGTGGCAAGAGGCAAGGTAGATTAAAAGGGTGAGTTCGAATAGCCAAGTAAGGTATAAAAAATGACTAGACATCAAAGCAAAACTAACAGAATCGAACAACAATACTCAATGGAAACGAGCAAACCAAATTCTTATATCAAATATTAAAGCGAACATGATTAAGCATTAACTCTAACCTTATATATATGTATATATGTATATATATGCATGTGTATATATATATATATACATGTATGTATATATACATATTTACATATATATATATGTGTGTGTGTGTGTTTATGTGTGTAGTAGTAGATGTGGATTTGCTCCCATATATATATATAGCTGATCCGTTAATATCGCTAGCAAAATGGAACAAGTTGCTAGAGCGATCTAGCCGTCCACGCGCGATCTGTGGATGGTCCAGATTTTTTTTTGCGTTTTTTTAATCCATCCGCTACATAATGTAGCGGACAATATTTTGACAAATATACCTTCCTGCTCCATCTGCTACATTATGAAGCGGACAAGTAGACACTATCTTTTTCTCTCTTTCTCTCTCCTTTCCCATCCGCTACATTATGTAGCGAACAAGTATACACTATTTTTTACTCTCTTTCTCATTAATTTTCTGACACACATCTCTCTCTCTCTTTCCTTTCTCACGTCAATTTCTAACTTTCTCTGTCCTTTTTCTCTCTTTCTCTTCCCTCTTCCCTCTTTTCTCTCATATCTTTTTTGTTCTCTCTCATCCTCCTCTCCCCTCCTTTCTTCTTTCTCTCTGGTGTCCTTGCAGTACCACCATTTGGAAAATTATGTTCGACTTATTGAGATTATCAAATGCTCTATGTTACCGTTGCCTAGCTAGATCTAGGTTGGGATTGGTACCTTGGGTCACATTGCTTGTATCCTGAGTAAAAGTATCAATCTAAATGACTGAAACTTTTTGTAACTTCATTCTGATTTCAAGTTGTTTATTTTCCTTTTTGGCCTTGCGGTTGGGAATGTTATAAAGTTATGAGAAGTATTTTGCTGTTTGTCATCAGCTGCCTAAGCCTTTTATTTGTTCCAAGATATAAATTAAGCTTGCTATAAGGCTGGTGATGCAGGAGCAGAAATCTCTGTATTGACGACAACGTAGTATATTGCTTTTGCCATTTCGTATCATGAAATCAGACATTAGCAACAGCAGGATTCACATAACACCTGAGAGAAAGAAGAAAGAAGAAAGGAGGGGAGAAAGGAAAGAGACAGAGAGAGAGAAGGACACCGGAGAGAAAGAAGAAAGGAGGGGAAAGGAGGATGAGAGAGAACAAAAAAGATCTGAGAGAAAAGAAGGAAGAGAAAGAGAGAAAAAGGATAGAGGAAGTTAGAAATTGACGTGAGAAAGGAAAGAGAGAGAGAGATGTGTGTCAAAAAACTAATGAGAAAGGAGAGAGAAGAGAGAAAAAGGTAGTGTCTACTTGTCCGCTGCATAATGTAGCGGATGAGAAAGGAGAGAGGACGAGAGAAAAAGGTAGCGTCTACTTGTCCGCTACATAATGTAGTGGATGGAGCAGGAGGGTATTTTTGTCAAAATATTGTCCGCTACATTATGTAGCGGACGGATTAAAAAAATACAAAAAAAAGATCAGGACCGTTCATAGATCGCGCGTGGACAGCCAGATCGCGTTAGCAACTTGTCTCATTTTGCTAGCGCTATCAACGGATCAGCTCCCAATATATATATAGCAGATCCACATCTGCCCATGGAGATCTTCAACACTTTGTCTAACCGCTACTAAGAGTAGAGGTTAGCCTTTCCCCTCCTATTTCCTTGGATCCTTTTTGCTATTTAAGATACCTTTCGCCCGAGTGGGCCCCTAACCGCTACTAAGTGAAGCGGTTAGTGTACAAAATATCCAATCTGAGCCGTCCACAACCTCCAGTGGATGGCCAGATCATCGTTGGAGAAATAACAGAAGAAGTAGATATATATATATGTGTATATATATATATATATATGTATATATACACATATGGGAGCCGATCCCTGTCAACCGGTGGAGAAATAACAATTTTTTCATCATAAATGTAGCCGTTCACGTGTACTCGTTGACGGCTCAGATGTGTTTTTTTTCTTGCAAAAATGGAGCGATTGCAAAATTTTACAAAAATGCCCCGCGTAAAGAAAAAACCCCAATCGCAAGAAAGACTAGCGGTTGGGAGCCCACGAGCAATACACCCAACCGCATAAAAGTGTTGCGGTTGGTTATGATGGCATTTTTTTAAAAAAAAAATCCCAACCGCATAAAAGTGTTGCAGTTGGTAATGAAAAAAAAAACACAACCGCACAAAAGTGTTGCGATTGGTGATGATGTCCTTTATTTATTTTTTTTGCCTTATTTCCCCTTCTTTTCTTTGCCTCCCATCTTTTAAAAAAAAAATCCCAACCGCATAAAAGTGTTGCGGTTGGTAATGAAAAAAAAAACACAACCGCACAAAAGTGTTGCGATTGGTGATGATGTCCTTTATTTTTTTTTGCCTTCTTTTCCCTTCTTTTCGTTGCCTCCCATTTAAAAAAAAAAAACCCAAACCGTATAAAAGTGTTGCGGTTGGTTATGATGCCTTTAATTTATTAATTTTTTTGCCTTCTTTCCCCTTCTTTTCGTTGCCTCCCATTTTAAAAAAAAAAAACCAACCGCATAAAAGTGTTGCGGTTGGTTATGATGGAACAATAAAACCCCAACTCTTTTCTATCTTGTCTTGCATTGTCTTGTCAAACTTTGAAGCTCAACATGTATGCCTCTTTTGTTATCCCCATCATGGTGAATAGCATGAAGGAGTTCACAGAATGGAGGAGGATGCGAGGGACAAGCAAGGGGAATGGCGACCATCTGCAAACGTGCTTTCTTATTTGAACGCGAACTATCAATGTCAAGCAAGGGTGAGGCACGTTTGCTGATATATTGACACGTCAACCAAGAAAATAAATGCTCAAACCTGTAATAGAGTGAGGCAGGCGGCAATGGACTTGGCACCCTTTCTCGTAGCTCTGTGCAGTGCTCGATATAGGTGCGCAAGGACAGCTGAACCCCACGAATACGAGTATACCTCCTCAAGATCCTCCAAGAACACCATATACTTCGGATGCACCGTGTTTTTCGAATGCGTCGGAAGTAATATAGCTCCAATAATATACAGAAGGAATGCCTTCGTATACGTCACCAAATCGTGAGGAGTGTATTCATCCGGTAGCACGCCATACTGCTCTCTCAGCCATTTAAGTTTGATGACGTTTGTTGTAAGAGCTTCCCTCGGAATTTCCGGGAAATACTGCCTAGCCATCTTCGCTATGGATGCAGACGTTTTGCTCGAAGTAATGGGTTTGCCGTGACATGGGATTCCAAGTATAAATCCGACATCCTCTAATGTAATAGTCATTTCACCAAACCGGAAGTGAAATGAGTTCGTCTCGCTCCTCCATCGTTCAACTAGAGCGGATATAAGGCAATCGTCGTGCCGAGACCAATGATGATGAAGATCGGTGAACATAGATAAATTTTGGCGGTGTAATATTTGTATTTGTTCCTTGTTTAGTACCCACTTTTCGAGGTGACTTGTGCTTTGAATTGTTTCAAAACACCCCTATCGACACCGCCAAATACGTGCCTCGCGACGTGGTCATCATATAGGATTGATGTATCATGAGGTCCAGGGTTGAAATCCATATCTCTAAGAACAAAATTTGAATTATAAGAAAATTTAAACAGTCCACTGGTAAGAAATAGTAAGAACAATTTGAAATTAACATTGAATTATAAGAAAATTCAAAATTCTTGCTTTAAACTTGATATATTTTAAAAAAAATTCCACCAATCTTCCAGCAGTTATCCACCGATCTTCTAGCGTAGATTTGGAGTATGAAAAAGATGGAAGAAAGAGTTGGAAAAGATGGAGAGTGAAAGAGTTGGGGAGAACGATTTATAAAGATAGAAAAGTGAGGGAGAGAGAGAAGAAAGAAGACCCGTGAGAGAGAAAATTAATACCCGTGAACCATGATTTGCATTGTCTTGACAATACAAGACAAGACAATGTTTTTTTATAAAGGAAAGGCAAGACAAGACAATGCAAGACAAGATAGAAAAGAGTTAGGGTTTTTTTGTTCCATCATAACCAACCGTAACACTTTTATGCGGTTGGGGATAAAGGCATCATAACACTTTTATGCGGTTGGTCTTTTTTTTTAAAAGATGGGAGGCAACGAAAAGAAGAGGAAAGAAGGCAAAAAAATAAATAAATTAAAGGCATCATAACCAACCGCAACACTTTTATGCGGTTGGTTTTTTTTTTAAAAGATGGGAGGAAACGAAAAGAAGAGGAAAGAAGGCAAAAAAATAAATAAATTAAAGGCATCATAACCAACTGCAACACTTTTATGCGGTTGGGTTTTTTTTTTAAAAAGATGGGAGGCAACGAAAAGAAGGGGAAAGAAGGCAAAAAAAATAAAATAAAGGACATTATCACCAACCGCAACACTTTTGTGTGGTTGTGTTTTTTTTTCATTACCAATCGCAACACTTTTATGTGGTTGGGATTTTTTTTAAAAAACAATGCCATCATTATCATCCGCAACACTTTTATGCGGTTGGGGTTTTTTTTTAAAAAGGGAAGAGAAGAGGAAAAAAAGAAGAGAAGCAACAATGATGAAATGAGAAGCAAAGAAGAGAAGAGGAAAAAAAGAAAGCAGCAATGACTAGCCGCAACAAAGTGTTGCGGTTGGGTGTGATGACCAACCGCAACACTTTGTTGCGGTTGGGTGTATTGCTCGTGGGCCCCCAACCGGAAGTCTTTCTTGCGGTTGGGGTTTTATCGTTACGCGGGGCATTTTTGTAAAATTTTGCAACCGCAAGAAAGAGCAGCGGTTGCCACTTTTGCAAGAAAAAAAAAACATATCTGAGCCGTCCACGAGTACACGTGGACAACTACATTTATGGTGGAGAAATTGTTATTTCTCCACCGGTAGATAGGGATCGACTCCCTATATTTATGTATGTATATATATATATATATACATATGTATGCAGGGAACGTTACACAAAAAATACACGATGACGATGTTGGTCATAAGACTCAAACGTTGAACCAAACGTACAAACATCAAACGAATGCTCCCATTATCGTGCTAGGCATCTATTAATCGCTAGCATAAACAAACGTGTCCCAAGGACCCTCTCAAATTAAGAGTTGTTCAAGCATAGTCATAGATTTACAAGCACTAAAAAGAATACGAAGTCAATGAAATTGAAGTCATTGGTTTGATATAAGAGAACATTGACATTTTCTAAGTTGAGGCAACTTAGAAATGAAGCCTAAGGAGTGAAAATTTTGATAAGTCACTAAGCACTTGCTACTGGCTGAATTCTCTATAGGGTTTCAACGCGATAAACATTCATTAGCCTCCTCCAAAAGAATCCATTTCAGATTTTCACAAGGGTTGCCAACAATCTAAGCAAGTGTACGAAAAAGGCAATACTGGACAAAAACTGGGATTGAAGGATGCTGTTACAATAAGAAAGAGCGAATAAACCCAGGCCAAAATGAATGAATATATGGTAAGCCACCAAGAGCGAAACGATTAGAACGTGTGAAAGGAAGATGAGTACTGGGAAGCATACAACCTGGCAGATTACTTGTAAGAACACCATGTACGCACATATGTAGTAAAACTAAAAGGAGCTAGCATAAATCAGAGAAAGAAAGCTACTATAATGAAGTAGCAGACATTGGAAAAGGGGGGGGGGGGGGGGGGGACAACACGCAGGTTCAAATGCTCATGGCAATATTAAGGATTTCAAATACTCAGTAGGAATGGATGATTTTGTGTCTTTGCTACCGTTTAAACATACAAATTATACATATGAGGTCATTTAGGCATAAAGGCAAAATGGAGACAGAATCCATCACAGAGCACATGATTGGTGATTAACCAAGTTATATAACAATCAAGTGAAATTGATGATTCATGCAAGTACAAATGATGTACCCATAAGCACCCAAATATTAAAACAATGTTCTAAGGTCATGACAAAGGCTTGTATCATCAAGTAGTGGACAATTGGGTTTGTAAATTCAAGTGTTCAATCAAGGAACGAATCTGGAAAGAAATGAACGGGCAAGGTCTTCTACAAAGTAGAACCAACTGAGTCTAATGATAATCTGAATTTGAATAAGTGAACCCGTACCACAACAACAATGTTAGAATCTCTTACCTTATACGAGAGTGAATCAGCAAAGCTCAATCCCCTATGCTACGCCACACCACGCCAGTCACACCAAAATTCTCAAAGAAAAGCAAGTTTAGGGCTGAGATGTAGAAGAAAATGGAAGGGGCGGCAAGCAAGAAAGAAAAGGGGCGGTTGGAAGAAGAAGAGGGCTATTTAAATGAAACCCTAATTGGCAAATTACGCAAACAACCCCCGAAATTGTGATATCCCACATCAGATGTTGGATAATTTGTGATGGCCTTATAAGACCTCGCCTATGAACTTATAAGTACTTACTTGGCTAACCCTTTTGAGGGTAGCAGCATCGTCCTTTGGTGGGGCCGTGAACCGGGTCGTTACAGATGGTATCAAAGTAGACTCTCGGAAGCTCAGGCTGGGGTATCCAGTCGGGTTGTCGATAGTTGGGGAAAACGAAGGCAAATCCGGGTATATCCCACGTTAAGAGAATGGTTGGGGCAACGAAGGGTGAGTTGGGTATATCCCACAATGGCTAGAGAGGAAGATTCTGGGTTATGTGCGATCGAGCCTTAACGAGGACGCTAAGGCATAAGGTGGAGAAATTGTGATATCCCACATCGAATGTTGAATAATGTGATTTATAAGACCCTGCCTGTGAACTCATAAGTACCTACTTGGCTAGCCCTATTGAGGGAGGTATCACCTTGTGGGGGGGCTGTGGACCGGGTCATTACAGATGTTAGGGTTTCATTTAAATAGCCCTCTTCTTCTTCCAGCTGCCCTTTTTCTTTCCTGCTTGCCATCCCTTCCATTTTCTTCTGCATTTTAGCCCTAAAATTGCTTTCCTTGGAGAATTTCGGTGTGATTGGCATGGCATAGCATAGCATGGGAGATTGAGCTTTTGCCAATTTACTCTCGTATAAGCCTGGGTATATCCCACATCAAGAGGATGGTTGGGGTAACGAAGTGTGAGCCGGGTATATCCCACATCAACTAGAGAGGTAGATTCTGGGCTATGTGTGGTCGAGTCTTAGCGAGGACGCTAAGGCATAAGGTGGGGAGATTGTGATATCCCACGTCAGTTGTGGAATAGTTTGTGATTAGCCTTATAAGACCCTGTCAAGGAATTCATAAGTACTTACTTGGTTAGCCCTTTTGAGGGAGGCAACGCCCTATGGTGGGGCAGTGGACTGGGTCGTTACAGATAGTATCAGAGTCGACTCTCGAAAGCTTGGGCTGAGTATCCAGTCGAGTTGTCGATGGTTAGGAAAAATGGAGACAAGCCTGGGTATATCTCACATCAAGAGGATGGTTAGGGCAACGAAGGGTGAGTCGGGTATATCCCACATCGAATAGAGAGGAAGATTCTGGGCTGTGTAGTCGAGCCTTAGGGAGGACGCTAGGACATAAGGTGGGGAGATTGTGATATTCCACATCGGCTGTGGGATAGTTTGTGATTAGCCTTATAAGACTCTGCCAAGGAACTCATAAGTATCTAATTGGCTAGCCCTTTGGAGGGAGGCATTGCCCTGTGGTGGGGACGTGGATGTGGTCATTACAAATGGTGTCAGAGCCGAGTTTCGAAAGCTTATCTAGTCTAGTTACCGATGGTTGGGGAAACGAAGATAAGGCCGGGTATATCCCACATAACGAAGATGGTTGGGGCAACGAAGGGTGAGTCAGGTATATCCCACTAGGGATGGCAATTGGGCGGGTCGGATGTGGGTTTGATAAGATCCGCACCCGCCCCGCTACACTAAACATGTGACCCCGCCCCACGATCGGGTTTGGAGACGATGATACCATCCCCGATTCGATGGGATTTTTGGTAATCTAACCCCGATCCCCTCCGCTACAAGCTGCTCTCCAAGAATCTAACCACCACCACCCACCAAGATCAAAATTTTACTTCAAAGGTTTTAACACAAACACTACAAGCATCTCTCTTTGATTTTTGAAATTGTTACAATTTGGGTTTAGTGCTTTCTTTTCCTCCAGTCATGAGTACCCTTTTGCAGAATGGACCTAAATCCTGGATAAGAGAAATGGAAATCACAAAACCCACAACCAATTGAACATACAGATGGCGAGAAAGAGATATAAACAGCTGTCAAGGACATTAAGGGCACCAGGCACAGTCTTTACACTCCACTGCCATAGATGAAAGTGAGTGCCTGCATGTGTTGTGTGTAGAGAGATAGGGTTATATCAGTAAGGACTATAGACTATAGGCGACCGGCGACTAGCTAACAGCAACAGGCGAATGACAACCAAGGTTGGTCGACATGGTTGGTGGTGCGGCGGCCTAAGGAGAAGAGAAAATGGGGGAGAAAGATGAAGGGGCTAGGGTTTTTAACTTATATATAAGAAGATAGGGATGGTTGAGATTAAATCTTGACTAGAGTATAAAAAAGTAGCCGGTCGGGTCGGATAGCGGGGCAAATATACTTAAAACCATACCCGCCCCTTACCCAATGTGGGTTATGAAAGTAAAACCCATGACCCAGTCATAGTAAAAAATCCGCTCCTATAGGAGCGGGGTGGGGCGGATATCCGCCGGGTACGGGTCTAATTGCCATCCCTATATCCCACATCGACTAGAGAGAGATTCTGGGCTATGTGCAGTTGAGCTTTAGCGGGGATGTTAAGGCATAAGGAAGGGAGATTGTGATATCCCACATCGACTGTGGGATAGTTTGTGATTAGCCTTATAAGACCCTGTCAAGGAACTCATAAGTACCTATTTGACTATCCCTTTTGAGGGAGCAACGCCCTGTGGTGGGCAGTGGACCGGGTCGTTACAGATGGTATCAGAGCCGACTCTCGAAAGCTTCGGCTGGGCTATCCAGTCGAGTTGTCGATGGTTGGGCGAAACGAAGACAAGCCCAGGTATATCCCACATCAAGAGGATGGTTGGGGTAACAAAGGGTGAGCCAGGTATTTCCCACATTGACTAGAGAGGAAGATTCTGGGCTGTGTAGTCGAGCCTTAGCGAGGATGTTAAGGCATAAGGTAGGAAGATTGCGATATCAAACATCAACTGTGATATAATTTGTGATTAGCCTTATAAGACACTGTCAAGAACTTATAAGTACCTACTTGGCTTGCCCTTTTGAGGGAGGTATTGTCCTGTGGTGGGGCCGTGGATGGGGTCATTACCCAGGTGTTTGCTTAATTATAATTATCTGCTGCTTCATACACTAAAGAATCTACAACCAGGAAAATTTATTGTAGATCACAATGCCTAGCTAAATCCCAGATATTTCTAGATTATTGGTTAACTTCAAGTCCTTTTGTTGCCCCTCGTAAATTAACGTCAATCTAGAACTTACTTTCCATCACCTCGGATTAGTTTAAATGTCTTTTTTGACTAAAGCATAGATTCTTTTGGAGCGCAGAATCTTTAATGCCCTTGTACTCGTCAAATCTTTAGCTTTTTATGCCCTTGTACTCGTCAAATCTTTAGCTGTTTCTAGAGTATGAATTTTCTTTTATGAGATCCTGTTCATAATTCACTGGATCTACAAGTGGACATTGACTCGAGTACCAACTTATCTTGGAGCTATCCATGAGGGTGGGGGAACCTCCTTGTTACGGCATTTGCCCATGCTGCACTACAATGTGGAGTAAGTTCCCGCGCACTACCATCCTCCCCGTTATAGTAGACACTCCTTAGCTCGAGGAGTCACAATGTCATGACAAGAACCCACTATGGGCCCAATGGGGTCACGTGTGACTGATTGTAGGCCCATATCTTACCCTCACATGGGCACTGCCAGGCCTTGATCACCAAAGTATGTTCCTACGGCCTTAATGTTTACTCTCAAGAAAAATTAAACAATACTCCCTAACCAATAACTCATTTAAGTGAATGTGCCTTTGGAAAGAAAATATATAAATTATTCGATTACAAGCGTTCTTAGTTCTTATTCAAAAAGAAACTAACAAATTTAATTGTCATTCTTGATGCCTTGCTGGCCTTTCATCTCAAAAGCTTCTCACATTCGAATGTCAATCTGAAATGCTAGCAAAAGGGTTACGCTCAAGAGCCAAGTAATCATCCAACTATCTCACCTAGCCGGACCAAGCAGGTTTTTAATGATATAATTTGCAGAAAATTATTGCAAAGCTAAAAACATGTACAAACATAACTTTATAAAAGCACAGCCCTTAACTCATAAGCTGCTCTTTCCAATGATGTCCATATTCTCAGCTTATGAAAGGCTAAAATGACATATCTGTATCAGGACCAATTCCAGCTCCAAAAATTGTCCAAAATCCCACCCCTAAAGGAGGGTCCAAAACACAGTCAAGCTGAGAGCTCTAAAATACACATGTACAATTCTCCTTTCACATTCACGCAAAAATGTCTCCTAAACAAATATTATTTTGACAAATCCGATCTCGATTACATAGTCCAAAATAGCCACTAGCTTGATCCGAATTTAGCGCATAAAAGCTGCCATAAATGTTTTGTGTGAGAATAAATACAAATAATACACTGGGTAACATTGTAACCGGAAAACCAGGCAAAAAGGACACTTACCTCTAAAATAAACGTAACAAAGTCGACTACATCAAATAAGAACTTCTACCCACGAGTCCTCAGGAAATCTGAAATTGAAATTCAACGTTCTGATAGGTGTAAACCATTACGCTTAAGTTGTTATGAAACTTTCCACTCTTTTTTATGCTCACTGATGACCTAACTAGAAATATGCTAACGCATTAACCCACTTTTACTTTACTGCAGGAATGAAATGATAGCCCATCTATCTATTCCCCGTTCTGGTCGTACATCCCTCCTCCCCACAATTCTTTTCCATCAGTCACATGATTGCATGTATCCATGATGACCACCATGCTATTAAACCAAGACAAACAACTCTGTGATGTGTCCTTGACTGTGATTCTGTGTATGTGATGTGTGCAGTGCTCTTGTCACGACCAAAACCCACAGTTGGGCCCATGAGTTAGGTCTGTGACCAGCCGCAGGCCCATTGGACTCTCACCAAGCGTTCTGTCAGGCCTTACTAATACATGTACATATCTATTCTTAAAGATCACTAAATTCTAGACCATTAATCCAGCTAAGAGATGCACCTAATAATTTCTCAAAACGTCTCTAATAACATCATCAAAATAAGTGCAATACTGGCAAGTAAAACGAGGAGTTCATGAAGATATAAGCTCCTTAATCCATTAATCAAGCTAAGAGTAGCACCTATGTTACCATATTAAAGATCCACAAATATTACCATATTCTGGTGGAATGGTATACCAGATATTTGTTCGTTTTCCACTTCAAACTAGTTATTTGCATTCCAGTTGATTGTATGCCGATGCCACCCGTTCAGGGATTCAATACCATCTCATGTACCTTGTGTGAGAAATGATAATTCTTCAAGCTGATTGTTTGATGAATCCTGGTTGTGCAGTGTCCTTTATTTTTGGTGACTATCTCCCTTTTTTAGCAACCAGCATAATATGAAACTAGCGGGGCAACAATTGCAAAAAAAATGCTTTGACTGCATCAGATCTGAACAAACCCAGATTAGTTTCATACCTAAATGAGGTAATTCCAGTGCTTCGTACAGCACCTGTAAGTTGAGAAACTGAAAAAGTCAAAAGTGAATGTGCACATGGGCCAATATGGCATACTACTGCCCTTTTGTTTATCAGAGCTCACAGGTGACAGCTTGTTTCCAGTTACCTTGTGACGATTATTCTTTTAGCATCTTCTTGGATTAGTGACCTAATGTTCTGCATTTACCCTGACTGACATTGCAGAAGCTACACCAAAGACAATCATGAGAACAATGGGTGTCAAAGGCCTCACTCTGTATCATCTGAAATCACATCTCCAGGTTGGTGTTTCATGATTTTTATGAGCTAAGATTTTCACAATTTTGGCCTTCCTCTCCTCTCCAAAGGACCCCATTCAAAAAGGAAATTTATAAAAAAAATGCAATCAGGTGCACAAACTACATTGGGTATAGCCTCTTCACACCCTCTTTTCTTGCGTGCTTTCTCTTCCTTTGCTTCTTTCCTTTTATTTCTAACCGTATGTTCAATTCCTTTTCCTATTTCCATCTGATTCCATGCGGCTGTTTCCCCTTTCCGGCATCTCTCGTCCTGGGGTCTCTCTTTGAGAGAGGCTATGGTTTCTGAGGGGACCTTGGGTTAGATCGTCGGTGCTTTTGCTGTGGGAGGGAGCTTTATTCATGTAGGCCGGTAAGGGTTTCATTTTGGTGGTTAGTGGTGGGCTGGTGGCAGATCTGGCTGAATTTCTTTGTCGTTGCTTGGGGTAGGTGGCGCATGGAATCTCTGCAAGGTGGGCAGGTAGGGGTTCGGTGGTTTGTGAGTGAGGCTGCAGGCAAGGTGTCAGTTGTCAAGTGCTGCTGTTGAAGTATAAATACTGACCTTTGGAGTCCTTGCAAAGCATTGCATTTGTCTTCAGCTCGTATTTTGCTGGGCAGAGTTTGCGTGGGTGGGATGTGGGGGTGGGAAGGGGGTGTTCGTGTTTATGGGGTTGTGGGTCTACAACCGTTCCCAAGTCATCTTGCTCTTTTGCATAAGCTGCTTTTCCCCTCATCTGGACTTAAATACCGTTTTTTAGTTTGTGGCTTTATATGAATTGTGTGCATTTTGGTATGCTTCACCTGTTTTTGCATACAGGAAGCCCCTTCAAGGCATATAGAAGTTGCTTGTTCACGCTCTTGGAATATTGTTTGCAAGCATTGTATTGAGGTTTACTTACAAGTAATATATTCCCGTGTTTTAATGCCCCTGCCCCTGCAGAAATACCGGCTGGGGAAACAATCTTGCAAGGAGTTTACTGACAACTCTAAAGATGGTATTAACGTTCATCTCTCTGTAAACCTACATGTTTGGCATTCCCGTCGTAATACTGTTAACCTAGATTTTCACATGGTACGTTCAATGTCATCTATCCGAAACACATGGCCATAGCATACTTAATCTGGCACACAAAAATCTGGAAAAAGTGAAGCACAACTTTCTAAGTGTGAGATGCCTCTGATGCCACTGCAGTTGGGTACTCTTCCTATATTGATTTTTGGGTTACATACAATCTTTAAATGCGTCATCCCCTCCTGTGAATATTGTCATTTAGCCTGGAGACCAAGTATGAGAAATCTTTCTTGTACAAGTAGATCGCCCAATTTTAAATCTTCTAATGTGTCGACGTCTCCCGTGATTACGAGATTCCCATACATCCATCACTAACGCGTAGTTGGAATTGCAGCATCTTGCATTGCAGAATGTCAGGACACGGGCTCATCTACATCAGCATCATCAAGAATGATAGCTCAAGATCTAAACGAGTATGTTGTCTTTTTACTTTCTATTGCGTCTACTCACTGCGCATCATAGTATTTTTAGCTCACCGTTTATCTTTCAATCAGTGGATACCAGGTTACCGAGGCTTTGCGGTTACAAATGGAAGTCCAACGAAGACTGCATGAGCAACTTGAGGTTAGTTGATAAGATTGTATTCTGTGTTTATTAGAAGCAGCTTTTTGATTTTGGCTTAATCACTTTGATCATAGCATATCTGCTTAACAAAATGAGGATCATCCCCAATTAAATAGCCATGTATCAGGGATAACCTTAAAACTGTTTGCTAGTTTGGCTCTGAGTTGCACAAAGCGGGAGCGGGAGCGGGAGCGGGGGCGGGGGCGGGGGCGGGGGCGGGGGTGGGGGCGGGGGCGGGAAGCGTAAGCACCAAGAAGAATCTTAGGTTGGGAGCGGCTTGAATAAATAAATGCGTAAATAGTATTATCATTTGTTTAGCATAGTTTACATAGATAGCAACAACAGACAAGGAGACTTTAAGGACTTGAAGGAAGAGAGAAATAAGGAATTGAATTGAAAAGAGCTTAATTTTCATATATTCTATCACTTGTTCCATGCATCTCTATCCAACTAGCGGGATCGAGTTCCCATCTTAGCTTGGGACGAGATCCCATAGAGCTCCTAACTTGGGATCGCAAAAGCGAGTTTCCGAGAGAGAAACGTCACCATATTAGGAGTTTCCTGCAACTAAGGTTTGGCTGTAAAGTTTAACCTTTTTACAGAACATCCTTGGGTACAGTACATTCTGAAGTCTCTCCGTTTTTTCAACTTTTTGGTTAAAAATCTTATAATAGTTTCTGGATTATACTAGAAAGGCACTTTAAGTTCCTGAAATTGCATTAGGAACTACAGTGGCGTGTTTCCTTTACGTGTCTATAGTCTAAAGCTGGCAACTTTATCTTATCCTTCCTAAAGTTGTTCAGTTAGTCATCAATGAGTGTATGGGCAGTAACTGTCCTTTGATATGAAGATTTAGGGGCACCATCTTTCCCATTATTTGATTTGGTGGTCATCATACAGGAGAGGTTGATGTAGTTAATGCAAATGCTTAGGTGGATCATCGGCCACATAATGGGAGATACACTAAGTAATAAGGATATCCAGATGAAGGTGGGGGTGGCACCAATTGTGGAAAAGTTGGGGGAACATCTCCTTCGTTAGAGAGTACCTGGCTCGAGGGAAGATTTCCTCTATACCGAACGGCCTTTAGATGGCCTAGTAAGAAGTGATATGTGTAAGTTGATGGGGTTAAGATGTGGTTGGGGTAGACCAAGAATAATGTGGAGAGTGGTGAGAAACGACTTATTGCTCGGAGTGATGAGCAAATAGAGGAGAGTGGAAGAAAAGGATTTATGTAGTGGACCTTAACTAGTTTGGGACAAAGGTTTAGGATGATGATGTACTGCAGAAGAGCAAGAAGGGAGAGGGAGAGAGAGAAGAGAGGGGGAGGTTAAAAACCCTTCAGTATCAAACATTTCAATCCGTTTTTTGTAATGGCTCGTTTCACCAATGGGAGATTAGATTATATTCAGGTGATTACCATGGGGCCTACTCTTTAGTATTATGTTCGTAACTGTGTATCTGGTGGTGGGCAAAGTGTTTGGTAGGGATAATCAGGTGCCACGCCCTATGTTACATGACTCTGTATGAGTGTCCGGGGTTCCTCTAATTTTCAAAACCCAAGATTACGGGACACTGCAAAATGTTGATATCTATTTTTAATTTTTAGTTGTTCCTAAGGAACAACGGTATTTTGCGTGATGCGCATTGTGTTTAATTGAATTAAGAGAGACACTATTGGATAGTGTTATTAGGAGCATATCCTATGAGATGTGTCGGACATATCCTATGAGCATATCCTATTAGGAGCATATCCTAAGATCCAAGTTCTATGGTTTTCTCTGTTATTGACTATTCTAAAGAAGTTTGTTATTATGATTATACCAAAACAAGGTCCAGCGCCGTCTCCAACTTCGGATTGAAGCACAAAGCAAATACCTACACTCAATACTTGAGAAAGCATGTAAAGCCCTCAATGACCAGACTGCTGCCACCGCTGAGCTTGAAGCTGCCAGGGAGGAGCTCTCTGAATTGGCGATCAAGGTTGCCAATGATTGTCAGGGAATGATTCCTATGCCTTCATTATCTGAAGTAGCTGCATGTCTCGATACCAAAGTTGCTCCAAGTGTACCTGCTCGATTTGGCGACTGCTCTGTTGACAGCTGCCTTACTTCAAATGGGAGCGCAGCTTCTCCCATGGGCATGAGCTCACAGGCTGCTGCGTTGAAGAAGAGATCGAGGCCGTTGTTTAGCAATGGAGATTCGTCGCCATTAGACAGCAACATGAGGCAAGTTGAGTGGATGATGACAAATATTGGATGACTACCAAAACGTCGCCTCAGAAATGGATCCTTTCAATCATTTTCTTTAGATCAATCAATTATTTTCTAGCTTGCATATAGTTGATCTCGATGATCAACTTATGTTTCCAACTGTCACGTTAGTGGTTTGTACATTCTGAAAGCGGACCATGTAAATTATGAAATACCTTCATTCAATCTGGGCTTAGGCTCCTCTTTTACCAAGTTAAGACTTTATCATACTCTTTTTTCTTTTACAGTGAAACAAGTTGGAAAGAAGTTGTTAATAATAGATTACCTAGAGAAATGGGTAGAAGAAATTTCCATCCAAGATTTAAAAGTTGGTCCATTCTCAACCTCGGTATGTCTCATGATCAAGGATATTTGAGATTTTTTGCTTATATGAGTTTTTTCAGTACTTCTATGTGGATTAGTTACTGGTTCTAATTTAATACAAATTTTTATTTTTTGGGAATTGGTTGGAATGTGTTCATATCTATTAATAGGGTTTTGGTTCACCCGGCCGTTGCGGCAAATGCTTGTCAAAAAGCGTTTGTAACTAATGGTGTTGGGGATTTTGGACCTACTGGTTTAGGTAAATATTTAATGCGTTCTCTGATCAGAGAAGTCATTTTTGGAGGAGAGACTATGCGGTTTTGGGATCTGCATGCTCCTTGGTAAAAGTGCAAACCTATAGCTGCAGAAGTAGGAATAATGGCACCTGAGATAATATTGTTTCCAATGCTTAGATCCGGCTCTACCCAAAGTCTTCTTGTTCACCCAACATTCCCCACTTGTCCGATTGCGATTGGCCTCTGGCCCAAGGCAATGCAATAGTTTGCCTCTTCCCCTTCTAAGTTGAGCTCTCAAAAGTAGGAAGGGGATTTTTCTCTGTATCTTCATTGATCAATGAAAGATTGCAAACGAATGTTCCGACGTTGTTTTGGCAAACCGACGCTTTGGGGATCGGAGTCATTATCATGGACGACGAAGGCTATAGCGTGGCAGCCATGTCCAAGAAGATTTATGGTAGTCAAGACGTAGAAGTGGATGAAGCAGTCGCAGCTTGAGAAGCGCTGCAGTCCCTTTTGACGGATAGACGTGTTCAATACTCTTGCTTCTCTGTGGAACTTGTTCAATACTGCAAGTGTAAGGGCCTTAGTTATTCCAAACCACCATTACCAAGGACATGAGAAATAAACTTGTTGGTTAAACTCCCCAAAGAAACTAATCACACACACCACACTCCACTCCTCTTCTTTCCTCCCTCTTCCTATATGAAGCAGCCCTCCCCTTCAACATAATGCAATAGTCTCTCTCTCTCTCTCTCTCTCTCTCTCTCTCTCTCTCACTCTCAATGGCTCAACAAGCTGCAAAAAATCCTGAAGTTCCAACAAGAGAGCTAAAGGGTTGGGTTATTCCACTGCTGAGGCTGTTTGCCTTTTCGGCCTTCGTATCTGCTACAGTGGTTATGGCGCTTAACAAACAAACCAAAGCCTTCGTGGTTGCGACTATTGGAAGCAATCCCATAAAAGCTACTGTCACTGCCAAGTTCCAGCACACCCCTGCATTTGTGTAAGCTCTTCTTCTCATGCGTGCATTCCTGATTGCTCACCGCCACATTCATCCTTGCACTGCGCCCCTTCGAGCTTGTTTGTGAGAAGAAAGGCAGAGAAACGGAGAGAAGGGAAAAGAAGAGAAAGGAAAAAAAGAATTGCGAGTTTCTTTTGTTGTGTTTGTGAGTGTTAGAACAGAGAAGAAAGCTACTTCTCTTAATAAAAGAATAAAAATAATTCTGGCTGATATTCCGTAGGAAGATAACTATAGCCCCCCACATGGACAATTGATGATCATTAAGCGTTTTTTGTGGCTTTTAAGAATAAAAATGTCATTGACTACGACGACGATTACATGTCGCTATACGAGGGGTTGTAGTAATAACTTTCTTTTTAAAACTAGGATAGCACCCAAAATTGATTATTTTCTTCGGTGGCGTTTGTAAGTTAGAGAGAGAAAATTAAATTAGAAAGTACACTACATACTACGAGAATACCTTTTTTCAAACATGTGGTATTACTTCTTCTTAAAAGAAAAAGAGTAGTGCTGGTAGTTTAAAAGTTTCATTACACTGACTTTCCTTTCTCTCTATTTCTTCTCAACGTAGAGAGAGATCTAACAAGAAAAATGTCAAATATTCAATCTCTCTTCTTTTCTTCCCTTAAAAACTCACAGACTAGAAAAAGGAGGGGGAGAGAGAGAGGGGAATTTCTTTCCGTTTCATTCTTTTCTCTCATTCACGCTACTCACAAACTGGGTGTTCACTTTTCCCTACTATTTGTTTGTTTGTTTTTATTTTGGGAAGCATCAAGTAGAAAAGTGGCCTACATTAGAGGAACAAAAGGTGAAAAGGTTTTTGTGCTTGATACAGGTTCTTTGTGGTAGCAAATAGCGTGGCCAGCATGCACAACCTGTTGATCTTAGCAATTCAGTCTATTGGTCGCAAATATGACTTCAAGGGCAATCGCTTCGCGGTGATTGCGATTTCAGACATGGTAACTATCATTGTTTATCTTGTCATCTTACCCCTCTCCTCCTCCGTGAATATGACCGCCTTGTCCATCTTATTGTTGTCCTATGTTGCGTACCGCGCACTCATGCCCGCAAATGCACGAAATATGCAATTCATTTTAGCCATAAGTGAATCACCACGAGTTGATGGTCCATATTGAGTTTATACCGTAGCAAGTGTTTAGTCGACGACCTGTTTTGCGATCCAACTCTTAACTTTTTAGATTATCTTCTTTGAATGCCAGCATATTTTACTGTGAACTTAAAAGCGACCGTAGTACAAATTCAACATAACCAAGCAGCGATATTCAACAAATAAATACTGGTTCAACAGATCATATGCATCAAAACCAATATTTTTATAGCTTGGTATTGGACCTCCCCTCTCCCTCTCTGTCCAAAATAACAGACCGGCTCACACTCTGACACTCACCCATATAAAAGGGCAAAGTCACGACGTTACGCCCGTGAAGCGCATTGGTAAGCTTGTCAAGATGATATTCACAAAAAACTAGCTACTGACATGAATTTACACTAAGTGGTTAATGTATCAAAGAGCAATATGCAAATGTGATACATATAATCGAGGCATTCTTAACAAGAAGAGGTCTGATGCCCGAGAATCAGGCCATTGCGGGTCTGGGGAGGATTGATAGCCTCAACCCCCACTCAAGCAGCTAGTGTGTTTGGTTTCAGTGACTATTGAAAACTGTTCTGGCAATGGCAGCTGTAAGAGTAAGCATTGCGTCTTCCATTTGTGGCATAGAAATTGAGATGGCCTTCTGTTTGACACGTCTCTCTTTATTTTGTCTTGTGAGGGACTAGTTGACAGTGGCTCTAGTGTCTGGTGGAGCAAGTGGAGCAGCTTTCATGGGCTACCTAGGCAGGAAAGGCAATTCGCATGCAAGGTGGAACAAGATCTGCGACAAATTCGACACCTTTTGTGATCATGGAGCTGGTGCCATGATAGCTTCCTTCATCGGCCTTGTTCTTTTGATAATTGTCAATGTGATTTCCATCATCAAACTTCAAAACCGGAGCACTGCTAACTGTTCTGTAGTTCCTTGATATGTTGGATCCACTTTCATGCACAACCTCATGTATCCTAAGTATTATGTGTGTAATTTTTCCAAGTTTGTGCTTTCACCGATTTGAGAATTATAAGGGCTGTTCCTTTGATACTTAGCAATACCATATCTACCGGTATCTGACATACCGATCAGTACGTACCACTTCTATACCTTATATTTCGTAGTAGTCAAAATACCGCTATATACCGATTGTACTAGCCAAGACATGAAGCTTTTGTAGCCTCTTACTCGTAAGTTTTTAATCTCCACTCAGCTTTGATACTTCACAGTTAGAAGCTTTGATAATATTTTTTTTTATCTATATGATGTACAGACCCACACACATGCACGCGCGCGTACACAACAACTTACTCTTGAATCCAAAGACGTTATTATTGAACAAATTAATAACTTATTCTTCCATAAGAATTTTGCTAATAAGATCGTAGAAAATGATATAATCTTAGAGGAGCTAATTCCTTTGAATAAGATACTCCCTCCGTTCCTAAAATATCGATAACTTTTATTTTGCATGCATATTAAGAATTTAGGTTATATATTGTGAATTTGTTTCCTTTTGACCATTTAGAGAGAGAGGAAAGATAGTGGCCATGAAAGAGAAAATAGTTTGGGAGAGTGTTAAATATGAAAGAGAAATAGAATAAAAAAACTGTGAAGTAGTGGACCGGGAGAGAAAATGAGTTGGTAGAGAGTTAATTGTGGAGAGAAATAAAATAAAAAAGTATAAAAAAGGTAAATATGTAAACATACCTACAAAATCTTTCTTAATTTGAAAATGATCAATTGTTGTGGGACGACACAAAAAAAAATGATCAATTATTAAGGACGGATGGAGTATTTGTTTTTAATGCCATTGCATGGAACAACCAGCTAATACAGGACAATCAACTTACTGGAAGAGTTACGAGTAAGAAAAATATATGTATATTGTCACGACCCGAACTCACGGGTAAGCCCGTGTGCTACCTGCTGCGTCGTCCGCTACATAGTATAGCGGACGGGGCAAATAAAAAAAACTAAAGTTATATTTGATGGCTGCTCTAATAGGTCCATCAGAAATAACCTTCCAGTCTTCGGTCGAAAGATAATTTCATCAAAAATATATTACGCATTATTACAAATGTTAAACAAACTTGATGGCTTATACAAAAAACTAAAGGTCCACTGCAGCATCTTCTTCCTCAACTTCGGCGTCATCTTCTTCCTCGTCTTGCAAACCCCCTGAACTTATTCCCAGTGCCTTGTAATGGTTCCGCTTGTCATGGTCGGTCAATTTGTTGAACAATGCACATCTTCTCAGCTTTTTAGGTTGAGTTGCATGTTCAATAGAGCTCTTCATCCACGTAGAAATCTTGCGGCCTTTCATTTGCGATATAATTGGATCCAAAGGCTGGATATCATTGTCGTCTTCCTCCCCCGGCTCGTCATCTTCTGATCCCGTTGTAGGCTCAGTGTCAACCGCATTGCTGACTGAAGCTGCTTCCAACTGGTCGATGATGAGCTCTTGCTGCTGACCTACCTCGAGGAGATGTTTATATCCGGCCATTGTAGCAGCACCTTTTACGGACAAACGGGTGAACATTGTCACCAGATGATTATACCGCAATGTATCTGATTCTTCAAAATCAGTATACGGGTGCTCCGAAAAGGCAATGGTACTATACAACCTGTTTGCACCTTTCGTCCACCGTGACAGGACATATTTATCGGGAATTGTCCTGATATTCTTCTGGGTGAAAAACCGCAAAATGTGTATACAATCTAAAAATTTCTCCAACACAGAGTTTCAAAACAAAACCTAAGTAATATCAATTTGTCTTAGTTGTTACATTTAAATGTCAATACTAACTCTAAAATAAGGCAACTAACTCTTGGTCACATAGCTAGCCCTTTAAATCCAAAAATCCTACCTACTGATCACCTAAAAGGAAAAACAATAAGGGAATCAGCCAAATGCCCAGTAAGATCGCTCAAAAGACCAATCAAACAAATGCAAAAATATACGAGGAGCGAAATTTCGGAAGCGCAAAAGTTTCAACGGAATGGACATTAGACCAAATTTCGAATGTCAAAATATATCTGAAAGACAAGATTTCAAAGGCACACCAGTTTCGACTGAACAGAGGTCAAACCAAATATCAAATGCCAAAATATATATGAGTACGAAGACATACACTAGAGAGCCATTCAGAAATATGTCATTACTGACACATGAGGCCGATTCAGAAAGTAAGATCCTGATCTTTAGCTCAATTCCCGCTGAGCTAACCCATGTTCCAATCTACGTGAGTAAGTCGGAAATAAGTCACATACACTGTAACATGGCTCATAGAGTTACCAAAATAAAAATCTTAAGATAACCGTTATCAAATATCGAACGTGCCAAACAATATACAAATTTATGAAATAATAATAATCATTAATCACTGAAACAAACGATATCAATATGGCAAATTCTGAGGTTAAACAAATTCGACGGAATTTGATTTCCATAAGTCATAACATTGAGAACAAGTTATTCACAACAAAGTACAAAGTAAAGGAAGAAGAAAAAATCACTTAACTCAATTCGAAGAAGTTCAGATTTCAAAAAGAACTAAGGACTTACATGAACGATTGGTCAATCACTGATTTGAATTTCAAAAGTACCCTTACCTTAATCAAGCTTTAATTTAAGAATACCAATCTTCGAGCATCACCTTAAAACTCAAGAGCTTCTCAAGCTTTCTCTCCTCTCTCTTACCACCGCAAAGGAAAAAGGAAACCAAGAACCAAAAAGGTGGGAAAGGAAATAAGACCACTATTTAAATGGGACAATTTTTTTAAAGTTTTCGTTCGAAGGAAAAAGAATTTCCTTCGACCGAAACCGGCATACGTGAAATGCTCTTTCAAAATTTTATTATTTTTCCTTCGACCGAAAACATGTTTCATTTGAATGAAAACTTTTCATTCAAATGAAAACTTTTTTTTTTCATTCGACTGAAAACTGTTTTTGTTCGAATGAATACTTTTCATTCGAATGAAAACTTCAGTAACTCGCTCTTCATGATTTTAAATACTTTTCATTCGGAACAAAAATCTTTTCATTTGAAGCAAACACATTTTCATTTGAAGCAAACTATTTTCATTCGACCGAATCTTTCAGTCACTCCAAAACACCATTATCCATCCCATTTTGATTTGAATGAAATCACTATTCATCCGACCGAAAATTTCAGAAATGTTAATCACCATTTTCTCAGTATTATCAAAAAGCTACAAATTTATTTACTTAAAATAATAATTTTGAGCAAGGAAAAGAAAATTTTTCGGGGTATAACATTCTCTCCTCCTCAAAAGAATTCCGTCCTCAAAATTTAAAACGTTCCCTAATCATCAACTAACTTCTTGCTTTCTAACACGAGTCAATACATTCCTCATACTACTAATTGAAATTCTGACTTCGAAACATGCATGGTTTAATTAGCCTACGAAATGGACTGAGTTAAAATTACGACATTCAAAATTTCAACAAATGAAATCAATCTCCAATAACGCCTCCACTGTGCTACTCTGAAGTGTACCAAGTAGTGAGCAATTTCTCACCCCATATGATGTGTTTTACGAAATTTAAACTTAAGTTTTTAACTTTCATTGTCATCGCCACCTCAAAATATATTCAGATTATTCCTCAAAGTATTTATACTTGGCTAACAAATGAAACACTCTAAATTAAGTTACTCCAATCAAAATTCAAATCATCTGAAACCAATACAATACCGACAGGCTCACATTGCACCATTATGATAACACATCAAACTATAGCCTTGGTACAATGACTAACATTGACACACTTAACTTCAATCGTACACCAAAAGTAGTAACCAATTTTTACATTAATCACAAAGGATTTATACTCTATAATCTTCAAATCAAAATTTACACCCGTATAAAGTCACAAATAGAGCCATTTAAATACGTCTTTAATAACATTTCACTGACAATTGAGTGTAACTTATAACTAAAGTTGCTAAATTATTGGTCACTTTCCGCCCAATGCTTCATCACACTGTTAGACTTTCAAATATGATTATCCATGATCAAATCACCAACATCGAATATTCCAAGACTCTATACTTAAAAATATTTTATTACTTCAAACACATGATTTCTTAAGGCAACATCGAGCTCAACTTCTTGCCCATATTTTTCAACTACAAAAGATCACAAATTCAAAATCTAAGGTTTAACTAAAATTGCAATGACATAATGTCTATGTAATTCACCTGCCAAACCATGAGATCACCAAATGATCAATATTTTTCCCATCTAATTTTATTCTGACATCAAAATCAAAACTATCATATAACATTTGAAGCATACTACATTAACTTAGCCAATATGAATAACCAATATCAACCAGCACTTACTCGTCATACCAAAAGGCCACCACGCTTTTGCTGCGCACCCTGATACCTCAAATCAAACCAGTTCAAATTATTATCAAATTTATCACAGAGAAAAACATATTATTCTTAATTTCACATATATGGTGCATCCACTAAATTTTAAGCCGTTAAACTACCACTTCATTTATATCTCTCAGTCACAGCCTTTACATATAGCTTCTAGTTTTCAGAGGTATTCGTCAGAAGATCATAATCATTCTCTTTCCTAAAGCAATCCATCTTGGCATTATTAGAAGACAATCATTCCATATCCCTAAAATAACCTCAAAAGTGTTTCATATCCAGAAAATTATGTCAACTCTTAAATATCTATAATCAATACTGATGGGACAAGGATTATAAACCATAAGAGTCACCATAGGGTTCCATAAGGGTATATACATATAGATATGTTTTAAATTTTTAGGTTCAACACTTAGATGCTCGCAAAAGGATATCAAAATAACTGAATAAAGAGGCATTATGATCTAGTAATGCCAAATCTCCCTTTCAAATTCCACACAAAATCTCTGTCACCATATCACTTATATCTTGAGATCACAACCTTTTTCCATACACTATTTGATAGAGCTACTCATAGACATCCAAAAATTATAGTTCTATCCTTCAATTATTCTCTTTGATTAACACTTAAAATATTTGAATTATAAAGACAACTAACATTCATTCTATGATTGCGTATTCAACCCAAATCCAAGGTTTATGGTCAAATCTCAATCTTATGCTCTAATATGAAATAAAATTTCCAAACTTAATCCGTATTTTCAAGGTTTAATCCCAATCACATATATCTTAGGCTTAGAAGTCTACAGAATCTCAAACCTAAGCTCTGATACCATTCGGTTACGCCCCATATTAATATTTTTGGAGCGATAATGCCGAATAAAAGGAATCAGAGAAAATCTTAAAATTTATCAGATCCAAAAGGGTAAGTCAGAGCATGCACTAATAATCCCAAAATACATCAATATCTGACATAATGGCCAAAAGTTTTTATACAATCCAAAAATTTCTCCAACACGGTGTAGCACCCCAAAATTTTATGTGGGTTTTACATTAAAAAAATTCAATTAGTTATTTATTTGACCTTTAGGGACGATTTGGTGAGTAATATTTTTTTGGTCAACTTTAGCGACATATTTTTTTAAAACAAAATGCTGTAAGATTAGAGGAACTGAGCGTTATAGTTTATGACACTTAGCGGCAATTTTATTTTAGAAAAAATAATTAGTAATTTAATGTTAACTGCTATAAGTAATATTGATTGAACTGTTTAGTGGTGTAATATCCCGAACTTCAGGAGCCGGTTAAATAGCTACCTGGGCTTCAAAAAATAAACGGGCATTAATTTTGGGCAATGCTCGGATAGTAGTAGAGAATGGACTCTTAAAAGAATATTGGGACAAAAACGTAATTCTTAAATTTTGGGGCATTTTCGTACTTTTGTAAAACTTTGGGGGCATAAATGTAATTAATATTTTTAGTGATGAAAAATAATAAAATGAGTAGTAGTGTATATTTTAGTGATATTTAATCAAATTAATCATGATTAGCCTAACTTTGGGGCTTAATTTTAATTAATATAAAGGTTGGGATTATTTTGTGATTATGGAGATTTTGGGTTTGATTTGCAATTTTTGGAAAATTGGCATGAGGTGTCAAATGTCTAGAGGATATCATTTTGGGAGTGCCACCTCTTGCTATTTGGTATGATGACTAATGCAAAGTAAATAAGGATTCTTAAAGGAATAAAAAAAAAGGAATGAGGAGAATAAAAAAAAACACATTTCGGAAAGAAAACCAAGAAAGGAAGAAACAGAGAAGAAATATAAAATGGAAGAGAATGACAGCAAGGGAAGGGGAAAGAAGGAAAAGAAAGTTTTGGAGGGAAACTCTTGAAGTGTGAAATGGGTGTGCCGTGTGTGAACCTGAGTGTGTTTTAGTATTTGTAAGGTTTGGGTTTGGGATTATGGGGGTGTGTTGGGTGTAATTGTGTATGTGAGGAGTATATATGTGTGTATTTTGAGTATGTGAAGGTGTTTTAGTATGTGTTTAGGTTGTTGAGTTTGTCATGGAAATGGGTTTGTAGGTGTGGTAACAGCACTGCTGAAGGACAGGGATGGTGAACAGTGATTACAGCTGGGTTTTAATAATTTTTAACTCAAAAGTGTCGCTAAAGGTTATTTAATTCTAGTAGTTTTTTTACGAATTTTTAGAATATGTTTAAAATTTATTTGGAGAAAGTGTAAAACTGTAACCCCCAATTTTTTTTTGTGTAAGAACTACTCTCTGGAATTTTTTGAGAATTTTTAGGGTCCGGGAAGGCTGCTAAATTGGGGGTATCGATTAAAGATATTTATTGAATTATTTAGCTTAGTAAATCAAGTTATTTTAATCTAAAATTTTTATGGAAACCCTATTTTATTGATACGATTCATTGACTAAAATTTCGTATCATTCTGAGACCGATATGTATTTTTTTCAAAACTGGTCTTTAGAGCTTGGACCGTCATCGGCTTGGGATTTTCGGGCAAATATTTTTTAAAATATTTTTTAGGCCAAAAATGATATTAGGATGCTTAAAATAGCATTTTAAGATTTTTTTGAAAATTTTCAGTGCCGGAAACCCACAGGGGCATTTTGGTAATTTATTGCCTAAAGGGGTATTTTAGTAATTTGACCTTAGAATGGTATTTTTGCATAAATTTACATATGGGAAGCTTATTTTAGTGATTCTACTTACAGGAAGGTTGCTCGGGTGATTTATATTCGAGAGGGGCTTTTTGATAATTTTACACCTCAGGGGGGTTTTGGTAATTTTACATACACGGTGTGGAAGGTTCATTTTGGGAGCATGTTTGAGTCTGTATTAAGTTATAATATTGTACTCTAGGCTATATTTTGACGATTTAATTATTCAGTTAGGGTTAAAGTTAAAGACTTTCTAGTTAGGATAATTTAGCTGTGGATCCAGGTAAGGGATTCTATCTGAACCCTGGGTAATGACTTTTGTTTGAACCTTTGTTTTGATAACTCATACTCATAAGTACTCCTTTGATACATTTGCCCAGAAAATCTCAATATTGAACCTGAATCGATTGTTTGGAAATCTTGTGATGGTTGTCTGTGATTGCGTGCTAAGAAAATTTGATAATTGTTTATGTCCGTTCCTCCAAATTGTTGTGTCTAAATCCGATAACTATTCGCATTCGTTTTGTTGTTTAATTGTGATTTTCTTCCGGAATTACGAATGATGACTTATCCTGTATATTATGATCATCAAAATTCGATCTAATTCTAGTAAATTGAGCTCATGTTAATGCTCATTGATATTGTTGATTTTTTTGTGTTGACCTGGGTTTCTGTTCTGTGGAATGGCATAATAAGGCTGGTTTGAATCCTGCATGGAATGCAGGCTAGTACCTAAGTGGATTAGTAATTATTCTGGTACATCATGCATGTGTACACTCTGATAGCATGCCCGAATGGCATTGCAATCGCTTAGGATCAACGTTGATTTTTTTTATTTTCTCTGCTATGTATATTGAGGTGACTACTATGGAAATGACTGGAAAGTATTCTCTGAAATAATTTGTGCTCGTGTTGAAATCTTTTTGAAAAATCTTCTGTGTATTTTGAAAAGAATTATCTCAGATGATCTGTGTACATTTTTAAAACCCTTTGGAAAACCCTCATCGTATCTTGGAATTGATGACTTTGAAAAAGATATTTTATTGATCGTTTTGGAAACCGTCGTAATTGTATTTGGCAGTTTTGGTATTTTATTTATGATGAATTTTGATCGTTCGAACTGTTTTGGAGATCATCGTTGCTTGAATTCTCAAAAATCGTGTTGTAATCTTTTTGTAGTCCTTGTATGACCTAACTGAGCTCTCAAAAGCTCACCATTCGTTTGACTCCCTTCTACAGGTGATGATCAGTAGTTGATTGTTCGAGAATGGGTTAGAGACTGAGTGAGATTCCGATGAGCCCATCACCACTGTATAGTAAGACCCCTGCGTGGATCGGTACTGTTATTTGATCTTAGAAAATTTGAATTGCGAAGAACCTGAGGTGTAATAATTTAAGCTAAGCAATTTTGATCCAGTGTTTTGAGAAATCTGAGTTGATACTGAATTAGGTGAATTGAAATATGTGTTAGTGAACAGTCCTGACAGGTTTGATGTGATCTGGTAGGTTAACGACCCTAGAGTTCAGGGCGACGGAGCTCCAGATTTCTGGGGCGTTACAAGTGGTGATTAGCATGACCGGATTTTTATCGACAATCTTCAGCGACAAGTTTTATGAACCACAAGTTGAAATTTAATGATAGCTCTTATAAGTGATATTAATTGGAGCCTTTAATATTGATTAGCGTGAGTGACATTTTCAGAAACTTTTTAGTGACAACTAAACTTTTAGTAGCGGTGTACTTATTAGCGACAATTTGTCGAGTGGCTTGTTGTAATGACTCATTCATAATTTTCCTAACACATAACTTATCGTAAATATTCCATTATTGTTGGACCATTTTGCGATAATAATTGCGATAATAATTTGGGCAAGATATTTAGCGACAAATAATTTGGGTAGGGTTTTCATTTCTAACTAGGGTTTCTTTTAACATATATAAATATGTAACATGAACCGACAGCCGTCCAAGGACTAACAGTCCAGCTGACATACCCATTGATGAGAGAGAGAGAGAGAGAGAGAGAGAGAGATGGCTCTTCAGAGAAAGGATTTAGAGGATTCTCTTTTCGGTGAGATCTCTTGAAAACCTATGCTTATTTTTGATATGGATATATGTAAAAATATATATAGCTCATGAGTTATGATTATTCGTAGATGCGTTATATATGGGTATGTGCCAACATGGTTAAGAAATTTGAGTGATAAGGGTGGCGGCCATGGCTGTGCGTATGGGGTGCTGGTGGTTGCCCATATGTGTGGCAATGATATATAAATATATATGTATAAATCTGTGTATAAGTTATATATGTCTATATGAACGAAATAACAAGAAGAGAAATGGGTTTGAGTGGAAGTTAAAATGAGGGCGCTGTGTGCGTTGTGTGTGAAAAGGGAATGGAGCAGCCTGTCGTAACGGCAGCTAGGAGAGTGTGCGTGAGTTATACCCTAAGGTGTGCGGGAGTTGTGTGCCCTAGTGTGTGATTGTAGGTGATCGTGGCTGCCGTGATATTGTGAGGAGGAATGTGGGTATGTAACTGGGTTTTGTGGGTGAGTTGTTTATATATATGGTGAATGATATATGCCAGCAAGTGTGGGTATACATGGTAATGCATGAGAGAAAAATGAAATGGGTGCGTAAAGCTGTGTTTTTGTTAGGGAACGAAGCTGCCAAGGCAGCTATTGTGTGCGTTTGTGATGAAGGTATATGGCCCTGCGTGTGTAAATTCTGTAAGAGTGCTGTGTGCGTGTGTGTGGGTGTATGAGATGGTAAGTGCTGTGCGTGTGTTGTGTAGATAGTGGTATGTATGTATGTGTAAGTGTAATAAGTGGTGTGACTTGGATGAAATGGAGTGTGTGTGTGTGTGTGTGTGTGTATACCTGTAATGTGTGCAAATGTGTGTGTACATATATGTGTGAGGGTGTTAAAAGAGAAGAAGGAAGAGAGAGTGACGGCAGTGGGCTTGAGGGGTTAGATATGGTTTAGGATGCTGTACAACTGTGAGTGCATGTAGCCGTGTATGGCAAGTGTGTGTATGTGTGTGTGTGCGTGTGTGTGTGTTTGTAAGAGTGTAATATAAAGGTTCTTATAGGTTTGTGTGTCTAGATCATTTGAGTGTGTGTATTGGTGTGTAACCTGTGTGTGTGCAAGTACTCATATATGATTGAATGAAGCTGCCATGAAGCAGGTGGGTGTGAAAATTGTGTAAGAGTCTTGGTATACAGGTGTGTGTGTGTGTGTGTGTGTGTGTGTGCGAACGCGTGCGCGTGCAATGTGTATAGAGAGTGAGTGAACAGGTGAGTGTGGGCGAGTAATGGGCAGCTTAAACCTGTGTGAATAAAGTTTAAATGGAGGGATATGGGTCAATAATGGGTTGAAAGAGTGTTGGTTGTGTGCATGAGTGTGAGACAGGTACATGTGCGAGTAGTGTAAGCTAGTGGTGTGAAGTAGGTCTGTAAATATGTGAATATATGTGTGCAGAATGGAGAGGAAGTGTAACAGGAGCAAGATGTGCTCCGTGGGTGTGCGTAGGTAGTGTCCATCGGGAAATATTGTGGTGTTTTGTGAATCAATGGGTGTGGAGGTGAGAGATATATGCATGCTTGTGTGTTTGATGTATGAGAGTGTGTGAAAATGGTGTATGTATTTGTGTGTTTATATGTAAGTGAGTGAGTGTGTAGATGAAGGAAGAAGTGGGCGTGTGTGGGGACAGTGTGAGCAGGTGTGTGATGTATGGCTGTGTTTTTAAATGTGTTCAAGAAGAGAGAAAGATGTACAACTGTGAAATAACGGGTATCGAATTAGCGTTAAGTGAGACGCATGCATAGAGTAGTGTACGATAATTGTTAACATGTAAAATTTTAAAGTACAATACTTTGGGCTAAGTTAAAATTTCTGGAAAAAATCTGTAATTTTCTCAGAATATATGTATTTTTAATATTTTTTGTAAGCTTAGATTTGTACAAATCTTTTGGAGTCTTTAAACTCATGAAAATGTTTTGAAAAAAATTAGAATAATGTTTTTATAGTATAAGAAAGACTCAATATAAATTTGGTAATTTTTGGAGTTTATTTATTATCATTTCTGTATCGCATTAAATTTAACAAAATGAAAAATAAAGAAATAGTTTTGATGCCTTTTAAATTTTGATTTTTATTCTTCTAATTTTTATACACATATTAAGACTTTTACAAAAAAATACGCGTCTTTATTTCCAGCTAGAAGCAATTTTGGCAAATTACTGGTTTTTAGAATATTTAAGGAAATTATTTTTATTTTTAAAATAATAAAAATTGTTCAAAATTTTTATTTTTACTCCATATGCAGTATTAAGCTATAAGGAATGCTTAATGGAAATTAAAAATATTTTTGGGGTATTTCTTAGCCTTTAAAAGTGTAAGGAGTTCGGAATAGGTTGGCCGTGTGTGGAGACCGTTTTGAACTTCGTCGTTCCGGGTAGGGAAATGGGTATGCTGTTAAAAACTATATTATATTTATAATATATTAGTATGGATAGTATTCTGATAAGTGGTTTTTCAACATAGGTTAATTCCGTAAATTTGATCGAGAGCGTTTAGTTTCAGTTTACTTGAATCGAGGTAAGGGATTTCTTCTGAAACCCTATTTCATCTATTTGACATCGTAAATATTTTTTCTAAATTGTTTTGATGTTTCCATTAGACGCAGTTATAAATGTGATGAAATTGCATCGATTGCCATTAATACCCTGTTTTGAGCCTTGTATGTTTATTGAAAATTCCTTTCGATGCTACATATTTATTTCTCATTGTGCATCGATATAATCACTGCATCATCGATTTTTGCACTTTGCATATTGACATGCGTTAGTGTATTGAGGAGTTATAAGGATGGTCTGTATAGGGGGCAGTATAAGGATGGTCTGTTACTGTCGGGACATGCTAGTACCTTGAGGGTCTAACTAGTATTAATGAGCATCGCCTTTGTGACTTTGCTAAGTGATTTCCCTACATTGCCTGTGTGGCTTTGCATTATACTCATGTTCAATATCATTTGCATTGCTTTAGTGAAATTGAAAGTGTATCTATTGAATCTCGAATTGAGAATATTCTTTCATATTGTCATCGATATATTCTTCCAAATCGTTTTATTCTCTATCAAATTCTGAGCGACCTTACTAAGCTCTCAAAAGCTCACTCCCTTTTCTGTTCATTTTCGCAGGAAATAATCATCAGTAAGATTCCAGAACAATGAGCTTGATTATGTTTTTTTTTTTTGGGTTTCTATAGTGGTATTACATTGATCAGATAATTGAGGATTTTATCCATTGATTTGGTTAATGCTCCGGAAGTATTGGGGTGTTTCAGAGTTTCAAAACAAAACATATGTAATACCAACTTGTCTTAGTTGTTACACTTAAATGTCAATACTAACTTTGAAATAAGGCAACTAACTCTTGGTCACACAGCTAGCCCTTCAAATCCAAAAATCCCACCTACTGATCATCTGCAAGGAAAAAACAATAATGGAATGAGCCAAATGCCCAGTAAGGTCGCTCAAAGGACCAATCAAACAAAAGCAAAAATATTTGAGGAGCGAAATTTCGGAAGCGCAAAAATTTCAGCGGAACGGACATTAAACCAAATTTCGAATGTCAAAATATAGCTGAAAGACAAGATTTCAAAGGCACACCAGTTTCGACTAAACAGAGGTCAGACCAAATATCAAATGCCAAAATATAACTGAGTACGAAGACAGACACTAGAGAGTCATTCAGAAAGTGGTCACATACGTCATTACTGACACATGAGGCCGGTTCGGAAAGTAGGATTGCGATATTTAACTCAATTCCCGCTGAGCTAGCCCACGTTCTAGTCCATGTAATTAAGTTGGACATAAGTCACATACACTGTGACATGGCTCATAGAGTTACCAAAATAAAAATCTTAATATAACCGTTATCAAATATCGAACATGCCAAACAATATACAAAGTTTACGAAAGAATGATAATCATTAATCACTGAAATGAATGATATCAGTATGGCAAATTCTGAGGTCAAACAAATTCGACGGAATTAGATTTCCACAAGTCATAGCATTGAGAACAAGTTATTCACAACAAAGTTCAAAGCAAAGGGAGAAAAGCAAAGGGAGAAGAAAAAATTACTTAACTCAATTTAAAGAAGTTCAGATTTCAAAAAGAACTAAGGACTTACATGAACGATTGGTCAATCACTGATTTGAATTTTAAAAGTAAACCCTTACCTTAATCAAGCTTTTAAGAATACCAATCTTTGAGCATCACCTTAGAACTCAAGAGCTTCCCAAGCTTTCTCTCCCCTCTTTTACCACTGCAAAAGAAAAAGGAAACCAAGAACCAAAAAAAGGTGGGAAAGGAAATAAGACCACTATTTATATGGGACATTTTTTTTTATTTATTTATGTTTTCACTCGAAGGAAATTTTTTTTGCCTTCGACCGAAACCGGTATACGTGAAATGCTCTTTCAAAATTTTATTATTTTTTCTTCGACTGAAAACATGTTCTCATTCGAATGAAAACTTTTCATTCGAATGAAGCTTTTTTTTTTCATTCGAACGAATACTTTTCATTCGAATGAAATCTTCAGTAACTCGCTCTTCATGATTTTAAATATTTTTCGTTTGAAGCAAAAATCTTTTCATTTGAAACAAATACATTTTCATTCGAAGCAAAACTATTTTCATTCGACCGAATCTATCAGTCACTCCAAAACATCATTACCCTTCCCATTTTGATTTGAATGAAACCACTATTCATTCGACCGAAAATTTTGGAAATGTTAACCACTATGTTCTCAATATTATCAAAAGACTACAAATTTATTTACTTAAAATAGTAATTTTCACAAGAATTTTTTTTGGGGGTATAACATTCCGCTTCTGTCTCGTCTGGTGGTTTACATTATGGCGGGAACAGTTGGTGGCCGGCGGCAGGGGATCGGTGGTGAGGCATGTCTCACCGGATCTTGATTGGAGACGGTGATCTCAAGGTAAGTCTTCGATCTCGGTCAATCTAGGTAGATTTTCTCGATTGGCTTATTCTTCACTGTTCACCAGAGGTGGCCGGAATTTCATCGGTGACCAGAATCTCACTGATAGCAACCATATCTTCACTGGCACTTTTTGACCGACATATCTAAATAATCCTTCTGCTTTTTAGAATTGCTCTCTTATCTTTTTCCTAAAATACAATGGTGGACGTTTGGCTTTATGGTCGGTTGTGCAGTTAATAGTAGTAACATGAGGGCTTGGGGTAGAGGGGCTTAGCGTTGGGTATGGGGTTGTTCTTGGGACTCGGGGGGGATAGGGTCTTGGCACGTCCGGTGGGGTGGGGTGAGTTTCTGTTGGGAAGAAATTGGGAGGGGGGGGGAAGGGATTCGCCGGGATAGGGGCGGGGGGAAGAGATTTTTCTTGGGGTACTGTGGGGCAATTTGTTCAAGGTAGGGGGTCAGGCTTTACGGCTCTTTTCTTGTTTAGATCATCTTGTGTTCTACTTTGATTTGGTATGGGTGGGTAGTGGTTCCTCCACCCTGTATTGAGACAATTGGATTCAGATTTGAATAGTGTTAATAGAAAGTATGAACATTGCGGTGTTAATGATCCTGGAATGTGTGATGCGCCTTCTTAAACGACCTGCTCACGTCTGGGTCGTATTGTTCCTAGTTGTTTTGCTTTATTGTTGCCACCTTGTGTGTTGTAATTAGTAGTTGTTCTTATTTATGTTCTCGTTCCTTTTGAGTCCTAAACCTGTAAACTTTACATGTTGCTTTAAGAGCCCATTTGGTATTGATTAAAAAAAGCAAATTCAGCTTAAATTTTAATCAGTTTTCAAAATCTGATTTAATCAGAACCAGTTTGTTATTTGGCAAAAGTAGTTATAAACTAGATTAAATTTATATAAAGTATTTGGATAAAAAAATACTTAAATTAGTTTCACTATGACAAAATGACCATAGAGGACATTCAATAAACAATTTTATAATATCCAAGCAACGTTAACAAAACTTGTATTCGTAAATAACTACTGCAATTCAGATACTACATCGCTAAAATAGAAGAAAAGATTACAGTACAAGTAGATTTATGACTATACTGGAATTCAGGTAAGCATGACAATTACATTACAAGTAAAATAGAAGAAAAGATTACAATATGAGAAGATAGACCTTACAGAAATGGGGTGGGGGAATTGAAGAGGGCGGTTGTATCCCCCTTTGTTAGCCGTGTAAGAGAAGAGATAACCTCCAGAAACTATTTAATTAATTAAGGGGTATGAGATTTATTTTTTGTGAAAAACATGTGGATAGAATGGTAAATCAAAAGGTTAAACCTGATTATGAAAAAGTGATTATTAATCCTCACTTTTGAGGATTATGAATTAAATCAGTTTATAACTTTTGAAGATAGATTAAATCTCTTAATCTCTTTTGCCAAATACCCATAAACCTGATTTAATTTAGATTAAATCAGGTTTGACTATCCCATAATCAATTCCAAACACTCTCTAAGTTGAGTTAAAGTATAAGATATATTCTGCTCTAGTCTAATTGTAATGAGTATAAGTTTATTAGTTTTTTTTGTTACTGTCAACTTTTCTAGTCATGTATAGTGAGTCACGAGAATGTCGTGACCTATAATATCTGTAAGCTTTATAACAGAGCGACTGTGTAACTTTAAAGTTATCATTGTAATTCTCGAATTTATCAAAATAATAATAATAATAACAAAACCTGGGATCGTTTGTTTACCGCTTTTGTTTTTCATAGTTGTAGCGATGGCAAAAAAAAAAAGACACCAATTATTGAACACATCACCAACCTTGATCATCAATCCCCAAGTACCGACAACCAACACGTGAATCACCACATCACCACCTCTATTATCGAACTCCTCCCACTAACCACCCACTACCATAGATCCCTACTCACACCCACCACTTAAATCACCACAAACGCCACTAAATACGCCATTATAGGAAAAAATTTGCAACCCCCTTTACCATAAATCTGATGCACATCCACTCGCTGCCACCCATAACCACTACCAACACTCCACCCACAACCACCGGTCTCCAACTCCAACCGGCCACATTTTTCGCTGTAAAATTGTCATCTCACTGCCCAAAGGCTCCGAACAACTTCAATGTATTACACACGAGGTGCAATGATGGGGATATGGTGTTGATTGTTAAGTATTGATAAAGGTATAATGATAGAGGGTATTCTAGGATTAGTTTATTCATTTTAGATAATTCAACCATCATCCCTGAAGGCCAGACTTATCAGAATTTGCATTTGCATGAACACATATGTTACACACAAGAAAAAAATATGTTCACTAAAACACAAGGACCTCGTCTTTATTTAACGTGCCAACAAGCATATTGCCTCCTAGGCATTCCCATAGCTGTTCTGGGCACAC
Source organism: Escallonia herrerae (assembly GCA_033070095.1). Classification (NCBI taxonomy): domain Eukaryota; kingdom Viridiplantae; phylum Streptophyta; class Magnoliopsida; order Escalloniales; family Escalloniaceae; genus Escallonia; species Escallonia herrerae. The sequence goes on from JAVXUP010000350.1 coordinate 301,310, forward strand.
TTCAATTTGGACCCAATGTTCAACATCTTTCACTCGCATACGGTAGGGATGACATTTGTCTCACTAATCTCGACATTGCTTAATCATGCAGCACGGTACGACCATTCAGTTTTGCCTGCAAGTTGTAAATTTCATACTAAAAATCTATCAAGGCCACCATAAGGACATTAACCTTTGAAAGAATTGGAAGTGACTCAAGATGCCCCGTATTTTTTTATCACATTATTCCAAGCATCTTTAGTCCTTCTACGAACTATACTTGGTTCCAATTGCCCCCACTATTTTCTTATAACAATTATGTGACAATAGAGACATAATGGGAATGTAGGTGAATATAATTGTTGGAAGTGTGCCAAATAAAGATCTATCATTACCCTATTATAACTCGGATACAGGCTAACTATTTTCCCATCATTACTCCTCTAGACCGAATCAACCATTGTCTTTGGTAATAGGCAAGTATTTGTGACATTGTTAAAGGTCAGAAGGACACTCTTTTAATAGAGACACTTTTTTTGTCATTACTAATTTTGTTATTGTTATTATGCATACAAGTACGAGATCTTCGAATCAGCACTTTGACCGTTGTTGTTTAAGTGTGCAACGCACGGATCAAAACTAGTGTGATATGAAACACATGCTATGATGAATTGGCTCACACAGAGTGCATGTCAAAACTCTACTCATATGTCATACAAACGGTTGTAGTCGCCATTTGAGTTTTCATGATATCCCTTAACTAATAAGTGCTTCGAGATCTCACGTCTGGCTTTCAGCACAAACTTATATAGCTTATGGATTTATAACACTTGGTATTCGTTACCTAGAGTTTACTATCAAATGGTTAAACATTGCTCATGTACGAACTACAAAAGACCAAATTTTACTAAAAGTTTCATTACCCAAAGACCAATATATATCATCGCTCGACCTAAAGTTACACGTTAGATCAAAACTTACAGCAACATGTCCAAAATCCAACTACTACATAACATGAAGTTAACTAGTCAAGACCATAGTTTACGATGAAATGTACAAGATATAACTACAATATATGACCAGACCGTACCACAAATATACTAACAGCTTTTTGTTAGTGATTACTTGACGAACTTACCATCCTATTTTACTTGATGACGATCAATTATAACGAATACATCAACCCTATTGTGAAAGTAGGAACAGAAAGCGGAGCAACTGAGCAAGTACGTAAAGCACAAATTGGTCAATCACTTACGTGCTTGATTTTTACCCTCCGAAGGCCAATCTTTACAGTTTGTTGACTCTACTCACCATCAAATCTATGAAACATATAACTAGTAAATGACCTGAAGTTACACTAGTCAGGCCAAATTTTAGTGGCAAATATATAAGGTATTACTTCTATAATATCAGAAATAAAATTAAAAACTTTTGATCAATGATTGTTGGACAACTTCAATTAAGAACTTTCTAGCAATGATTGCTTGTAAATCCACTATCGAATATTCTAACTTTGATGAGCAATTTGAACCAATACTTGGACGCTTTTGTGAAAGCATGAATAGAAAGGTAAGCTAAGAGCAAATTTACACCACGAATTAAACAATCATGTACATGCTCACTGTTTACAGCCCGGAAAACAATATTTAATGTTTGTTGATTTTATATTTAGGTACTATTAAATGTATGAAAATGATTAGTGCTTGACCTAAAGTGATACTATGGAGGTCAAATTTTTACTAGAAGATGCATAAATCCTTCCTACTGTGACCTAAAGTTACACCGTCACGATAAATATTTACTACAACATTATTAATTGCCATGGTGACCGTAAAATTCAAGAGTTACATAACATGGCGAATTATTACTACATTTAGTGTCATAGAGTTACCATGTGATGATCAAATTTACTACGACATGCACAAAGGTTTACTATAATGACCTAAAGTTATACCGTAAAGATAAAAAGTTTACTATATAACATTCACAAAATATTACATGCCCAAACTTACTTTTGCATTTATCTTGAATGTGACCTAAAGTCGAATTCTGTCATTCGAACTCCACTAATGAATTGACACATGTTATCACATTTACTTATCGGCCGAAGTGATTATGTTCTGCTTTTATGAGCGACCATCTTTTGATGAACAAATACTACCTCGGGTAAAGCAGTACTCATGAGGTCTTTACTAATTTTTTATGCAAGGTTTGCTAAACTATTACTATTTGACCAATTTGTTTCTTCGAACTAATTGTTAGAGTAACAACGGATCAACATGAACGAGTTATCATAAAACCTGATGAATCCGACAATGATAAATGCACCGGTGATTTATAGGTGACGAATATAAGGTGAAGGAAACACAAGACCACCTTCATCAAGCGCTTGTCCATATAACTGAGGTTCTTTGAATTCTAAATTTAACAAACCCCCAATATTATATTCATCTATCCAAGCAAAAGGGTTACTGGTAAAGTGCTTTTTTCTACTAGATATACGACAATGTTTAAGTGACCAAAATCTACTAGTAATGATACTTACTCATTCACGACTTCACTATTGTCGAAGACCACTGATTATATTCAGACGATCTTCGTTTACCATCAAATTTATGATTATTGCTAGTTGTTGTCATTTTACTGATACATGACGCAGAGTTACATTGTGGCAAAGCATGAGGTGGTTACCATATGAGGGGTCGGCCACGTTGTGGAGGGATCATCACGGCAAGAGATATTAAATGACTTTGATTTGAAGAAAGACAGTACGTTGCTCCGGAGTTCCACTAAAAGTATGTAAGCATCATTCTCGTTCTAATTTGATTTGTCGAACTCGACTCATTTAAAATTTTATTCAGTTATACGTAAAATATGTCGATCCTCAAGTTACACACACGCATACATATTATATATGTATTCATAAGATAGAGATGATAAAACCATAACCATCATCTGAAAATCTATAAAAAGAAAAAGGGACTTTGGGCCAAACACGTGTGTGCTCTCTTAGTCCTTGCCAAATGTAGACCAAACTCAAAAAAAAATTCTCTTTGCCTAATCTTTGTGTGGAAGCTATCATGGCGCATCCCGCTACACAGACGGAGAATTCCGTTCCAAGGCGTATTGTCATGTTCCACTTTGCTTTAGCATAACATCATTATTCCCTTCCTGCCTTTTCACTTTAACCCCTTGGTTGTTCTTCTTTTGCACCAGACACACACGCAGACACACACGGAGTACGTGAAAACTAACCAGCTACCTCATCTCTCAGACTTCCACACCCAGAGCCATGAAAGATTCACTGGGTAAGTCTTTTTGCCGTTCTATTTCCGTTCTTGTTTCCTTATTTCTCTTTTTCTTTTATCTCCTACTGTTGGAATTGCGTGACAACAGTATTCTTGGACATTATAGCAATCCTTGATGATTAACAGAAGCTGCTGTAAAACCCATCATTTTCTTGTACTTGTTAGTGATTATATGTGACAGAACTATGCCACAAATCTTCCAAACCATCACATTCATTCACAAGATTTCATGAGCATAAATACTCCAAATTAGAGAAGAACCCCAGAAAATGATCTAAAACATCACATTCATTCACAGTCATTACAAAAGAACCCTAGAAAATTAGGGAAGCCTACAACGTGTTGCAGAGATTAGTTAGGGTTTCTTCCTCAATGTGACATGTAATTACCAGCTTCTTGATTGTTAATCTACTTCATTGAAACGCTTATTTGGCAATTGTTGAACTCAAAGATTGTTTAGTAAGGTTTGGATTCGTGGTTGGTGTTGCTCTCTTAGTTGGTTATGCTTGAAAAGTTTTATAGAGGGGTATGATTTTCTGATTGATATGTAGGGTCATGACGTGCTTGTGTACTTGGTGGATTTTGGTTATTTTTTTTTTCAAACACATTAAGAGCGTCCTAAGAATTATGGACTTATTAGTGATTTATGGTTTTATGAGGCACTGCCTTGAAGTATGAACAGCTAATCTGTGATGGAAATGTCAAAAGCATAGTCAATTTACTAAAAAAGAGGGAAAATACAACTATGACTAACTATGGTTGGAACCAAGGAAATATGTTGAAAACAGGATGCTTAGAACACGCGCTATGTGTGAAGGAGCTGAGTTTGGACTGGTGTTGATGAACCAGATCTCTAAGAGCTTGTCTTAAATCACGAAGACATGTTGGACCAACTCGGCATTGTGGGTAGTGGCTTATCAGTTGGGCATTTCCATCCATCTTTTAGATAAAGGTTAATGGTTTTACTCTTGTTCTTAGGCATGATATACATTGTTGGCCCATTATCTAACAGAGGTCTTGTTGTGCAAGGTTTTGGGTTTGATACTTTCCCTTGCATAGTTGGTCCCCCTTTTGTGATGGTGCGACCTGCAACTCGTTTATTTTGCTCTTGGTAATGGTGAACCTTGATTTGTTTCTCTTTAATTTGTCTCTCCATATGCAATTGGGGGCTGGCATGTGAGAAGGAGTTGCCCATTCTTCAACGGCTTAAGCTTATAGAGCAATTGGTGACTGGACACAAATTGCCTTTAGTTCCCTTATTGATTAGCCAAATTTTGTATTGTCTCTTTTGCTAAATTAGCCATATTGGAAGCATGTGGCATGTGGTGAGAGAGAGGACTCCTCTTAGTTGGCTGTTGGGAAATCAGTGACCGGTTAAATTGGCTTATTCTTTCAACAATTCGTTGCAATAATAAGAAAAAATGAATGAAGATGGTAGTTAGGAGATGAAAGGCATATTTAAAGATACCACTTATCAGGGGAAGTTGGGTAATGCAGGAAGAGAGCGGCCACCATGAAATACAAAAAGGCAATTAATGAGGACGTTAGGGAGGAGGGAGGGATGATGCTAATCTTAAATCTGGTACTCGAGACGGTTTGGACATGTTCAAGTAAAGCCACTACATTCTTGAGTTAGAGTACGTGGTTTCTGCCTAGTCGGCAAGGCAACAAGAGGTGAATTGGTAGACTGGGAGGTAACATTTATTGTAGTGAGAAAGGGCGTCAGTGGCTTGTTATGGATTCTCTCTCTCTCTCTCTCTCTCTCTCTCTGTGAACTGCTCTTCTTCTTTTTGGCTTGTTACCCGAGTCTTGGAATTGTCATTATAGATGTTTACATTTATAAGTAAGCTTCTTTCGTACATAAGTGCTACAGAATACAAAATGGTAGCATTTTGTAAGATCCTTGAAGCTTGTAATTTGTTGCTTAGTGGTGATTTATGTGGTACAAACCTTGGGTGAAGGTGTATTGTTCAAATAAATTGATATGATATACAGATATAGTTATGTGGACTGTGGAGTGAGCCTAAATCCGAATTGTTGTGCACTAAAGGCAGAGATTAGAGTGACGGAATTAAAAGAATTCTGTTTGGAAACTTAGAACTTGCTGAAGGAAACCTTCCTTAGCATCTGTTGCGATTTCGTTTCCTTTTCATCTGTTAAATATGACTTCTAAATGTCTGTTGATATATGTATGACAGTATTATTAGTGATGTTTAATATGGCAAAGGTTCAATTACACTTGAGTTGGAAAAGGTGAATCAAATATGACAAGCAGATGTTTTGCCTGCACGTCTGAGCATAAATATTCTCGATGCATTTCTGTCTTGTGTTTATGTTTCTAAGAAGCATGTTTAAATTGCATTAACATCATATAGACAAGGCACCATTCCATCGATTTTCTGCTATTGGACTAGACGAATCTTCCCATTTTTGGGATACAATTGACAGTAGCTATTGCACATAAGGCTGAACCGTTCTTGAAAGCATTTCCGCTTCCGCATCACATAGAAGTAAAAAGCGGTTTTATTTTACTACCACCAAATAAGTACTTCACCGACTCCCATACAAGCCTCAACCACAACCACACCCCCAACCCGGTCCCCCGCCTCCTCGGGGGCAAAAAATGGTTTGCCTTCAGATACCAGCAACCATGAGTGCCACCTCTCACTGATGTCACAGTTAATGCCACCGCAACTGTCAACTTCCGTCTTCACCTTCTTTCACTGTCAGACACCTGCATCACCAACAGAATGTATTCACTTACCTACTATAGCCACAAACTTACCATCATCACCTCCTGGTCATCTCACTCGGCTATTAGAACTTGCCAGAGCGACTGCTGGCAGTAGATTTAATATGAGTTTTTTTGGTCAGTACTCTGTACAGTTGTTGACAACTACAATCCTCATTTTCTCTGCCTGCCTTCTTCCACCATTAGTCCTTTTCCATATCCAATATGGGCAAGAATATCTTGGAGTTATGCAAGTGGATTGTTTATCTACAATATCTGTGTGGCAGTTTAACCTTCATTCCACTCGTAAAATTTTTACCGTATGCAAACATTTACCTGAATAATGGCATTCAAGACTAGGCTTTGTATGTAATGGTACAAGAATCTAAAATAGACACAGAAATCATTTATCAAAGTTTGATCTTTATGCTTGTGCTTACTCTTACTCATCGTTTTGAAGGCACATCTCACTCTTGCCCTAGTCTGAAGTCATTGTCCAACAAAGTGGGAGGTATTCTCTGCTGTGGTAGTTCACCAAACAAGTATAAGAGATTAGATAATAAGCTTGAAAGGAAAATGATGGACGTTAAGAGAAGTGCACCAGGACGTAACAATTTCAGATCAATCAATAGCATAATCATGCGATTCCCTCAGTTCAAAGAGGGTTTGAAAGAGATTAGAGGTGTATTTGAACAGTATGGTGAGTTCTAATAAGGTTGCTTTCAATTTATAGTGTTCAATAACCTTAGGACTTTCAGGGAGGATTATTCCAGAATGTTTAGTTCACTTCATGTCTGATGGCTTCCTGTACAGATGAAGATTCTAATGGAACTATTGACCTAGAGGAACTTAAGAAATGCTTACAGAAACTGCAAGTTGAACTGACGGAACAGGAGATTAATGATCTTTTTGGTTCCTGTGACATGGACGAAATTGAAGGGATACAATTCAATGAGTTTATTGTCCTTCTGTGTCTCATTTATCTTCTGATAGACCCTGCCACCTCTTCTAACACCGTATGCCCATTTGACTCCTTTTGAATCTTTTTGTTTTGTTGGTGTGTTCGAATCACTTTCTAGTTAACCCGTGCTCCACCTATCTCCATCATACTCTGTTTCAGACATCGAAGATGGGTTCTCCACAGCTTAAAGCAACGTTTGATACTATAATAGAAGCATTCTTGTTTCTCGACAAAAATGGTGATGGAAAGCTAAACAAGAATGACCTGGTTAAGGCATTGAATGAGGATTCACCTTGGGAAAGATCCCCTGCGCACATTAGTAGGACTCGATTTGGTATGGTCCTTACTTCTTTATAGCTGTATGAACTAACTTTGCTGTTGCAATTCCTCATAGTTTATCATAATTGCAGAAGAAATGGACTGGGACAGGAATGGGAATGTCAGCTTCAGGGAGTTCCTTTTTTCTTTGGTCAACTGGGTTGGGATGGATACAGATGATGAAATTCCTATAATTGCATGTTAAGTAGATGCCTAAGAAAAGGACAATTGAGATGACCTGAAGTGAGGTCAGTAAGTGTGTATATATCCTCGAGTTTGTAATATCTAATGGTGATGTCATGTCATGTTTACATCATGTGTGTTCTACTCAGGTATAGAACTTTCGATTCGATATTCGTGTGAGTTCCCGTGTGTATGCGCAATCCATATATTGTACTTGAAAATCATGATCACCCCAGATGTTTAAACACATCCAATGGTTTACTGCATTCTTCCTACTTAATTAGGCTATGAGAAAATACTGTGTACATTTTCTGTCTTTATGTTGTTGCATATTATGTGAAGCTTCATTGTATTCCTAGAGCTTGGATTCTCTTAATCAGTAACATCGAATAAGCATTGCTCTGTTTCCATTCTTCTCTTCTCTCCTTCTTTAGCCCTTCCTCCATGAAAGATTTGTCATGCCCGTCAAGAATGCTGACAATCTGCCTCATGCTTGGTCTTGATTCTGGCTTCGAGTGTGTGCAAGCCATTCCTAACTTTACCAGCCTCACCAGTTCCTTGTGATTGTACTCTCCATCCAGCCTCCAGTCTGCCAATTCAGTGTAAAGTTTTTTTTGTGCCTCGAATTCATGGACTCTCTTTACTAATAGTACCTCAGGTTTCCGAAAGTCGACTGCCATTTGCCCACTAACAACCTCAAGCACCACCACGCCAAAACTATAAACATCAGCCATTGGGGTCGCCTGACCGCATTCCATAGACTCTGGTGACATATAACCGAAAATCCCACGAACTGACTTATTGTTGTCAACAACTATATGGTGGCCATGCTCTTTTCGTGTCAGGAACTCAGCGAGGGCAAAGCAAGTGAGCCTTGGGTTCATGTCTGGATCAAGAATGATGGCGGAAGAGGTAATATTTCTGTGAATCACTTGCTCCTCCCATTCTTCATGGAGATAACGGATGGCAGAAGCCAGCGACTTGACTATGTTGTATCTCTGATGCCATCCTAGGATTGAATGCTTGCTTTTGTAAGCATGATGGAAAAGACGGTTACTTAGAAGACAATTTTCTGAGTAATCATAGACGACAAGCATCTCTCCTTGCTCAGTGCACCACCCACGAAGCTGTACAAGGTTTCGGTGTCGAAGTCTTCCTAAGTTTTGGAGTTCATTCGAGAAGCGCGCCCGCAGTGCAGGGCAGGTTTTCATGCCTAACCTCTTCACTAAGATGTGTTGACTGTTGTCAAGGAAGCCATGGTAGGCAGTTCCAAAGTCTAGCTCTGCGACCCTTCGAGAATCTGAGAAATTATTAGTGGCAGAAACGATTTCCTTGAAGGCTATTTGGCGAGGAGTTTCGACCATCGGGAAATGATTTGGTTGACAGCGACTCTCTGTAGAGCTGAAATCGCTGTTCTGGCATTCTGCGGTTTCATAAATAGTTTCTCCCTTGGCTGTGATAAATGTGGCGTTTGTGCTGGGTATGCTGGATGACCTTGTGGGGGTATTGGCGGTGGTCGACGACCTCAGAGTAGTTGGGCTGTTTGTGCAACTGTTAGTTGGGGAAGATAAAGAGATGTATAGAGGGTTAGCCATGAATGATGGAAGATCCGGAAGTTTCCCACAAAGGTTGCCTGAAAGTGCTTCCACAACCCATTTGATGTTAGGCCGTGATTGCGCATCATGAAGGGTGCATAGAAGACCGAGGTGGATCAGGCGTTCCATGTCGGAAAGCTTGTAAGACCCATCCAGGAGGCGACTATCTGCTGCTTGTAGAAGACTCCCATCATCGGAGAGCCTTCTGATCCAATCAACCAAAATGATCTGATCATCTGGGTATGTGAGATTTACCGCCCTCCTTCCTGAAATAATCTCCAGGACAACAATTCCAAAGCTGAAAACATCTGACTTTGCGGTTGCAAAGCCTCGCCTTTGGAAACTCTCCGGTGGTAAGTATCCAATTGTACCCCCAATTCTACTAGTTTCTGCCATCCTAAACTTGTGATTCTTCATTGAGGGTACCATAATTCGGTACTCAAGTTCATGTTCTAGCCACCTAGCCAGTCCAAAATCACCAAGCTTCGCGTTATAGTGGGAGTCAAGCATCACGTTGCTCGTTTTCACGTCCCGGTGTATGATCTGAGTCTCCAACTGCTCATGGAGATAAAAAAGTGCAGCTGCCAAACCACCGATTATTTTTGTTCTCTGTCCCCAATTCAGAGTCACAGGACCTACATCTTCTGGGCGTTTGAATAGTATCCGATCAAGGCTAAGGTTTGGCATGTACTCGTATACAAGAAACAGCCGATCTTCATGAACACACCAGCCACGGAGGCGGACGAGGTTCCGGTGGCGGAGATGAGCCACCGCCACCAACTCTGCCGCGAACGTCTTCTCAAACCGCTCCCCTCTCTCCACCAAGCATTTCACTGCCACCATTGTTCCATCACTCGGTAAAACTGCTCTATATACCCTACCAAATCCTCCACTACCAAGAAGTCCATCCTCGCTGAAGCCATTAGAGCCAATGTAGAGCTCAGCATAGCTGAATGTCCTCGGATTGTCTCCCCCAACCTTTTCTAAAATTTGAACTCCCTCCGCGTCATGGAACAGGCATGAGGGTTGCTTTTGGGGCGCGTTATAACCACAAAAATTCACCCATTTCGAGTCAAAGAAGCGGTGAAGCGACTGGCGAAGGATATCACAAATCTGCGCGCCACAGCGATGGGATGACTTTTTGTTGGTTGGTTTGTGGACTCGGCTACTAACAACGGGTTCGATCTCATCGAAGTCTGCTGCTGGTAATATGAAGCAGAGGTGGTTCAACTGCATGGTGGTAGTGAGTGAGCATCAGTTGCACCTGGAATTCTGAATGGGAATGTGGATATATAGGCGCATAGAATGTATGGATAGGTCTGATGCTGCTATTTCATGTGTGCTGCTTTTGTCAAACGCGGTTAGGTTGCATGGTTGAATTGTATGCAATTTAAGGATAAAGTGGCCAACTATTACCGACCCTGGTGTGATGCAAGTTAATGAAGATTCTTTGGTAGGTCGCTTGGTTCTAAAACACTTTAATGCCCATCAATCCTTTCGCTTTAGGAGCAGCAATATATATTATACCTCTATATTCAAGGGTGTGAAACAGGTAATACAAGATCTCAGCCTCTGAAAATGGAGTGAATATTGCATAGTTCTAGATTATTGGTTCCGATCATATAGCACAATTGGATCGATAGGGGGCGGTGGCAATAGACCCATGGGATAAGCACGACGGGAAATTACTTATTATATATCCAATGGTCTTAGATAGTTAGGACCACTCCCGATATTTTCGGAAAAATGACTAGGAATTCTTTGTCACTATAGTGAACTTTTTCTGTTAGATGTTTTGGTACTTTCGCTAATTGGGCGTTACTATTTTTAGCTGACCACAAATAGATAACTAATTTTCACAAAATAGATTTGTTAGAGTACTTGCATTCCCATTTAAAACTATGAAGCTTTAGATTGCCTATTTTTGTATAAGTTTCTTTTCATTGTTTGATGAGACGTTCAGTTAAGTAAGTTGAGCACGACCGCAAGCGAGACTGCTGTGCATGGATACTTGTGATTTAAAGGGTTGTGGGGTATTTATAATTAATAAAAACAAACTACCTAAGCATACAAGTAAGCAATTGTTTACTATTCACTCTATTTAGCTTTGTTTTCTTTCAAAATTATGTGGCACTAGATATTGTATTTGCTAATTTCACTTACTTTTGTTATTGCTAACTACGATAACTCATGATTAGGGAAAAAACTACGATAACTCATCAATGGCATACCTTGAGCTCGCTTTTGTTCTGGTTGGGATGACATGTTTTTTGATCTATTTTTTTGCAAATACTGTTATATAAACCTAATTCGAACCTAAAGAGTGTTTTTTTTTTGGTGAATAGTAAAAGCATTTCATTTATTAAATGGTTTACAAGAGTCGTCTCGGCCATCTTATCATTTTATAGATTTAAAATTTTTAAAAGTTATATACATATAACTACACTCTATCCACATTAACAGGTTTGATATGTAAATATCAAGTACAAAAAAAGTTCAGTCCATAGATATTCAAAATCTTGATTTGTATGCAAATGAGCCAGCGACTCGTAAAGATCCGAAAGACTTCTGCGGGTCTACAGAACTTGACAAAGCAAGACTTGTCACAGTTTATAAACCAAGAAGAAAGTTGTTCTGCAAAACTCAAGTCTGGAACACTTTCCAAAATCTGCAAAAGACTTCTATGAGTTTAATAGACTTTGGGAAGGTTCTGCCAACATTCTTAATTGGCTAACGATGTTTCATGCACACTCTGCTTATTAGGAATTCTTATTTGAAGATCAGCAATTGCAATGATGAACTTTGATTAGTTAAAATGGCAGATGACATACGGCTACATAAAATTGCATGCAGTGTGATGTAATAACATGGTATATCCTAAAGTTTGCTTAAATGGAGTACTAAAGAGCAACATGGTATATCCTAAATTATGCTTAAATGGAGTACCAACGAGCTAAAAACGTGATATTTCAAAGCCGGGGGGGGGGGGGGGGGGGGGCACACAAATTAAGAAACAAGATCGTACAGGTCGTTGACCGTTCCAAAGTGATCATTGTTCTATCATCTGCATTGCTTTTCGGTTATTGGTTCCTCCTTTTTTTTTTGCATGATTTCTTCGGGTGTTTTGACTGGATCCCTAAAAAAAACAGAAAAAAAAGAAGCAAGCAAACTATTCCAAAATTTGGAAAATTTATTTCTGCCCAAAATGCAAATTCTTCTTCTTGTCTTGTACGAGCCAAATAGTACTGCAGGACTTGGAAAAGCAAATGTGAAATCACACCTTTTCTCAAACAAGTGCACGCACTTTTATTCTCTTTGTGAAGGTCCGGACATGATTTCAAAGTTTCAAGTCTGCAAGTGAAAAATGATGGAGAAACTTTCTTTGCCAAAGCCACCAAAACTCCCAAGTATTTTTCCTTTGTTCTTGAATGACCATTAGCACTTGCTTCACGTTTGCTCAAATGAAGTGCAAAATTAATCGGAAAAAGAAAAAAAAGGGAAAGTCAAATTTCACGCTGTGTTATATTCTTGATGTGTTGTTTGTCACTAAAATATTTATTAACACTAACCACTTTAGCGATAAAAATGACATGTAGACAAGCTTTTGATAGTCTGCAAATATTTACTCACTAAAAGAAAGTGCAAATATATGTATCTCCGAATGTCATTTTCTCATAGTCATGTGGCATTTCTTCTTGTTATGAACTTAGGCTTATTAGACGAGGAATACTCATATAGTTTCTATTAGTAAAGAGTCACAAATTTAAATGATTTAATTGTCATATTCATCAATATGTAGTTGAGAGAAAACTTCAGAAACTATGGCTAAAAATAAATCACTTTTTTTGGGTCAAAATTGTATATACCATCATGGAAGACGGCTGACAAGCATAAATCCGAGGATTAAAGTACACATCTGCCAATAAAAATGCAAGATGGAGTTTTTTTCTTTTTATATTTATTAGGCTTGCTTGAAAGATGTCTAATCATCAAAAGCATCTTCAATTTTATTTGGGACAGTGATGAAGTGAAGTCGTTGAAATAGACGAAGTGAAACTCTTGGGACAGTGGCTCGGGTGGAGTTTTTTTCTTTTTATATATATTAGCGCGCGCCGAAGATAATTGGATTTGGTGGTGATATGATTGCTCTAATTTGTCAAGATCAGTGGCATCAGGTACTAAGACTTAAGAGGGCAGCTTAGATGCAAAAAGGTTGATGCCATGGACATTTGTTGGAGAATCTCAGTAGACGGTGTTTCTTAATTCTTGGAGGGTGCTTTTATTCAACTACGGACTAGTTTCATGTTGAATTATGTACCCGATTTGGCCAACAAGAACCGGCCCATAATGACATGACATCACTTGTTTAGGTAATGGATAAGAGGAGATAATAATAAACTGTGATCGCCAACTGTTTAGGAATTCATACTTCTCACAAGATGCGCCCTTTACTATATTATATATATCCTTCCATCTCAAACAAATTGCTTCATTTTAATTTGGCACACATATTAAGGAAATAAATTATTTTATATTTTACCAAGAGAGAGCGGGAGAAAAGAAGGGGAGGAGAAAGAAGTGGGTCAAGAGAGAGAGAGAGAATGAATTGTTTGGAGGATTAAATATATAGAGAGAAAGAGAATTAAAAAAAATGTAAAAAGGGACAAATATGAAAAAAATACCTATATAATTTTTCTTTTTAGGACGGCTAAAAAAAGATCAATTTTTTTGAAATGGAGGGAGCAAATATAAATTATCGTTATGGTCTCCCATGTCTCCCCATTATTTTTGGTCGAACCCGCCCCATCCATCGTACGCGTTATATCGACCAACTCCTCCATTTGTCTCTATTCGGGTGTGGGTGTGTGTGTGTGTGGGGGAGGTGTGCGGTGTGTGTGTGTGTGTTGGGTGCAAATGTGCAATGAGGTTCACCGTTGGGTCCATCCACATTTTCCATGTATTCCATGTGGACTTTGCTAAGTTTAAGAAAGACAATATAGGCTTTTTAGGCTGAATTAATTACTCGGTTGACCACTGTACTATTAGGTAAATTCAACTTTGGTCACTGGACATCGATTGATGTCAAAGTAAAACTTTGAAATTCTTTAATTTGACAGAGTGGTCTGATTGAAACAAATTTCGAAATTTGGTGATCACTTTGACACAAACCGTTGTCCAGTGACTAAAGTTGAATTTGCCTAATAGTACAGTGGTCAACCGAATAGTTAACTGCTTAAAGCTTGTATGTGATAGTAAGATTTGGACTGCACTTGGTCAATGTGTGACCATAAGGAACTAAAGGCTCAAAGCCTTGCATATTGGCTCTTGGTTGGGCTCTCAGCCCTAGTGTTGGCGGCGGCAGAGCCTTCAGGGCCGGTTTACATGGCTGCCTTTGTAAGGCTTGCCGTGTAGAAACCAAGTAGCGAAGAAAATTGTGAATTTTTCTCGAGATCCCAAATGTTTTGTGAGCATTTGTAAGAGTAATTGTGGGTTTCTTTGTGGGCTACCTATGTGCTAAAGAATACAAAAGGACTTAATAGTTGGAGAGTAGTAACGGCTTTCTTGAGGTACTCTTTTCTAATGTCCAATGTTGCATAAAGAAGAACCATCATAATATTTTATTATCGAGACATGCTAATTTCACCCCGTGGTTTTATCTGCTCTACGTAAGAGGTTTTTCAATCTTAACTTCGGTTTTGTGCTCTTGTTCTTAGTATTTTTTTTTCTACTTGTGGTGGGTTGGTGTTGATCAGTATTTTATCTTGACAATTACGTTTGCTTTTTCTATATTCACACAACACTGGGGCACGAACTGCAAAAGTGGTACCGGGGGGCCAGGTTAGGGTGTCTTGATTGTGATCGGATCGAAGAGTCTCGAGATAATTTGATCAAAAGCCTCTACATTTGATTACTTTCGATTTGGAAGCCAAAAATTAGACATCCTTTTCTGTGAGGTTTTTATGACCCTATCTAGACCACATGCAAAGATGACGAGGAATGGGGACGGACGAAGAAGAGGACTGTTGGCTACTTCAAGCAATTGATTGACCACAGTATCTTTCATCACATTAGGCAAGAGATTGTAGCTGTGGTGGTGAGTTAGCATCACAGCCTTTTCTATGAGGTTTCAACTGCATGGTGGTGGTGAGTTAGCATCAGTTGCAGCTGGAATTCTGAACGAGAACGTGAATATATAGGGGCAGAGATTGTAATGGATAGGCTAATACTGCTATTTCATGTGTGCTTTTTTGTTTTTTTTGTCGAACTTGGTTAGGTTGCATGGTTGAACTGTATGCTACTTAAGGATAAGCCGGCCAACTATTACCGACCCTGGTGTGATGTAAATTAATGAAAATTATTTGGTAGGTCGTTTGGTTCTAAAACACTTTAATGCCCACCAATCCTTTCGCACTAGGAGCAGCCATACGTATCATACCTCCATTTCCAAAGGGTATGAAACAGGTAACACGAAATCTCAGCCGATAGTCCCGGATTTTTGGTCCCGACCATCTACCACAGTTGGAGCGATAAGAGGCGGTGGCAATAGACCCATGGGCTAAGCGAGACGGGATTTTATAATTTATCTGATGATTCTTGATAGTTAGGACCAATGGTTCTGGACCACCTAATATTTTCGCGAATATGACTTGTAGTTCTTTGTCACTAAATTAAACTTTTCCCACGAGATATTTGTTACTTTTTTTGTAATTTTGGTGTTACTATTTTTAGCCGACTACAAATAGACAACTTATTTCCACAAAATAGATTCGCCAGTGTGTTTGCATTCCATTTAAAACTATGAAGGTTTAGACTGCCTATTTTTGTGTAAGTTTCTTTTTATTGTTTGATGAGACATTCACTTAAGTAAGTTGAGCATGACCGGAAGCAAGACCGCTATTTGTGATTTTAAGGGTTGTGGGTAGTTATTATTAATACGAGCAGCACCGCTATTTATGATTGAAGAGTTGTGGGATAATACGAGTACTCTATCTAAGCACGAGAGTAAGCAATCTTTACAATCACCTTAGTCAACTTTCTCTTCATTCAAAATTGTCCGGAAAAATTTAAGTGGGAGCATAATTTCATTTGCTAATTTTACTTACTTTTGTTATCGCTAAAGATGTTTTGGCCATGAAACAAATTATGATAACCTATCCTTGAGCTCCCTTTTGTTTTGGTTGGAATGACTCGTTTTTTCGATCTATTTTTTGCAAATATTTTTCCATAAAACCTGATTCAAAGCTAAAGAAATTTTTTAAACATTTAAAATATTTCATTAATTTAATGATTTTACAAGACCCATCTCGGCCATTTTATCATTTTGTCAATCTAAAATAACTAAAAAAAATTACTTAAATGTAACTATTCCGTGCCCACATTAATAAAGTTAGATATGGAAATATAGAATTCAATCAATAGATATTTGGGATCTTGATTTGCATGCAATTGAGCTCGCGGGATTTGAATCTCCTACTGTAACTCATGGTTACAGCAGGAGTGCTGTGTTCAATCTGTGAGAGAGGGGGAAGAGAGAGAGGGGGTACTATCACAGATTGAACACAGCACTCCTACTGTAACCGTGTATTACAGTAGGAGGTCCAAATCCGAGCTAGCGACCCGTGGACTTCATAGAGGCCGAAAGACTTCTATGAGACTACAAAACTAGTCTACAACACTTCCCAAAGTCTACAAAAGGCTTCTATGAGTTTAATGGACTTTGGGGAGGTTCTACCAATTATTCTTAATTGACGAATGATATTTCATGCACATTCTACTTACTAGGAAGTCTTCTTTGAAGACCAATAATTACAATGATGAAGTTGCGGTCGGTTAAAATGACACATGAGATACATCTATATAAAATTGCATGCAGCGTGATGTATTAAGATGGTATATCCTAAATTTTGCTTAAATGGAGTTCTAAAGAGTTAAAAACATGTGATATTCAAAAAGTCATGGGAGGCACTCAAATTATGAAACAAGGATCGTACATGTCATTGACCGTTCCAAAGCGGTCATTGTTCTTTTGTTTACATGGCTTTTCATTTGTTCTCGCTTTTTTTTTTTTTTCTACTTAATATCTTCCGATATCTGTGTTAATGACTGGACCAGAAAATTAAAAAAACCAAGTATTCCACAATTTGGAAAAGTTATTGCTACCCAAAATGCAAATTCTTCTTCTTGTCTTGTGCGAGTCAAATGGTATTATAGGATTTGGAAAGAAAATTTGAAATCAACGTTTTATCAAACACGTGCACAAACTTTTATATTCTTTGTGATGGTCAGGACATGATTTTAAAGTGTTTTTCCTTTGTTCGTAAAGGAGCTTTAATACTTGCTTCACTTTTGTTCAAATAAAGTGCAAAATTATTTTGAAAAATCAAATTTCACGCCTTATTATATTCTTGATACGTTGTTTGTCACTAATATATTGAAATATTTATTGACACCAACATCTTTAGCGATAAAAATGACATCTTAACAAACTTTTGAGGGTGTGAATGTCCTTTTCTCTTAGTCACGTAGCAATTCTGCTCGGTATAAACTTAGGCTTATTAGATGAGGAATACTCACATTGTTACTATCATTTGCTCATAAAGTTGCCGCATGAGTCACACGTCTCAAAATATGTCAATTAGTAAGAGTCACAAATTTTAAAAAAATTGATTGCCATTCATCAACGTATAGTTGAGAGACAACTTGAAGAATTAAGGATAGAAAATTAATTATTTTAATTTTTTTGCCCAAAAGAGTACATATATATATATTCTATCACAGAAGATTGCTGACAACTGCAGGTTGAATAATGTTCAGTGTTGTTCTCTAAGCATGGCGAGTAAACAACCGATGGTGCTTGGATGCTAGCTTGTTTTGCGTGCTGGTGTCACGCGCTGAAAGACATTGATTGGACTGCTCCATTGGATCAGGTTATTTTGCGACCTCGGGCGGATGTGTCTGTTTACCGGCCACCTTACTGCTGGTTTTTCCCTGGCTAGGGAGGTTTATGTTACTTATGGATGTCGATCTCTTGTTTGTATGCACGTGACTTGGATCCAATGACAATGTTGGATACTCGTAGGGTTATTACCCTGTTCCAAGAAAAAGAAAAAAAAAAGCAAAAGAAATACTAATTATATGACATTCCCATCTGGCCAGAATAAATGAGTCAACTAGTAAACAACGTTATGTTGCTTTGGTTCTTGGGTAATTTGTGTGTGGGCAGGCGTGGGTAAAATCAAGAGCTTTAGACTTGGTGTAAGGCTGCTTGTTATGGCTTCACTGTTAGGGGCTGCCTATTTTTCACCTTCAAAGTGGTCAATCGGCTTCCATAACATTGCAACTCCTTCTGTCCAGGGGGCTGGTGCTGTGACTGTTGGCTTGTTAGACATTGAAACCCCTTTTTAAGACTATTCATTTTAGGGCTCGCTGATCTCTAATGCACGCGTCCATCCAGAAAGGATAGACGAAAAGGTAGACCTATTCATAAACATTTTTATTTGGACTTTTACACTTCTTTCAAGCTTAATTATTATTGAATTGAATTTTTTTTTCACTAGGTTCGCATAACTATTTATAGGTGAGCGAGAGGATACGAGAGCTATCTGCAACATATAATTTGCTTATAAAACATGGATGATCTTGCAGGTGTCATGTAATAACAAAATTTATCTGTTTAATGTCCTTATTAGTCATTTTTCTCACAATAGAACTGAATCTAACTGTTTTTATCAAGACAGTCTTCATAGTTTTCGATGTGAGTTTTCGCAACTTTATCAAACCGTTAGTGATTCTGCGTAAACTTGATTATAACGATTTTTTAAAATTACTTTTTTAATCTAAAAACTGATCTTAAGAAGGTGCAACACCAAGATATTTAATCTTTTAGCGGCGGCGCGTAAGGATACATAAAGGCATAGTAAATTTGGACTTGAAAGATGTCTAATCATCACAAACATCATTAATTTGATTCGGAGAGTGATGAAAAATTCTTGGGACAGTGGTGGGTGGAGTTATCATCAACTTGATTTTGCAAGTAATGAAGTGAAATCTTGGGACAATGGTGGGTGGAGTTTTTTCGTTTTATAATAGCTGAAGATAATTGGATTTGGTAGTGATATGCTTGCTTTAATTTTGTCAAGATCATGGCATCATGTACTAGGACTTAAGGGGCAGCTTAGATGCATAAAGGTCGATTCCATGGGCATTTGTAGGACAATCTCAGTAGATGACGATTCTTAATTCTTAGAGGGTGCTTTTATTCAACTATGGATCAGTTTCAGGTTGAATTTCGTACTCGATTTGGCCAACAAGAATCAGCCCATAACGAGATGATGTCATATGTTTTTTGTTTTTCAATTTTTAACACATCATATAATTTTTTAGGATGTCCCACTTTCTAATATTGCAACTCTTACTCATTCTTTCATGTTTACCCTCCAGATCTCGAGAGAAAAAAAACTTCAATATTACGGTGTTAGTGATGATATGGTATAACTAACCGGATGAGATGAGAGAATCATAAACCGTGATCCCCTTATCGTCTAGGAACTTATGCTTTTCATTAGATATCACACGTTCTTTACGATATGTCATATCTTTACTTTAAGTTATATCTACTACGTTTATGTAATATCTTTACAATTGGTCATATCTATTACTGTTATAATAAAGTATTTCCCACGTCTCTCCGTTATTTTGGTCGAACCCACATCATAGTAAGAAATATATCGACTGACTCCTCTTTTTGCCTCTCTTTCGTGAAAGAGAGGCATATTTATTTCATGTTTTAGCCATTTGGTAAGAACAGGGAAAGAAAAGAAGAATCATTTGGCTCGTACACTTATAATATTTGTTTTCTGTTTTTATTTTATATTTTGATTTTCATGATTTTCGTATTTAGTTAGAAAATATGTTCCTGTACTTTTATCATTTTTACCAAAAAAAAAAATTTAGCTATTTTTTCTTACATTGGGTTAAGTTTGGATGAAAAAAGCTGAAGGTATTTTCAGTTTTTTGTCACTATTTGAGTAATTTGATTCAAAATACAATTAGAAAATGGTAAAAGTATACAATTTTTTTTTTATCATAATATTGTAAACTTATGGGACCCTTGCTAGGGTTCCATTCCATGTATTCTATGTGGGCTTTGTAGTAGTGGGCTTTGGACTAAACTTGGTCCATGTGTGACCATAAGGAACTAAAGGCTCAAAGCCTTGCATCATATTGGCTTTATGCTTAAAGGGCAGATTGCATGATGGGCCTAAATGCATTGTGGTAGTTGGCTCTTGGGCTGCCCATATGACATGCAAAGTCATAAAGGCCTTTCAGCCTTAGAGTTTGTGGCTGGGGAGCCTTTTGGGCCGGTTTACATGGTTGCCTTTGTAAGGCTTGCCGTGTAGAAACCAAATGGTCCTAACGCATACAAAAAAGATTTAATAGTTGGAGAATAATGGTGGCTTTCTTAAGGTATTACTCCAACGTTGCAAAATGCTTGAGAAGAACCAATGTAATATTTTATCATCGATGTCTTTTTTCCTTATGTTAGAGGGTTTTCTACGTTAATTCTGGTTCCTCTCTCTCTCCTACTTTTTTCTACTTGTGGTGAATTGGTCTTGGTCAGTATTTTATCTTGGCAATTACATTTATTATTCTCTATTCGCACAATACTTGGCCCGTGAACGGAACAAGTGGTATCATAGCCCAAGGTTAGGACGTCTTAGTTGTGATCGGATGCATGAAGTAGTCTCATGATATTTCGATCAAAAGTCTCTACTTACATTTTACGAGTTGGACGTCCTTTTTGGTAAGGATTTCTATGACCCTGCCAAGGGTAACGAAGCCAAGCCCACAAGCAAAGATGATAAGGAACGAGGCAGGTGAACAAGAAGACTATTAGCTATATCAAGCAGTCGATTGACTACAATGTCTTTCATCACATTGTGCAAGTGTAACGCCCCAAAAATTTCGAATATTAACCCCTCACTTGATCAGTTACACTATTTGATAATCATTATCAGAGCAGTTAAACCATTAATCGAACCATACTCTTATAAATGAAATATCAAGTTTCAATTTGAAAATTTTAAAATGGTATTGTTCACTTACGCAAGGGTTCTAATAGATAATATATAAACTTAACCCAAACTCGTTCGCTCTGTTCTAATCCATACTCAAGCAGCCTATTCCTGGTAATTACCTGCAGAAGAGAAGTTAAACGAGAATGAGCTCTTGAGAGCTCAGTAAGAAGGCTCAAAAACCAAGTACATGAATTACGAAAAATTCACATATTTGATTCGATGATAAATTTTCGAGGATTTTCCAAATGAATACAGATAGTTTGATAATGATATGGGGAAATTTTTTTAACTCAACCCCTTCAATCAGATATCAAATATTCATTTTTCGATGCAAAACAAATAGATTAAGATGATATTGACATCAGCACATGGTAACTAACAGACGTGCAAAGCCACATAGGCAGTTTGAGATAACACTTAGTAAAGCCACACAGACACTGCTCACTATCACAACTACATATGCATATGTACACTGGCTAGTCCATCAAGGTACTAGCTCACACCAGTTCCTCCAATACACACCAACTCTTGCCAATACATATCAATGCTAAACCTCATGTCAATATACAGAATGCAATAATCACTAGTTCAACGTGTAAACCGATGCTTGATGCGTAACAAATAATAATTATTGATAAAGGTTTTCAGTAGAAGCTTAAGCTCAAAACACGGTTTTAAAGGCAAACAATACATTCTTGTATCAACAACATAAAAGAGACCAAGGGAATTGTGATAGTAGTGGCTTTCTTAAGGTATTACTCCAACGTTGCAAAAAGATTGAGAAGAATCATTGTAATATTTTATTATCGATATGACTAGGGATGGCAATGGGGCGGGTCGGATGCGGGTTTCATAATATCCGAACCCGCCCCGCCACACCAAACATGTGAATCCGCCCCGCCCCGCCCCGCCATCGGGTTGGGAGATGACGATACTATCCCCGATCCGATGGTCTTTTCTTTAATCCGACCCTAACCCGATCCGATCCGCAATTTTCCAAATTATCACATCAACAAATTGATCAGAAACTTCAAATCCTCTATCCCTACCTGCACTTTTATGCTGGATAACACCACAATCACCATATAAAACTGGTTCCAAAACCCAGTAATACTCAATTGGAATTCTAGCTTTTGGAAGGCAAAACAAGAAGAATAATTCGGCGATGATCTGAGGACTACTTTACTGTTGATAGCTAAAAACTCATTCTATGGCCAGATTCACTAAGGAGTGATTGAAAGTGCAACATAACTACATAAGGGATACTAGTTTCAAGGACATGGTTAGGGGCAACGACGGAATCGACGGCGGAAGTGACTCGACGACAGAAGGCGACGGGGTGACCAGCAACCAGCGATCGGTGACTAGACGGCAGAAGGCGACCGACCAAGTGCACATGCTTGGGGTGCGGCGCCACAGAAGAAGAAGAAATAAGGAGAGGGATGGAAAAAGGGCTTGGGTTTTCTATTATATAGGAAGAGATGGACGGAATCGACGGCAGAAGGCGACGGGGCGACCAGCAACCGACGACCAGCGATCGGTGACTAGACGGCAGAAGGCGACCGACCAAGTGCACAAGCTTGGGGTGCGGCGCCACAGGAGAAGAAGAAATAAGGAGAGGGAAGGAAAAGAGGCTAGGGTTTTCTACGGCTGAGATTAGATGTTGCTTAGGAATTGAATGTTATCGGATCGGGTCGGGTCGGGTTGCGGGTCAAATATACCTAAAACCATACCCGCCCCGTACCCGTTGCGGGTTATGAAAGTATATACCAAACCCGCCCCGCGACCCGGTTTTGGTCAAAAAAATCCGCTCCTATAGGAGCGGGGCGGGGCGGATATCTGCCGGGTACGGGTCTGATTGCCATCCCTAGATATGACAGTTTGCCTTGTGCTTTTTTTCCCCTTTATGTTAGAGAGTTTTCCACATCAATCCTGGTTCCGCTCTCTCTCTTTTCCTACCTTTTTCTATTTGTGGTGGATTAGTCTTGGTAATTATTTTATCTTGGCAATATTCACGCAACACTTGGCCCATGAACTAAATAAGTGGTATCAGAGCCCCATGTTAGGGCGTCTTAATTGTGATCGGATGCGTGAAGTAGTCTCAAGATATTTCAATCAAAAGCATCTATTTAAAGATGATAAGGAACGGGATGGATGAAGAAGACTATTAGCTATATCAAGCGATCGATTGACTACAATGTCTCACATCACGTTGCGCAAGAGACAAATGCACATAGCTTCTCGAAGAAATTGGAGACAATTTACAAGAAAGAATGCCTGTAACAAGGCATACTTGTTTAGGAGACCGATGAATCTCAAAGTTTAAGAGAGACATTCTATTGTCGAGCACTTAAATGACTTTCAAAGTTTGGTAACTCAGTTTGTTACGACATAGATGAAACCTGACGATGAGTTACATATTGTTTGTTGCTAGATAGACGGGAGACAGTGATACTGTTCTTCAGTTATTTTTGCTCCGACTGGGAAGTTGACCGCGAGCATTGTTTTAGACAACGTGTTTAATGAAGAATTTTTTTTTTTTTTTTTGAAGTGTAACGATTTTGGATAGAATTTTGCAATCATTTTGCTGCAATTATGCCGTACACTCGAGGTGGTTTAGTTAGGCCTGATCATTTATTGATGCATGAGCTAAGGAGGTCTATAGTGACAAATGATTCAAATGCTTCAAAAATTAAAAATAGATGATTATTTTATGCTGTCAAATCTAGCGACCTTTGTCGCTATACACTATTTAGAAGTCAACTGTTGACTTGATGGGGTATCTGCGTTCAAGCATTTATTTGGTTTCTCGCAGTAAGTATGGAAATCTTTATGTAGTACGAGTCTGGGGAGAAACCATATAATTAAATGCATAGATATGGTTATACAATTAAAATGAAGCTTAGCAGAGAGTAGTCCCTAGCTATCAATTCACTGTTTACCTTTAAGAATGAGCCAATTTGGTCTCAATAAGTCAATTTGGGTCCAAATTTTTTAGTGAATTACATCATGATCATGTTACATTGTCTAAAATATTAATTTGGTGATTTCACAATCATTTCTGTCAAAATGGTCCACTTGACTTGTTGACTTTCACAATCAAGTACTTCTGCTGGGTTCCGTCAATGAGAAATATGATAACTCTCCATCTGCACGTGGGAGTTGACTAGATTCCCTTGGCCCATGTCATGGTCTTTTATGTCACGTTTAACTGCCAATTTTTTTTGGTGGGCTTTAATATTTTCTTTTTTCCGATTTTTTTGACTCTACCACCAACGGAGGTGATAATCACATAGGAGTTTTAGCTTACTTCAATTGTGGTAAACCTGCAAACAATTTTTAATAGCACTGCTCTCACTTTGATTCCTAAAATTTCTATGCCTAATAATGTGAAAAACTTTAAGCAAATTGCATATTACAATGTGGTCTATGAATGTATTACCAAGATGATGTGCGCGTAAGAGGATGCAGATGGTGCTCCCTAATCTAATCAGCAACACGAAAACAACATTTGTGGAAAGAAGAAATGTAGCTTTTTGCTATCTCATCCTGGCTACTCACTTTTGGACCGCTATTGGGTCCTGCTTTCATGACACGTTAACATTTTCAATAATCAAAGTTCAACACTACCGAGCTGATCAACCCGAAGCTCAGCCTCAAGTAATGTTCCTGTCTTCCCCTCAGAAACCTACTTTTCTTCTTTGCCATACTTTTCTTCTCCGCTAAGTAACATACTTTTTTTTCTCTACTAAGTCATGTAATTTTCTTCTTCGCTAAGTAAAGTACTTTGGCGTGGCCTCGGCCTTCCCTCATGGGTCTGCTATTTCACGACACTTACGATCATGCAGCCACAAATTTCCATGTGAGCGCCGTCTCAACGACGCCCTTCGCTGCGTCCGAGTGTCGTCTCCCATCACTTGCCCCCTGCATGACGCTAGTCACCATGACAGTCGTGCCCGTGCGTCGTTCCTTCGTCACGTGTCCCCGGCACGATGTCGGCCTTTGCAACAGCCATCACTGCGCTCGTGCGTCACGTGCCCCCCGACATGACACCAGACTCCACGACACCCGTCGTCACGCCTGTGTGTCCTCCCCACGTCACGTGCCCTCAGCACAACGCTCATCTCTGTAATAGCCGCATCGCGCCAATGCACTGTTTTCATGTCACATGGCCCCGGCACTGCACACATCCGTCGCGTCCATATGCTTCGTTACTAATACAGTCACGCCCCCCCGCCTTTCTGGCACATTTGCACGCCCCCCAGCATTGGTCCATATTCATCACACCATGTGCACCTTGCCTTATGGTCGTGGAACATGCTTGACCCATTTTCTGGACTATGCAGCATCTCGTGGGGATAGGCTCGCTCTCTAAGACACTATCTCTACCAGAGAGCTCCAAGTTGCTCCCACATGAAGACTCTCCTTCTGCCAGGTAGGTGACTCCTTTAGGACACTGTCTCGGTACCGTTGGGTGGGTGACTCATCTGGAAAACTAACTCAGTGTGTAAGGCAGGAGACTCTTTCTGGCACTACCTCGGCTCGTTAGGTAGGTGACTCCTCCGAGACGTTACTTTGGCACGTTCCAAAAAAATTGTCTTATAATGCTTCAACTCTATCTCAGCATTTTCAACTCCATCATGAATAAGATGGTGCTTGATGGCTATATGTTGGTTTTTTCATGACTGACTGAGTTGTTCGCAATCGCAGTTGCTGACTTGCTATAAAAAAATATCTCTGTTCCACCGTTTTGCTTTTCTCCAATATCTTCAAGAATTCTTCATAATCAGATTGCTTGTGATGTCGCCTTTGCCGCTGCCACATACTCTGCTTCAGCAGAAGATTGTGCAATAGATGTTTGCTTCTTTGAAGTCCACGAGATTACACTTTGTTCCAAGAGTAAGTGCATATGTCGACGTACTCTTTCGGTCCTCAACTGATCCAGCCCACTCACTGTTAGTGTATCCAAATAGTTTCATTTCTTTAGCTGCTTCATACAAAATTCCATAATCAAGTGTTTCTTGCAACTATTTCAAAACTCTCCTTGCTGCTCCGAAGTGAATTTGACTTGGATTTTGCATGTACCTAAAAAAGTAGACTTGCTGCAAACATTTTGGTCAGGTTGCTATGAGATACAACAAGCTCCAAATCACGCTTCGAAGCATTCGCCTTTCTTGCTCCATCTTCTTTATTAACACATCCAAGCATCTGAAACTTCTTAAGAACATTTTCGGCATACTTTCATTGAGAAATAAATATTCCTCCTTTTCCTTAAGGGACCTCCATAACAAAAAATAATGCATTAGGCCCAAATCATTTATCTCATATGTCTTCATCATGTCAGCTTTAAATTTTTGTATCGCCTCGCTATTACTTTTGGTAAACACCAAATCATCTGTTTACAAAGAGAGAATACAATTATTGGTACCTTCTGCTTTGATATATAAAGTGGGTTCGCTCTTACTTTTGTGAAATCCATTTTTCAGGAAGTACTCATCAATATGGCTATACTAAGCTCAGGGTGCTTGCTTAAGTCCATACAATGTTTTCTTCAATTTGTAGACTTTATCCTGCTCCCCCTTTCACATATATATTTCTGCTTAGCATATATTTCTTCATTCAAAACACCATGATAAAGAAACCATTTCTTTTGTGCAGCTAAAGTAAATATTGCTTTTATTGTCTCCAACCTTTCATCTGGAGCAAAGATTTCATAGAAGTCAATTCCACCTTGCTGTGAATACCCTTTTGCCACAAGCCTCGCCTTGTGCTTCTGTACATATCTGTCTAGATTGAGCTTTGTCTTGTAGATCCACTTGACACCAATAATATCTCTCTCTTTGGGTCACTCGACTAGCTTCCCATGTTTGATTTTTCTCAATCATCTTTATCTCTTCTTCCATTGCCTTTTTCCAAATTACTTGACTTTTGGCTTCTTTAAAGATTGTGGCTTTAAACGACTTGATTAGAAGCTTCATATATCTCTGCTAGGTTCCCCATTCTCCTTTGTGGAGACTCATGTGATGACGACACTGACAAAGAAGAGCTTGTGCTCCTAGGTGATTGTTGCAGAGACATGTCAGCTTGGTGTTCTTCCAGGTAGTGGTTGATAATTTTCATGATCCCATTCAAGAATAAGAGGCACAACCTGCAGTTTTCCCGTTTTCCAGTTCCAAGAAGTCTTTTTTCATTAAAAATCATATCTCTGCTAATAATTAATTTCTTAGTCTCCAAATTAAACAATCTTAAGCTTTAGACTCGTCAGAATACCAAGAAAAATACATCTTTCTCTTTTCTTTTCTAGCTTATGCCTTTTTCCATTAGGAATATGAGAATAACATAAGTTGCCAAAATTTTTGAAGAGACTTACAGTCGGTTTGATTCCACTCCACGTTTCAATGGGAGTCACATTTTGAACAACTTTAGTAGGATACTTTGTTGAGAATATAAACTATGGTATAAACTGCTTCTGCCCATAATTTTAGAGGCATCTCTATGATTGAGCATTGATATGACCATCTCTACTATTGTCCGGTTCTTCCTTTCAACTCCTGGCAAAAAGCTTCAAATTCATTAGAGGTATAGTCACCCCTCTATCACTCTGTATAACTTTAATATTCATGGCCACTTTGCTTCTCAACAAGAGCTTTGAGTCTCTTGAAGACTGTGAATACTTCAGATTTCTCCTTCAAAAAAAGAAAGAAGAAATATTGGTTTTGGTTGAGAGACGGATTTCGCATTTTGCCACAAATGTCCGTGTGGACCAATTCCAAAGCAGCCTTAACTCTCAAAGGGCTTACAATTAAGAATGGGATTCGGTGTTGCTTTCCCGTAACGCATCCTTCACATATATCAGCCTCTCCTCGAATTTCTAGCAATCCTCTTCCTATTCAATAACTTTAGGCAGCTGAAATTGAGATGACATAATCTCTTATGCCAAAGCCAAATATTTTCTTCAACTGCGCAGTAAGTGCAACACTTCATGCATACTTGAATTCCACTGGATAGCTTTTATTCTTCTCTACTTTTCTATTTGCAATCAACTGATCTCCCTTGAAGTATGATATATTTTGTAGCGATCTTCCTCAAACTGAACAAAATAGCCATTTTCTACAAGTTGTCAAATACTCATGAAACGTTGCTGTAGATCAGGACTAAAAGGACATCACAGATAAACTTTGTCCTTTTTTTAGTTTCTATAGCAACAGTGCCCTTACCTCTGGTCTGAACCACTGCTCTATTTCCCATCTCCACTTGAGATTCCATAGAGGTGTCCAAGTGGACAAAGGCCTTCTCATCACTAGTCATATGATTAGTGCAACCACTATCAAGAAACCAAACATTTTCTTTTTCTTTGATAGATGATTGGAAAGCGTAAAATAAGTTCTCTTCGTCCTCTTTCTCCTTCGAAGAATTAGCCTCATCATTCTTCTTTACTTGACAATACTTGTTCAGATGTCCGAATTTAGAACAATTATAATATCGGGGCTTTAAACCAACAATCATCTGTAGCCTGATTTGACTTTTTACAAACATTACACAAAGGCTTAGGGGCCGTTTGACGGAATTTTTTTTTGCTCTTTTTTTTTTTCAGTTTTAAAAATTTGGAAAAAATGGGGTGTTTGGTAACTCTTTTTTTTTCAATTTAAAAATTCACTTTTTAAATTGTAGAGTAAAAAAAAAAGAGGAGAAAGCTCTTTTTTTTTTTTTTCACTTAAAATTTTGTTTTTGAGACCTTCACCACAACGCACCCACCGCCGGCAGCCACCACCCACCGCTGCCCGGCAGCCACCAACAACCACCTCCTACTGTCGGCAGCCACCACCGCTGGCCGGAAACCACCTCCGGCCACCACCGCCGCCAGACAGCAACCACCGACAGCCACCTCCGGCCGGCGGCAACAACCACCGGGCGGCCACCTTCGGCAGCCACCACCACAGCCACCTTTGACCGCCGGCAGCCACCACCGGGCAGCAGTGGGCGGTGGCCACCACCGTTGGCCGGAGGCCACTCCGGCCACCACCGCCGGCAGCAACCTCCGGCAGCCACCGCCCATCGCAGCCAGACAGCAACCACCGACAGCCACCTCCGGCCGCCGGCAACCACCACCGGGCGGCCACCTCCGGCCACCACCGTCGACCACCGCTACGCCCCACCACTGCCACCGCAAACCACTACAAAAAAAAAGTCAAAATAAAAAAGGTTACCAAACACCAAAAAAAAAAAACTAAAAAAAAAAGAGTTATCAAACACCCACTTCTTTTTGTAAAAAAAAAAAAATTAAGCTGCTCTTTAAAAACTGCTCTTTAAAAACTGACCACTGAAAAAAAGCTGTGTCAAACAGACCCTTAGAGTTACCAAAACTTATACCTCTTTCTCTCTACAACCTAACTTTACACAGTAAAGCCATCATGGCCGACCCACCATGCGTTGGTGTGCGTGGGCGGCGGCTAGATTCTGGCCTAGCCTTAGATTTGTGTTCCGTCAAGACGTGTGGTGGGTTCTTTGAGGTTTGGGTACTATAGTGGCCAGCGACGGATGGAGGGTGGCCGACGGGGACAATGGCGGTGCGGTGAGGTGACATCTACCTTGGTCTGCGCCGATCTCTCTAGATCTATGTAGATCTGGATTTCTTCCTTGATCTACTAGCTCATTTGGACCGAATTCGATGTGGCCGGGATTTCATCGGCGGTGGCCGGAATCCTGCCGATAGAGTGCGGGATCTACAGGCTATGGGTTGATCGTGCTCAATAATATGCTTGATTGACGAGGTTGTCACTGCTAGGGTGTTTTTCTTAAATTCCGACAGTGGTCGGCTTTCCACCAGCGGGGCAGAAATTTTCCGACAGCAGTGCGGGCTCAAAAGCAGGCTGGGGGGTTGAATATTGGGGTTACTGGATTCAATTATGAGGTTTCATGTGGTAGAATGGGCTGTCCTCGAGGGTGGGCGGGGTGGGGGGATAAGGCCTGGGGGGGTTTAGGGGTTTGGGCGTGTGTGTTAGGGGGGTCGGGGGGTGGGTTGGGACCTTGAAAGGGGGGGGGGGTAATAGGGTAACCTGCTCTAGGAGTATAAGAAGGGGATACAGTTTGGTTTAACCGGCTGTGATTGTTTGGTTTGCTGCTCGGGCTTTTTGGTTGCCGTGTTTTGGGGTGGCAATATCGGTAAAATATGGCAAAATTTCGCGACCCATGCAAGGTTTACAGCCTCTTGTTTTTGCGCTGCGATCCCTTTGGTTTTTGAGTACACCTTCGATTTTCATATGGTTACTATTTCGTACTTCCTCATTGTAATCTTTGTGCTTTTATATTTTGTTTATATAAGTTTTTATTTGTTGTTATTTATAACCAGTAGGCCTTCACTTGTTACTTTAAGTTAGGCTGAAGTGTAGGATATGCTCTACTTCAGTTTAACTCTAATTAGTATATAGCCTATAGGTTAGTTGTTAATTTCCTTGTAAACACAGAGTCACAAAAATGTCGTGACCATTTCAGCCGTTTGGCAAAATCTTGTAATCGCTACAAAGCACTTTAATTTCAATGCTATTCTCATCTTTATAGAAAAAAAAAACTTATACCTCTTTCAAGAAAATTTCTCACCTCCTTTGTATTTGTGCGCCATTCTCTTTTATTCATTGCATCTCCTCTGTTACGGCTAGAATTTGAGTCTCCTTCAAACTTTCTCTTCAATCTCAAATTCAATTTTGACTGAAATGCACTTTCAATAGGTCTTTTGGTATGCCTTAGTTTTCTTTGCTCATGTGCAAGCAAAGAGCCCATTAATTAGTTCTTGAATGGAGAAGGTACTTACATCCTTTACTTCTTCTTCAACAACAACACAATCATATTTCTCATGCAAGTTAATATTTTCTACAACTTTCTAATCACTAATATTTTCACCAAGCGATCTCATCTAATTGACTATCTCCATAGATATGGAAAAGAAAAATCTTTCATACATTCGTGAAGTCCTTCATCTTGAGATTCTCCAATTGCCTCCTTAAAGACTGAAGCTTGATCCTTGTCACTTTGGCGTCCACTTGAATTTTTTTTCTCTAAAATCTCCCATGCTTCTTTGGCTGTAATGATCCTTGAAAAAATTGC
The DNA here is from genome assembly GCA_033070095.1 of Escallonia herrerae. NCBI lineage: Eukaryota > Viridiplantae > Streptophyta > Magnoliopsida > Escalloniales > Escalloniaceae > Escallonia > Escallonia herrerae. The sequence goes on from JAVXUP010000350.1 coordinate 332,566, forward strand.
ATCAGAAAATCCTTGAGTGAGTATTAGAGCTTTGACATTCTTCGTTCTTTTCTTGTTCAACTTGTCCCTCTCACCGTTGGTTAAGGCCGCTTCATCTTTAGACAATATAACTATTTTCAACTATGCTCCAAAGATTTTTGAAAATAAACAATGTCTTTATTTTTATTTTCTAACAATCATAGTTTTCTCCTGCAAAAACTGGAACATAAGATTGCGAAAAATTTGAGGCTGCGCGCTGCCATCTTCTTGATACTTACATGCCCAGTTAAATTGTAACAAGGCTCTAATAGCAAAAAAATGTTTGGATAATTGGGATAATTGTGTAAAGATGCTACAACAATGCCAAAAAAACACAAGTATTTGACTAGAGAAACTAGGAACTTCTTATTGTTTATTATTGGCTTGATCTATTAGACAACATTCGTAGCCACCTATTTATAAGTGAGTTCATCGTCATATCTTAGAGAACAAGGGTGGAACACAAGTATGATCGAGGGAGCCATGGCAACCCCCAAAGTTTGAGAAATTTTTTTTAGTTGTTTTAAATAATGGGTGATTATTTTTAAAATATTTACTAAAATGTCATCATATATATTATAAATTAATGTATTAGAGTTTCATTTTGTTATGTTTTTACTTTTTTTGCACTGGCCGTTGTAGTCTTTATCGTTCTCGTTCTCTTATGCATCATCATTCTTCCAAATTATATATCTTCAGATTATAAGGAAACACTAATAGATTAAGGTTGATTCCTTCTTTTTTTTTTTTTCCTTTTTTAGTTTAAATTCTTATAGTATATTAACTTAAATGACTATTGCCATCATACAATTGATAAATGCACTAATAAAACATATTTATAGTAAGAGTTAAGTTTCTTTCATGCAAGATTAGTAGTTTGTTATTGACTAACTTTAACAAGTTAAATAAATAATTATGAATAGTGAAATTATATTATTATTAGTTCAATTGAACAATCTATTTTGCATTTAACATATTCAATCATGACACAAATTCTTTTAAGTTAGCCGTCAATTTTTTTTAATGACTTTTCGGTCCCCCTAGTTAGACTTCCTTGATCCGCCCCGTCAGAGAACACGGATAGTCATAGAAGTATGTAGAATCCTAGGATACATTAACATCCCAAGGTACATGAACATAGTCAATGTATCTAGAAAATGCATTAACTTTTATCAGAAACTATGGAATATCTGTTTGTGGCTTGCTGTTTAGCTCAAGATTCGTGGACAAAGATTTTAAACGGCTACATCTAGTCATATCTTAACTAAGCTATGATTAATTTCTAAGGCAAGAGCTTTAGAGCAGTCCCTAAGCAAATCAACTCTGGTTGTGAATGCTTATGGAATCTGGGATGAGAGGAGTTGAAGAATTTTTACCAACCAAGGTCAGGACCTTAATGGTGTTCTTGGTAAGATTGAACATTGGTTTAAAATAGGGAATTAAGCCGGAGGAAGGCAACTGCTTCTTTGGTAAACAAGTAGTTATGCCATAACTTAAAACTCCCCTGTTATAATGTCCTATAATGATGACTTTCTATTGAGTACAGTTTTGTAAGCTAACTGTTTTGTGTTGGTAATAGTAATGCTCGTTTTAAGATAGTACAAATGTTTGTTTGCATTCCAATGGTAATAAAGGACCTTTTTACCACACAAAAAAAGTGATTCAATCAATAAAATGCGACTGATCGCAGGATATAAGTGCATACTGAACTGTCTCAAGGAAATAATAAAAGGGATGAAAAGAAGATCTCGCTCTTTCTGGCTTTCGATAATCTTTGTGTTGTCCATGGACATGCGAAGTCGATTAGTACCAGTTACGGTGAAAAAGAAAAAATCGATGGTTTCCTACAAGCAAACAAAGCAGTATTGCCATAGTGTGGTTATGGTTTGAAAAGGTATTGCATGGAATGGAGGTCAATATAGGTGCTGAGCGGGGGTGGGCACGAGAAGAGTAGTGGTAGCTTTGGGAAATGACATTGGTTGTGGTAAGTGGTAGGCGGAAACAAAAGAAATATCGACTGAAACTGCCTTTGTCTAACTATTTTACCCCTTAGAGCCGCACATGATTACCGAACATTCTTTGTGTTAATAGAACTCAAGAAAAGATCTTGGTAAAGCAAATCAACGAGTCCAACAATCAATACGACACAAGTAGGAATCCAGTGACCAAATTGATATTTTATGCCAAGTAAAAATGGCTAATAGCATAATATTCCCTAACTCTTTTGTCCAAACCCGTGGAAGGCTTAACCCTGAATAAGATTGAGAGCTTAATAAACACATCTGTTATTTTGCTCTTAATTTGGATTGCTTGAGATTGTTGAAGACTTCTATCTTTGGTTTCTTTTTGATCTTTTAGAATTGCTAAAGCCTCCTCACCACAAGAAAAAAATGGTCTTTTATCGATGAAATTTTTCGTTGTTAGTGATCATTTTTCCTTGGCTAAAGAATTTTACCTACGGAACGTTCCGTCGGTAAAAGTCCGAGGGGAAAAACCGTGTCACTAAAAGCTTAACGTTGGATCGTTGTGTTTAGTCGGTCAAAATTTGACCTTTACCGGAGAACTTTAATACCTTTACCGATGTAATTATCCATTCATAATTGTATGTTGTGTAATTCCCCTAGTTTCTATTTTTTGCGAAACAGGAAAAATGAAGGACAATTAGCAACAAAAACTCCGACGCTAAAAGTACGTCATTAAAAGTTAGAACATATCGGCGACTGATATCCTTTGCTGAAAGTCTGTCATAAAAGAGTTTTAGGGATAGAATTATGTTGCTAAAAAAACCATCGCATAAATATTTTTTTCTTTGAACTACTTTTATTGATGGAATTCTGTCGGTAAAAATCCATTAGTGAAAGTTAAAAAAAAAAGGCCGTTTAATATATTTTATTAGTTTTTAAAAATCCAAACTTGTTTCCTGCAATTCAATACGCACCACATTTTGGTCAACCAATTGATCCATATTTGACCAAATCAAACCATCCATAATTAACCAAAATCAATCAACTAACAATTTCAATCTATCAATCATACCACATGGCCCTTAAATAAAAATATATACAATGTCACACCATCAACGTTTTCCCAAGTAAGGGGACAAACACATAACAAATACAAAGTCACTAAAGGGACCGGGAGAGGAAAGGGCTAAAATAAGTGCACTCTGTGTAACCTTTCACAAAACCGAACCAGAGAAAATGATATTTACTACCATTCTTTTTCTTCATTGCAAGAACTCATAGGATCTATACAGACACCTTATCTTCTCAGTGTCAACAAATATTGGATGAGCATAAGCAAACTTGAGAAATTTATCAACACGATCTTCCGAAGCACGTGTCAATAAACCACGTGCTTTGTCTTATCACACCCAGAAAAGCACGTACTTACATAGTAGTTAATAACTCATGCTTTGTCCTATGTTCACAAAAAATTATGCAGCACATCCCAGTGTTTCTCCAAGTGCACGATAACGATTAGGTGTTCTAATTTCTATTGTTGCTTTGCAAGGAAAAATAGATGCACAACACCACATCTGTACGCACCTAGAAAAATACACGATAACAGTTGCCGACTTTCCAAGGCAAAAAAGAAGAAGAAGAAGAAGAAGAAGAAGAAAACACATAAGCATGAGTGCTACTTTGTTCTATAGGCACTTTATTTTTGAAAATCGTCCAAATTGCACATCTAATGGCTCATTATTCCGTAATGATGACCTTTGAATAGGAACCAAAATTATGCATACGTACATTTAACATCGGTATTACGCTACAATCTTTCTTAAACATGTACATTTCGAAAATATGGAATCATAAGGATAATTTGCAAGAACGTGCTACATAGAAATGATTTCCAAGCTCTTATCAACTATGAGTTGGTTATAACTCGTTGTCAAGGGACTTCACATCATATATGGTAATAAGTAAATGAAGATGCATGCATGTGACAACATCTGTCTATATCACTTCCATTCTCTAGTAGGTAGTGATCTTATCCTATTAAAAAAAGTACAAGTCTATAAAACAATTAACAACACATCCTTCATCCTATGTATATGAAAAATTCGGCAGCATCTTCTCGTACTTGTCCAAGTACACGATATCGATTAGTGTTCTAACATCCAATCTTGCTTTGCATGCCAAAATGGATGCACGACCCCATATCTGTATGCACATAGAGAAACACTCTTTTGAGTACTTTTGAACAGGAAATAAGAGTTTTATGCATGCATGCATTGAAAGTTGGTAATATATAACAATCTTTTGGAATCATGAACACTTTGGAAAGTTGGAATCATAAGTTTATTTTGCAAGAACATGCCATAACCAAAATGATTCCCAACCTTTTATCAACCATGAGTTGTAATTAACTTGTTGTCAACGGACTTCACAAAGTTAAAGCGAATTGTCTCTTGCGTATAGTTAATTTCTTTCTTAGCAGAGTGATATTTCTTAACGGAGTTGATATTGTGTCATGATATTGTGATACTATGATATTGCTTTTAATTAGTCACTTCTTTAGGATATAGGGTATAGGTTTACGGTTTAGGATATATGGTGTAGGGTGTTGGGTTTAGGGTCTAGGGAACGGTACAGGGTGTATAGGGTATAGGGTTTAGATTTAGGGTTTAATATATGGTTTGGGTCAACGTTTATGTATTCAGTGTAGGATTTAGGGTTTTGTTTATAATTTAGGGTTTACGAGGAGTTAATTAGCTCAGAATGATGTAGGTTTTAGTCCATCATTGCTTTTAATTAGCCATTTTGAGATCTGTATAATGTGATGCATCTGAAGTACAATTATGTTAAACATGATCATTGCTTTTAACTAGCCATATTCAATCATTGCTTCCAATGGCTTCTGACTAGCCATTTGACGAGCTTGTTAACTTAAAATCATGTACAAGTTGTTGGTGTTACATGCTCTCGAAATGGGTTTATTGACTTAGAATTTTGTCCATCATTTTGATGTCAAAGATATAAGGTACACCAAAACGAATTTGATGAGTCTCGAGTAGTTTTCTTAGTATCCTAATAATGTTATACAAACTAACAATCGCATTAATCTATACATCCAAAAATATGATACAAACTACCAACAATCTAACTAGATTTAAACTAACAACAACCGCATATTCTCTAGATCCAAAATAACAACCATAAATTATTTCCTAAAAAATAACGTAAAAAATATGTCGTAGTTAATTATCAAAATCATACACACATGAGCTAGAGAAACGGTAGTTGCAGCTATAGATAAAAAAAAGCACGGGGTGGCAGTGGTAGCAACATTCTAGGGTGACGGGGCAAAGTGACAGTAGTGTTAGGCTGGTGGGGGTGGGGGGGGGGGGTAGGCTATGGCAGCAATAGCCGCGGGTTGGTGCATGGGTTGGGGCTACGACAGCAGCAACTAAGGGGTATGGGTTGGGGCTGTAGCAGAAGCAAGGTGGGAGGAGGAGGGGGGGACTATGGCAACGCTAGAAGCGGGACACATGAATGGCTTGGGAATGATGGGATTACCGGTTAGGGTGCCGCCATTGGTGCGGTGGGTCCGTATGGGCTGCGGCAGTGGCATGGTTGGAGCGTGGGTTGGGGCGGCATGAGCGGCACAGTTCGGTGGCATAAGAGGGAGCCGGGAAAGAGTAGAGGCAAGGTGGTGGACAATAGGGTGGAACCTAAAAAATCAAAAGAAAAAGTTAAGGATCTAACAGACTAGCAGATTATCGATCGCACATTTTTATTAAGGAGGAATATGCAGCAAGAGAGCGAGATAACGCCGAGCCACTAGGAGATTAAGCCTTATCAACATGTCAAGTTGAATTTTGTTGAGGAATGTGAGATAGTAGACACGAGGGTGAGGAACTATTTATTCACTGAAAAGGAATTTATAGTTTAAATGGTTAAAAGTAACCCTCCAATATCAAGTTCCTAATTTTCCTAATTTTCTTTCCATATTGAGTCGACTTGCTGCAAAAGGGATCTGTTGCATTTTTTTCTCAGGAAAATATGTTTAAATGATATTGCGGAGGGAAATGTAATATCCTTTTGATATGCTTTTTCACCTACTTTTTATATCAAAAATAAACTTTTATAATAAGTATCTATTTTTTGGCGACAAACAAGGGGTGAATTAGCATCTTAGAGAGGGTGAAAATACCTTCTCCATACTATGATTGCTAAAATCTAGGGCAAAGAAGATACCTGGGTTCGAATCAAATTCGTGTCGGACCCATGTGCGGCCACAAAGAGCTCCAATCTATTTGGAGAAAAATGGATTTCATACCATTTTTGAAGGGTTACAAAGGAACCGTTGCGATAATTCTTACGCACCTGTCCACTCTCTATAATTGTATCCATTAATCCAGGACAAAACACTTTTTCCATCCACCAGGTTCTTCTTCTCTGCCTAGATGTGAGTGTATGTAACCCTTGGTTATTTGATCTGTAAAATCAGAGAAATGACTCTTGTAGTCACTTCCTTCGGGGAGTAACGACAAAAGTTCGGCAGGTTCGATAGCAAGACGATTAGGAAAAAGACCGTAAAACAAGTTAGGTTTGACAAGCGATCAAATGTACGCTTCCGCTTCTGCAAGTACTCTGATTTTCAATAATATCAGAGTTTAAAAGGCTTGTGTGAGCTTCTACTTCTGCGAATACTCCGATCTTCAATAGTAACAAAGCTTAAAAGGCTTGTTTTCATCTTATAAAGACTTATGGTATGTTTATGTTGTGTATCAGTAATTATATTCATGAAAAAAACATATTTTTTCGTTAATGGGTCTCGCATGGTGTCACATACGTTAAATGTTTGTTAAACTTGGGTTTGATTGCCTTATATACATTTTATGCTCGATTTGGAGTTCAAGTAAAGAAATTACATGAGATTTGGGAAGAAATGGGTTTATCATCGAATTTTAAGTGCAACATTGATTCAAAAATTTAAGATTGAACAAGGAAGATGACACTGTCCCTTAACTTTCTGGCTAAAATAGCCACCCACCCATGTGTTGTACTTCTCTTTAGCCGTAGCCAGCAATTTCAAATTGTAGCCAAGTATGTTAGCAGCTGCGGACTTATGCCGTCCAAGCCACACGTGGGCTTGGTGGCATGATATTGAAATGGGTTGGAGGGCCAAACCTTGATCCACCATCTTGCTTCATATAGATTTCAGGTCGGGCTCATAATATTAACATGTTTTGTTAAACCCCCCATAAGTACCATATTTTGACTTGTGGTTCGAGAATATGATTATTAGGGATGGCAATGGGGCGGGTCGGATGCGGATCTTATGAAATCCGTATCCACCCCGGTTGTCCTTATGCACCACTCCGCCCCGCCCCGCCAGCGGGTCAACGGATGAGAGTACCATCCCCGCCCCGGAGAACTTTTATAAAGCCCGAACCCGCCCCGACCCGCCCCTATTTTTCAAATCTGTAATTGCAACAACTACTAAAATATGACAAAAATTAAGTAAATTTCCAAATATTTCAAAAGAGAAATATAATAAATTACACCACCAAACAAGCAAACAAATGGTTATATTCTCAGTGGTAACAATACACGTTATAAACCTAATTACAAAACTAATCCGTAAGACATCAAATAAAATTGGAACTATATACATTGGCCAAATACATCAAAATGCACATTTCGTGGGACTCGTACAAGCAGTGTGGGACTCGTACAAGCAACGCGATGCTGTATCTGGAAAACAACAACGACGACAAAGCAACGGAGAAGGAAAAAGCTTTTTGGCAAAAACCTGCCGCAACATCAGATTGGAGGAGATCAGTACTTTTTTTGTTCCGACTGCAATGGTCCAGCTGTTAGAGAAAAGGGGCAGCGCCGTGGAAGTGGTTTATGGTGGGTGACGATGATTTGCGGCCATTAAGGGTGACGGTGATTGGTGGTGAGGTGGTGTTTGTGGCCGTGGGGGTGCCGGTGTGGGGGAAAGAAGAGGGGCGGCGTGGCTGGATTTTTCAGAGAAGAAGAGTGGCTGGATTTTTCAGAGAAGAGAAGAGCGGCTGAAGATTTTAGGGGAGAAAGAAAAAAGGGATAGGGTTTTCTATCTAAGGTTGTAGTATTTATACAACGAGATGAATGGTTAGGATTGCATATCATTTAACTTAGGGTTTATATTAACCGGGGCGGGTACGGGTCGGATACCGGGGCGGATTAAAGAGAATACCAAACCCGACCCGTACCCGCTGCGGGTTACAAATATAAATACCATACCCGCCCCATAACCCGGCCAAAGTAAAAAAAATCCGCTCCTAACGGTTCGGAACGGGTCGGATGTCCGCCAGGTCGGATTTAAATTGCCATCCCTAATGATTATATATATATATATATATATATATATATATATATATATATATATATATATATATATATATATATATATATATATATATCCCCCCTCCCCTTACATGCAAGCCATCAAATGCATTTTCACTTATAATTAAAGATGATGCATAATTTGTTGCATGTTATTAACTTGTGGGCTCTAGTTAAATGAGTTGAGGTATACATTTTCTTCATTTTTGTATGGAGAATAAACATAGATGTAATAATTAATCCATGGACATAGGTGATGATTATAAGCCTAGCAAAATTTTCAATCTTATGTTCTTGGGCTATTATAACAGTTGAGTGATATTAGTGCGGCAAATTAAAATATGGATAATGTGTGTATGCTAATATTTATATGTGCATTTTAAATATAGTGAAACAACTCTAAAAACATTGTTGCGGACCTCGCAAAAGTTGAGAAACTGGATGGCAAGAACTACGATATATGGCATCGTAAGATTTATTATCTCCTAAATGAGCACGTTGTCTTGGAAATAATAACCCACAACATGACCATGCCCGAGAAAGTTGACACTGCCCAACATAAGCGCGAAATGGAAGCTATCAGAATTGGTAGATGAAGGATCAATGTGCATGTTTCAATAAGTTGAACTACATGGGTAACGATCTTATTGTCCAAATTCGAGGGTTAACAGACTGAAGAAAAGATGTGGACCGCCTTGAAGTTGTCTTTTGCAAGCACTTAAGCAACAAGGTTGTGAGCCTTGACTCTTAAGTTTGAAACTTTTAAGATGGCTTTTAATGTTATAGTGGTTAAGTATCTCAGAAAGATGTTCGTCATAATTCGCAACCTTAAGGCAGCAAGCAACAATCTCTCAGATGAACAACAGATTCTCGCAGTACTCCGATCTCTGCCTAATTCTTGGGATCAGATGAAACTCACGATGATGCTTTCATGTGTGTTTCACTTGATGATGAGCTCACTTCTTATCATAAGGCTCTTACATCATCTGCTGCTAAGGAATGACTGGCTGCTATGTAAGAGGAAACATGATAGATTGAAAAGAATCAAGTTTGGAAGCTTGTTGATCTTCTACATGGGTACAAATCTATTGGGAACAAATGGGTTCCAAAGATTAAGGGCAAGGAAGATTAGCGATTGATAAAGTTAAAACCCCTTTCATGGCAAAAGGTTACACTGGGAGAGAGGGTGTAGATTACGTAGATACATTCTCACCGATTGTAAGGTTTGCCTCTATTCGCCTTATTCTTCGTCACTCATTTGGATTTAGAACTCTTTTAGATGGATGCTAAGACAACGTTTCTCAGTAGATGAGCGAATCTTCATGGATCAACTAGTTGGCTTTGTGGTCAAAGGACAAGAGCAAAAGGTGTGCAATCTCAAACGTTCTATATATGGCCTAAAAGTCATCTAGGCTATGGTACTTCAGATTTATCAAGCCATGATTTGTTTTAGCTTTAAGATAATTGAGGAAGACCATTGTGCTTACACAAAGCGGTTTGGAAAGCTTCACTATCCTTACTTTTTATGTTGATGATATTCCAGTGGCTAGTAATGACATTGGACAATTATTGCCACTAAAGAGTGATTGTCCTCCAATTTCGATATGAAGAACATGGGATAAACTAATTATGTGTTTGGGATAAAGATCCTATGGAATCGTTTAAAGAAACTTCTTGGTTTGTCTCAAGAGACTTATTTAAAAAAGGTTCTTGAGCTGTTCCGCATGCATAATGCTACACATATAGACATCGCTCTCTAGAAAGTTCATACCTTGAGCCATAATCTTTGTCCTAAGATTGAAACTAAAAAGGATAAGATATCTAGTATATCTTATGCCAGTACTATTGAAAGTTTAATGTATGCCATGATGTGTACACGACCAGATATATGTTAAGCTATTGGGTTAGTGAGTCGCTTTTAGAACAATCCAGGAATTGCTCATCAAAAAGCATAAAAAAGGATCTTGTGAGACCTTCGTAACACTGATGATTATATGCTTTGTTACCGTGGAGGAATTATACATTTGCAAGGTTATAGTGATGCAAATTAGAATGGTGATTTGGACGAGTGTAAGTCCACTTTAGGATATGCTTTCTTGCTCAACAATGATGCCATTTCATGGCCAAGCAAAAAAAGTCCTGCACATCATTGTCCACAGTGTAATCTAAATATATTGCATGTTCAGCGGCTGTTCAAGAAGCTGTTTGGTTAAACATATTTCTACAACGACTTGAGATAGTACCACATGCTACGGATCCTGAGATTATTTATTGTGAAGGTATGGTTGCTCTTGGGTATGTGAAGGACCCCAAGTACCATGAAAAAATGAAGCACATAAAGACTCGTTATTACTTCATTCTAGATAGAGTTGGAGAGGTCGTACTAGAGCATGTCCCTTCGATTATGATGGTGGCTGACCATTGACTAAGCCACTTTTCTAGGGATCCCTTCCTCCATCATGTCAAAAGTTTGGTCTTCATAGAGTCTAATATTATGATTGGTTGATGTGTACCTTATGTACTTATAATACATCTTAACATTTTGATATAAAGTCAAGTAAAAAAATATGCTACATTTCTTTGAAAATGTGTCTTTCAAGTTATGATTGATGACTTAAGATATTAGGGAATCACTCGCCTTATCATGATCAAAATGATGGATGTCACTAGGCTTATACCTGGTTGGCCGACTCACACAACAACCACCTCGTCGCTTATGTAGTGGGCGAGATGAGACATAAGAGTTCAATTATAGAGAACTTTCTTGATATGAACGTCGCCTTCACATGGCCAAGATGAGATTTTTTATAACTGTTTTGGAAGAATAACCCATTTGTTCAAATAGCCTGGGAAAGCTCAAGTGAGTACAATACCGAAGTATGTACATCATACTGTATGTGCTTATAAGTCAACTAGAAGGGAGTGAGAAGTTGGTCCCTATTTGAGCCTTATAGGTCACTGTATTGACCTTAACTGTGCCATTTGAAAACCTTGGAAAATGTCATAAAACTGAGGTTTGTTGATACTTATGGCGTGCACTGATGCGATTTAAAGGGGCATTTTTAGAAAAGTAGTCAATTGTGTGTTGATGCTTGTTGATGGCCAATAGCTTTTCAAACTTTTTTCATAAGTTTGTTATATGTACGTGTATTTATATGTACCTTTTCTTGAATAATTGAATATGAACACATTACCAAAATGGGAGGTTGAGCATGTGCTGAGTTTCGACTTGGGAGTGATTAGAAATGCTCAATCCAATGTGGCTAAGTTTGTTGGGGGCACACACAAGGTTTTTTTTTTTTTTTATCATTCTTGTTTTTAGGCTTGTTCCCCGTATTAGTTTGATTGAGACTTAGGGTTCGTTTGACAAATTTTTTTTTTTGGTTTTCAGTTTTTAAAGAGCAGCTTAATTTTTTTTTTTTATAAAAACAAGTGGGTGTTTGATAACCCCTTTTTTTTTTAGGTTTTTTTTTTTTGGTGTTTGGTAACCCTTTTTATTTTGACTTTTTTTTTTTTTTTGTGGTTTGCGGTGGCGGTGGTGGGGTGTAGCGGTGGTCGACGGTGGTGGTGGCCGACGGCCGAAGGTGGCTGCCGGCAGTCACCGGCGGCCGGAGGTGGCTGCCGGCAGTCTCTGGCGGCGGTCGCTGGCAGCCGGAGGTGGCTGCCGGCAGTCTCTGGGGGTGGTCGCCGGCTGCCGGAGGTGGCTGCCGGCGGCCGGAGGTGGCTGCCGGTGGTCGCCGGTGGCCGGTGGTGGCTGCCGGCAGTATCCGGCGGTGGTAGCCGGTGGCCGGTGATGGCTGCCGGCAGTCTCCGGCGGTGGTCGCCGGAGGCCGGAGGTGGCTGCCGGCAGTCTTCGGCTGTGGCTGCCGGTGGTCGCCTGAAGTGGCTGCCGGTGGTGGGAGGGTGGTGGTGGTGGTGGTCTAAAAAAAAAATCAAAAGTGAAAAAAAAAACCAGTTTTTGTAGTTTTTTTTTTTACTCTTCAGTTTAAAAACTGGTTTTTTAAATTGAAAAAAAAATGGTTACCAAACGCTTCTTTTTTTTTCTTTCAATTTTTAAAACTGAAAAAAAAGAGGCAAAAAAAGAGTGTCAAACGTGGCCTTAATATGGGACTGCCTCTATTTTTACAAGTACTCGTTGGTTTCACAGATCATTAACCAGTATGAGGAGAATTTAATGTGATTGCTTATAAGAGATGAACTGTCATTGGTGCCCTTTGTGTTCGAGTTGGAGATATAGGAAAGCTGAGTCCGAATCCTATTTGGATCAGACGCATATGAGGCCACAGTGAGCTCAGATCTACTTGGAGAAAAAGTTGGTTACACACTATTTCCGAGTGGTTTTTAAGAAGTCGTTGCGATGGTTCCCATGCACCTGTCCTCCCTTGATAAATATATCTATTATATTCTTCTTCTCTCCCTAGACGTGAGTGTGGTTGCCCTTGATTATTTGATCTATGAAATGATAGAAATGACTCTTGTAGCAACTTCTTTAAGTAACTAACGATCGAAGTTTGGCGGATTCGATAGCGAGATGATTAATGAAGAAACCGTAAAACCAATCCGGTTTAACCTTTTCGCAACTATATTACGGGTTGTTCAAATATGAAAACTGCTTCGGCAATGGTGCTTGGTCCTGCTGCAACGATTCTCCTTTTCCATGTACAGTGCGGCAATACATTGTTCTTTATCCTAGGACTGGCGGAAAAGTCGTCTGTCAAACGACGGCGCATTGGAATTGAAACAGTGAAGTGTAAAACAAACAACAAAAACAGTCGACAACAATAAAGGCGTTTGCTTCACTTATGAGTTCATCGAAAATCTCTCAGCTCACAAACCCAACATAATTTACCCAATCATTCAGTCAGATCTTCTAGGGTTTCTACACTTTACCCAAAAGGAAAGATTAAAGCGGTTCACTGAATCTTTTTTGGGTATCTCTATTATCAAGTAGGCAACTCTCTCTCTCTCTCTCTCTCTCTCTCTATATATATATATATATCTTGATTTTCTTGATCTTCCCCTTTTGGGTGCTAAGAAAGTATAGCAAAAGAAGAGAAAATAAAGGAAAATTTGCACATGTACTTAAATTTTCTCCGGAGCCAAACAGTTCTGAGGTTGGTTGATATAGTTGTTTGGATCATAAGTTAGAAGCAGGTGATATTTTGAGGGAAGATGGCATGCCAGTCTATGCATCTTTGGACTTTTACTGGGTTAGTGGCAGCCTTTCTTGATCTTGCTATAGCTTATCTGTTACTTTGTGCATCAGCTATTGCTTACTTCGCCTCAAGATTTCTGGGTTTATTTGGGTTGTCTTTGCCTTGTCCTTGCAATGGCCAGTTCGTTGGTTTAGCTAGTGGTTACTGCTTAAATAGGCTGTTGATTGAATACCCAAATGAGAATATATGTTCTGTTCAATTTTCTGTGAAGAGCAAGTTCCCTTTCGATGCGATTTTGGCGAAAGAGCAGAATTGTCATGTGAATTTGAGGTTGATTAGGGGTAGGAGTGATAGTGTTGGTGGCTTTGCTGAATTGGAAGGGGAAGCATCGTGTAGTACGACATCGGATGCTAGGAAGCCAGAAAATGTTGTTAGGATCGACTCGGTTGGAAGGAATGAAAATGTTGTGCTGATTTCACCCGATGTTGAAGAGGGGAGGTTTGATTTGAAGGGTAAGGGATTGCTGAATCAAAAGCCAAGGGGTGGTGTTCGCCGACGTCGAAAAAGTGGCATTGACTACGGGAAGTTTTCTTCTGTTTCGTCGTGTGATCCTTCATATTGGAATGGGCAAGGTTTTCCCCAGTATCCTTCTAGCATTAGTCAGGCGAATGGGTCTACTGGAGGTATCTCGCTCCCGGATGATTATGGAGATGATCATGCTAGCCGCTGGCATTGTGAGTGTGAAATTCATTATGTTGTCAACTCTATCAACTCATGTATATTTAGTTCAATTACATTGTTCTGGCTGAAGCTTTGTTCAGTTTTTGTTGATCAGCATACCTGTCATTTCTTACCTTACTAGCTATAAGCAATATTATGAGGCGATATTGTTCAGTTTCAGTTCCATCATGTACGATAATCATTTCCTTGTTGATAAGTACGAATGTTGTTAATCAGCAAATATATATATATATATATATATATATATATATATATATATATATATCAGTTCTTGAAGTTAAATAGCTATAAGCTCTGGCCTCTGGGTGCTTTGCTAAGCTGAGAGAGAACATGTGGGGCACTGTGGTTAATTTACGTAGAAAGTTCTAGTGCTTTAGAATGCATGTAATTTAATTACTGTATAGTGGTATGCAAGCCATTCAACACTCTCCAGAAGCATTAATACTGCGGAGTAGTATAAGTATTCTCCTTTACATGGAAGTCAGAGTTTATATTACCTGTTCCACGTTAAGTGCGAGCTACAGTGACCTTTCTGGCAAAACCAAAAGTGAAGCATTTGGTGTTTGATGTGTATCACCTGTACGCATGGAAAGGTTTAAAAAAGTTAATGAGCCTTCAGTTTGCTTGAAAAAATTTCGCAACTAGGCTTCAATTTTTAATCTCATGGTTCATTCCTTGCGCTATATTCAGGCTATGTGCTATGTTTGATGGACTCTTCAAAAGTACCTGGGTCGGACAGTCGAGACTTGGACATGGGTATTGAATATGTGTCTGACACATCTCATAGGATATGCCACTAAGAACAATGTCTTAAAGTGTTTTCTTTAATTCGCTATTGCTTTTTAGATGAAATAAGATTTCAATTGAAACAATGTGAGTCACTGGAAACACTATTTTATCTAAGGAGTAACCAAAAATAGTAATAGATAGAAATATTTCGTCGTGTCCCCATGTCTTGGGGTTTGAAATTAGACGAATCCAACGCTTGGACACGTATTCGACTCGGACACTTGTACGTAGTCCATGTAACATAGGGTATGAGTGCAGTACAGACAATGCATTCCCATTTGCATTCTTTCGTGCATTATATTTTTGTGGTAATAGTGCACCTGAACACTAACATATTGGCCCTGAAATGTGACAGATAGGGGGGAGGAACTGAGGGATAAAGATTCGCACGATGTTGACTTGAATCAATCTCTCGACGAAATTGAGCTGAAAGAGTCCTATTCAACATATCTTGAAGAGTTAAGAAGCGAGGTGCGAGGGGAGGTGGCTTTGGACAGTAATCAGAGCAATGCTGTTAGAGTGTTAGAGCAGCGGCTTGAAGAGGAACATGCCGCTCGTGCTGCTCTTTACCTTGAGCTCGAGAAGGAGAGAAATGCTGCTGCTACCGCTGCAGATGAGGCGATGGCTATGATTCTTCGCCTACAAGAGGAGAAGGCATCTATCGAAATGGAAGCACGGCAATATCATAGGATAGTAGAAGAAAAGACTGCTTATGATGCAGAAGAGATGAACATTCTAGAAGAAATCCTTTTGAGGAGGGAGAGGGAGAAGCATTTCTTGGAAAAGGAAGTTGACACATATAGGCAGATGACTTATCTTGGAAGTGAGCAGTTAGACGGCAATGTTTGGAAAATGGAGGACACCCAGAGACAAGAACACACTTCTTCACTTCATCTAACTGAGGATCCAACTCTGATGCTACATCAGCTTAGTGAATCCATTGCCATGAAGGAAAAGGTGAGAAATGGAGCATCAGAGTTTATAGGCATGCAAAAGTGTAATGTTGCTGCTGGAAAAGAATTGCTTCAAGGGTGGGAGGAGGATGCTCAACTATTAAAACATCGGGAACTAGACTACCAAAGTTCTAAAATGGAAAAATGCGGTAACAGTGGAAATGAGGAGCTCCAGGAGAAGGAGATGGTATTCGTCGATAATGGTCCATATTCTCAACCAAAGGAGGGGCATATAGTTCAGACATATCTGCAGGCATACAAGTACAGTACTTCAAAAGAAAGTGATTATCTCGAGAAAACCATCCCCATTATGACCAAGGAACAAGAGGCAAATGAGTATGCCAAACTATCCTCAAGAATGGCGACAAAAACTGTTGAAAATTCTAGTGAAATGGGGACCTTTATTCAGAAGAGTGGTGATAATATGGATGAACATGGAGTAGATGTATCTCGTGAAAGCAGAGATCCATGTAATACAATTTTCGACAAGGAGCCGCACGTTCATGATGTTCATGTCATTGGTGATGCGTCCAACTCTTGCAATGGGGTCATTGGAGACACAAGAGGATGGTTTTCACTGGGTGAGTCTTGCTCCCAAGAAATTAGGGATCTACCCCATGAAGCTTCTTTAGTCCAGATCTTCGATTCTAGAAAAGATTTTCCAGGTACTAGCACGTTGGGCACTGAGACAGACACTAATAGAGACAGCTCCGACATGACTATGGGGATGCGACCAATGGGCTCAATGGGTATATCCTTGCTCTCCGATCTGCGAAGAAATTCCATGTCTGCATTGGACAATGAAAGGGCAAAAATTGACACTGAAGTTGGGTGGCTTAGAGAAAGGTTAAGAGTTGTGCAAGAGGGGAGAGAGAAGCTCAATCTTCCTGCAGAGCATCGGGAAAGGGAAAAATTGCAGTTGCAACTTTTGGAAGATATAGCAGGCCAACTTCGAGAGATACGACTGCTCACAGGACCTGGAAAGGCTGTGCGTCAGGTGTCTTTGCCTCCTCCTAGTTCTAAGGTTTGCACTTCATTCCTCCTCTTGTCTTTATCAAATATTTGTAGTGTCAACATGCAGTTGTATCTCAATTGTCTTATTCTTTATATTTAAAGTTCATCTGCCTTTTGAGTTTGACGAGGAGTTATATTTCACAGCAAAAGTCCTAGTTCAAACTGAATTTTTCACAAATTAGAAAAATAAGCAAAGGGCTGTCTTCACATTGATCCAGTAATCACTGCATGTAAAGGATGGCTTAAGTTTCGTTGCAGGCACCTTTCCAGAATAGTATCACCCAGGTGGAAATTAGCTCTGTGACAACTGTTGTTTGGAAGATACTAAAAGGATGTCTGAAGGAAGTGCATTAGTATAAGTTTAAGTTTTATGTAAAGGATCTTAAGGATTTCCATGAAGTACTTGAAATCGGCTACAAGGAGTTGATTTTACAATTTAGTGTTGCTATAGACTACAAAGCAATCTTATTCCTTCTTCAGAAATTATCAAACAACTTCAGAATTCAGATTAACCTTGAGTCAGCATTAAATCTCAACCCCTTCCGAAATTGTCGAACAACTTCAGAATTCAGATTAACCTTGAGTCAGCATTGAATCTCAACCAGAGTTTTTTCTTGCATTCAGACCTTTCGATCCACAACTTCAGAATTCAGATTAAACATTACTTCATTTTTGGCACAGACATTACTTCTGTCTGTTTCATTTGACTTGCGAGTATAAGCAAATGTATGCATCGCATGTCATAAGCTAAAAACTAAGAGAAGTGACCCTCCATTGAAATTAACGGGACGTAGAGAATGGTGGAGCATATTTCTTAATGAAAAAAATTGTTGCTACCTGCAAGTTATGTAGGGCCTTTTTGCTCCTTTAGCATGCATTTTGATATTTCATTAGCACCTGGTTCTAGTGTTTATTTGACCCCTAAAATATAAGCTGCTGCTTTTGGTAAACGCAGAAGGAACAAGATGGAAAGCTCTCAGAAAATTTAGAAGTTATAAGACTACGGGCAGTAAGGCAACATGTGGATAAGTTGAAGTAGATTTGGACTCGATAAAGCCAGTCCGCATGGGTAGACCAAATTGCTTCCTTCTAAGCAGATTGTTGTGTGTCACGTCAATATTATGCAACCATCTTTAGCCCAATGGTAGTTGGTTATGAATAAAGGAGAAAGAAGGAAAGCTCTCAAAGCAGCCCAACTTACTTGAGTAGACCAAATTGCTTTCTTCTAAGTAGATCGTCCTATGTCCGCAGTGTACTATGCAACCATTTTTAGCCCAATAGTGGTACTTTACGAATAGCACAGAAACAGAATGCTCTGCTTGTATATAACGGTGAGCGGAGACTTCAATTATTCGTCGTATGTGGTGGTTGTAGCAAGTTCTGATGGTTTCTTGGATTTAAAACTAGTGGATAAGATATATCAGTTGTACTTGGAGAGTACCAGAATAAAAAAGGAAGTATGACAAGGAGGTGACTAGCCCTCGAAGGCGACGATGAGATAGTGATATCCAATGCTGCAACCGAAAGGCTGAGGTTTTCAGAGGTGGGGTCGATTGAGTACAAAGTCCAGTTAAGCCTATTTTTAGCTTTAGATCTGTAAACCAAACCACTTATCTAGAATAGTTACAAAAGGACCATACAACATGGAAAGGCCATAACTGGTCTTTAATTTAACCATTTCCTATCCAAAAGTATTGAGCTTGTATGGAACCATGAATCCTCAATTCTTAGTGTGTGCCAATCTTGTGTTTAAACCTGGATCTACACTTAAGCTGTTATATGCATATTACATTGCATTAAAGTGTATTGTCGCCAAATCAAGATATCGACCCGTAGTCCCCAAGTGGATATGCATCTCAAGGTTCTAATAGTTTTATCAGCAGCATGTGCTACTCTTCGTAGTTTGATGTGCATTTCAAGCTAGCTGCAGCAGGTTCCAGTGTACAGGAAAAATACTTTATCTAAAATTTGCCTAGAGATTTGACCTTTGAGTTGACTTCAAGCTGAGTTTTTTCAGTTTCAGATTTTTTTTGGTTGTGTCGGCCTCCTTTTAGTATGGCTCTTAGTTTCACAAAGTGGGGGCGGGGGCAGGGGCGGGGGCGGGGGCGGGGGCGGGGAAGCGTAAGCACCAAGAAGAATCTGAGGTTGGGAGCGGCTTGAATAAATAAATGCGTAAAGAGTATTATAATTTGTTTAATATATTTTACATAGATAGTAACAACAAACAAGGAGACTTTAAGGACTTGAAGGAAGAGAGAAATAAGGAATTGAGTTGAAAAGAGTTTGATTTTCATGTATTCTATCACTTGTTCCATGCATCTCTATCCAGCTAGCGGGATCGAGTTCCCATCTTAGTTTGGGACGAGATCCCATGGAGCTCCTAACTTGGGATCGCAAAAGCGAGTTTCCGAGAGAGAAACGTCACCATATTAGGAGTTTCCTGCAACTAAGGTATGGCTTCTTATAAAAGGAATTCAACACAAGGGAGTACATCACAAGTTCATGAAGTATATTGGGCGTGTACTGACATGAAATTGATAGCTTGTAGCAGTCAAAAAGGGGCACTTGCTGCTGTTAGAATTAACAATAAACTGGGTTACTGAACAAGCTCATATTGTAGGATGATTACCCACGCTAGTTATGCGTCCTTCAGTCCCTGATCCTAAACTTCAGAACTAAAGGTTGAGCTAAGTTGCAATCCGGCTACCCTTTCTTGTATTAACCTATTCGTTTCCTAATCTTACGAAGTAGTAGTAAGCATGTCCCTTTCTCAAACTAAAAAAACAATCTTTTAGGAGAAGGATTATTTTCTGTTGGGTTGAGTAGAACTCGTGTATGGAAGTAATATGTCATCTCCTAGTTTCTAAATCTGTGTCATGTTCCTCAAAAGATTTAATCTCATCAGTAAAATATCTGACTTATGTTTTCAGGTTTCATCAAAGAAGCGGCGATGTCGTAGTGCATCTTTAGGAGTTCATAGAAGTTCTTAAGGTAAATGTTATTTGCCCTGTCGACGCGTTCACTTATTTCCATTTGCTTGATACCTTTAACTCGAAACAGGAAGTCCATGGTTGATCCTCTCCTGGCTGGCAATAGTAATTTCTGGAAACATCTTCATCAACGCCAAACATCCCGCAGTCTTAATCCTCTCTATGTGAAGCTGCGGAGATCAAAATCCATATCTGTCAAAAGCACATAATGGATGGTTTTTTTCTGGCAACTTGTAGGAATAGCTCAGATGGATATGGCGGAGTATGGTCATCGATGGCATAGTTTTGTTGTAATTGCTGTTGTTCTGTAGGCTGGATTAGGGAAGTAGGTCTTTGTAGGTACTAGATCCCCCTACTGGTTCCACTCTTGGTGCAATTTCCCTCTCTCTTCCTGTCTCCTCCCTTCTAGTGGTTGTAGTATGCTGACAATGGTGTTTATAAATAAGGCAACTTTTTCTGAGCAAGTTGTATTTGTCAATTTTAGTTTAGGAAGAGCAATTCCCAACTGCCCCAAGTTTTCCTACCAAACTTAGAACCAAAAATATGTGGTAAATTCTGCTCGGAACAATAGCTTGGTCGTAAATTCTGTTCGTTTGAGTAAATGCTTGAGAAAGAGGTCCTTAGTGTTACACCTGATATGTTAACTCGTCGAATGGGTGTTTGCGTGACGGAAACGCTTGATACAATGCATTGTTGATGCTCTTCAAAGCCGACTGTAGGCTTCCTCGTCTGGGAAGAGAGAGTGAAGCAAATATCTATATTCTTTCGGCACCAAAGGTTGCTTAAAGTCGTACAAATGTCGATGACACCAATTTTGGTGCTACTTTTGTTGCATATATACGGTGCTTTGTGAATGGTGTTTGCTGCAGCAATGCTACAATGTCTGTACCTTCCCCAATTCACCTTTTGCTTTTCGGTTTCGGGGAAGACTCTTTCACCCCTACGGGAAGAACAAAGAAGCCTGTTTAGACCATTGATACACACATGCCTCAGATGAATCCATGACAAGAATATATTGCAGAGGTTGTAGTTTTACAAGTACCAAATAACATCAAGCTTCTAGTCGTGGAGGAAGCCAGCCGATGGCGAACAATCAGCATTTATGTGCTAAGTGCAGCCGACAAGATCTAACAATCATTTTATCAAGTTCTACCTAGTCGTGGAGGAAGCCAGCCGTTTGAATAAATTGAGACCTACCATCCAAGTCTTTCACTCCATATATAACACCTCTACTTCTCTCGTTGTCCCTCTTCTGGTCTTTAGTTATCTTGTGTTCAGTATCAATCTCCGAAAGCCATAGTTATGTCTATGGTACCGGAGTGTGTACTGGGTTTTTTGTTTTGTTGAAATGGTATGTACCGGTACCGGCATCGTCTTGAATTTTTGTTAATTATATACTCTTTTAATAATCATTAGCGAACTAAAAATGTATGCATATATTTTCTCCATCATAGCTTTTTTGGAATAATCCGTTTGTGCTCATAGAGTTTGAATTACCTCATTTTTAATCAACTAAGTTGTTTGTTGACAAAAAACTGCTTATTCCTATACAGTGGCATTATGCACAAATAACTTATTTAATTGTATTACCTTCTCTAAAAAAAATTATCGCATTTATCAACTATCTCATTTCCGAAATCTCTTGGAAGAATATGCTGTTTATTTAAGAATAACGTCCTTACGTTTGAGAATAAGCTATTTGTGTGCGCGTAAAGCAGTACATCATATAGATGAGAAAAAATGATGAAAGCTTTTAGCTATGAAGTAAATCAAAGCAAAGAGGAAATTTAGAAACAAATTGAAAATTAGGATTAAAAGAAATTGAAAATTGTAATGAATACTATGAGGAAAGGCTACAGAGGCTTCGGTCGATATGATGGTACTTAAGATTTTTTTTCTATTTACTCTTTATATGATCAATTTATTAAATTTTATAACAAAATTTGTAATTTTGACTTTTTTTAAGAAATCTGTACAAAACACAATATCTTGGCCGGTATCATCTGTACCAGCAGGTACAACCGATACAAAGCGGTGTTTTGACTGGTAAAAAATGTAAGAGATACCATACCAATAGAAGGTAAAAGTGATAATTATGTCGAAAAGATCATGGTTGCCATCACGTACGAGATGGAGGTAACATCTTCTATCTCCGTCGCTTGAGATAGAAGATGTTCAATTTTTCTCAACAAATGCGTGAGATAGAATTTGAACGAAGCGTCGAATTGAGTTTTTGTGCAAGGATGTGTGATTTACAAGGCAACGGTTTACTTGTTGGTGGGGGGGCAGGGGTTGGGTTACTGCCTTGTACAAAACAGAGACTTCCCCGTAATCAAGGTATTTTTGTAGAACAAATAATTCCATTAACCACGATAGCGTACAAGTAAAGAGCACCATCGACTGATTTGACTTTTAAAGTAAAAATGGCCAACATGATCTTTAAAGAAAGCAAGTAAAGGATAAAAGCTATTCTTATTTGATATCAACCTAAATTACGAGCGAAGAGAATGAGGCAAAAATTTATAAATATCTCGCTTCAAGTAGAAGGCGGCACAAAATGACAGTTTATTAACTTCTCCATAATCCTAAATATCAAACGAAACTTAGGCCAGTTTTCATTTTTATTATTACTGATGAGAAGCTTGTCCACATCATTGGTAAACAAATTGGATAAAATGGACTCTGGCAGACCCCATTTCAAGCTTCTAGTTGCCAAGGATGCCAGGCATTGGTCAACAAATCAACATTGATGTGCTCAAGTGACAGCCGACTATAAATACTGGTCATTGTGTATTCTATTTCAAGCCATGTGCTGCATGTTTTCACTCTATAAATAACAACTCTACTTCTCTCACTTCCTCACACTGAAACAATCTCGCAATCCTTTCGATTCTTTAGTTCTTCTTCCAGCTTTGTATTTGTGATCAGTATTAACTTCTGAAATCATCATGGTTGCCATCACTTATGATATGGAGGTTACCTCCTCAGTCTCTGCCTCGAAAATGTTCAAGGCCTTTGTCCTTGATGGTGATAACCTCATCCCCAAGATCTTGCCTGCGGCTATCAAGAGTGTTGAAATCGTTCAAGGAGATGGAGGAGTTGGAAGCGTTAAACTTATCACTTTCGGTGAAGGTTAGTTCTTTTACTAATGCCAACTTTTTGTACTTAATCATTAAGCAGAATGTTAATAATGTTGCTTGAGCGAGTAAAAACAATCCATAACTGCAGCAGATGAACTAACATTCCGTTCTCTTTCTTATTCTTCTCAGGAACAAGTCAATTGAAGAGCATGAAGCATCGGATTGATGGGCTTGACAAAGAAAGCTTGACATACAGTTACACATTGATAGAAGGTGATGCATTGATGAACGAAATTGAATCAATCACGTACCACATAAAAATTGTACCCTCTGCTGATGGAGGATCTATTTGCAAGAACCGAAGCATATACCACACTAAAGGCGATGCTCAAGTCACAGAAGAACAGATTAAGGCCGGGAAAGAAAAGGCCATGGGAGTATTCAAGGTTGTTGAGTCTTACCTCCAAGAAAATCCTGGAACCTATAACTAATATGAGGAACACACAACCATAATCGAAAGTTTAAGTGAGAGTTTGGATTCGTTGTTTTATTGTTTTTCTCTTTTTTTTCCTTTTTTTTGGCGGGTTTGAATAAGTGGACTTCACACTTGTAATCTCTCTTAAAGTTTGATACAATTGCTTTCCTCTCTGTTTATTTTCTTATAAAGCATCAATCTTTGAGCTCTTGGTTGCTTTTTTCTTGTCAAGTTACTTATGGTTAGAATGTTGGATAAGTATAGTTGTTCTGTCGTTGATACAAGATATACACATTTGCACAACTTTTTGCAATCTTTTGCCGATAAAGATGCATTATAGCAACTTACACGTTGGTGTTCTTACTATCGTAACAAAGTATGAGAGCTCATAATTTTAACAATTTCTTGGCCTAAAAAATAAGACCCGCATGCTGTGTGTTTTGGTGGAGAGAGGGAGAGAAGAAAGCATGCGTTAAGTTTTTTTTATTTATAATAAATTAATGATATTATTCCACTAATGTTAGGGTACATCGTCTCCGATGGTGGGCGCAACAAAATCGGGCGCCTCTTCCATTCATATGCTAAAGTCATCAAGAGTTCCAGCATATTGTGCTAGTCTATGGGCTACTCTATTCTCAGTTCACCGTACAAGGCTGAATTCACATAATTTTAACTTCATCAATCACATTGCCTATTGCTGATAAGTTCTCACCTTCCTGCCAAAGTGATGAAATGACGTTTGCTGCATCCCCTTCGATGATTGCATCCAAAAATCCACATTCTAGTCCGAATAGCACTGCTTCGAAAGCGAAAGTTGCCTATGCATCTGCTGGTTCCAGTAAACCCATTATTTTCTTTGAGAAACTCGCATAGAAATAGCCTTTAGTACCAGGGGCGGACCCAAAAAATCTACTTGTGGGGGCTAAAAAGTCAAAAAATAAATAAATTAGGCTACCATAAAACAATTTTAGAATATTCAAGTTCATATAGAACATGACAACTCAAATTAAAAACGTATTATAATTAGCATCACTATTGAATTCGTTAAATATAAAATAGATTGCTCAATTTGACTACTTATCATATAATTTGACTATTCATAGTAATTTATTTAACTTGGTAAAGTTAGTCAGCAGTAAATTATTAGTCTTGCATGAAATATGCTTTGCTTTTAATGTATAGCTGCATTACTAATATTATTATCAATTGAATGAGTACAATAGTAACATATAAATTACATAAGTTAACTAAAAAAAATAGAACTAATCTTGATCTACTCGTGTCTTTTTGTAATCTGAAGTTCTAAAATTTATAATTTGGAAGAGTGAAGATTAAGCAAGAGAATGAGAAAGACAAATATATATGACGGCCAGTGACACAAAAAGTAAAACACAACAAAATGAAACCTTAATTAATTAATGTTACAATATAGTGACATTTTGGTAACTACTTAAATATGTTTATTTGTTATCTAAAGTAAAAATAAAATAAAATTGGGGGGGGGGGGGGTGGGGGGGTGTCGTGGCCCCCATCAGCCATGTGAGTGGTCGCCCTGTTTAGTTCCTTGAACGACTGGCCCAATACCGATTGCATGGTCTTTTCAAAAACGGTTGCATCAAAGTTAATTTTGTAGCAATTCACCGGAGGGGCTTGCCAATAAATAAGAATCATAATTATGGTTTTTGAGGGCGTGCTTTGTGCGTCTTTGTACTGTTTCAGCAAGTTGATAGTGGAGGAGTAAAAATGTAAAGCATCATGCGGGTTCCTACAAATAAACACACAATTCTGTTGTTCCAGAGGCTCCAGCAAAGCATTACTAATTAAGCCTCAAACTCCTCTGTATCCACTCTTTCCCTACATCATTTCACCACCGATAGATATCATCGCAACACAAGACTTCTTTACATAGATTGGACAAGCAAAGAGCCCACACTTGTCGAGCAATACTGCATTGTCAAAGAATATGATGGGAAAAATTCAAATTGCTCCAATTACGTTAGCTCCCCCATGTGGACCATATCTGTTTAGGCATTTCCTAGCCAAGTATCACGCGAGGCGCGACGTGGTGAGGTCCAACTAGGCTCCCAAATTGCCAACCATAGGAATTATATTTCGGGGTATTATTCTTTCCCTTTACACAAATGCTTAACAAAATACAAAAGCTAAATTCACATGCATTTGATCATAGTCTACCATTTATTCTTTTCAATATTGTCCCGACGGTTATTCGAGACTATTTTGAGCTTCAATTCACCTACAATTAACTTGCTCCAACTCCTCTGTCATCAACCGTAAATAGTTTTATTAACATCCTATAAGGAAAGATGTCAGTGACAGCACACCATATATTACAATTGAACTCAACTTTTTTTCCTAATTCTCAGCAAATGAACTCAAAAAAAAAAAAAGAAGATGAAAAGGTTTAGCCAGTGTTCTTATCCCTTTGCGGAACTTTTTCCTCTTGACACTTGAGAAGTGGCAACAAATTCACGTAGTTCCAAAACACCAGGGCTATAGAAGTTGACACTCTCAAGGCTAAGAGGAAAATGTTTCCTTTCTAAGCAAGCTGTTGATTTATGATCATAATTTTTTGCACCAAATGCTTGCGGTGGAATTCGAACGAAGCGTTGGATTGAGCATTTATGTGCAAGGATGTGAGATTTATAAGGCAATGCTTTAATTCTTGTTGGGGCGTTACCGACCTTTACATAAGAGAGGGCTTCCCCCATAATCAAGGTATTTTTGCATTACAAAACATAAGATTCCATTAACTACGATAAAGAACAAGAGAAGAGCACGATGAACCGATTGACTTTCAAAATAACAATGCCTAACATGGTTTCTAAAAAAAAAAGCAAGTAAAGAATAAGAGTTATTCTTGTTTAAAATCAACCTAAATTATGAGCAGAGAGAATGATGCAAAATTAAAAAAATCTAAAGTCAAGTCGAAGGCGGCACAAAATGACAGTTCATTTACTTTCCCGTAACCCCATAATCAACTGAGATCTTCTCGAGTTCTCCTCTTTAATTATAGTAGTAATGAGATGGTTGTTCACATCATTAGTAAATCAATGGTAAGGTTAAGTTCGATATCAATTTGGATATAGTGGACTCCGGCAGACACCATTTCAAGCTTCTAGTTGTCGAGGAAGCCAGACATTGGTCAACAAATCAACATTGATGTGCTCAAGTGACAGCCGACTATAAGTACCGATCATTGTTTATTCTATTTCAAGCCATGTGCTCCATGTTTTCACTCTATAAATAACAACTCTACTTCTCTCACTTTCTCACACTGAAACAAACTTGCAATCCTTTCGAGTCTTAAGTTCTTCTTCTAGCTTTGTATTTGTGATCAGTATTAACTTCTGAAATCATCATGGTTGCCATCACTTATGACATGGAGGTCACCTCCTCAGTCTCTGCCTCGAAAATGTTCAAGGCGTTTGTCCTTGATGGTGATAATCTCATCCCCAAGATCTTGCCCGCGGCTATCAAGAGTGTTGAAATTGTTCAAGGAGATGGAGGAGTTGGAACTGTTAAACTTATTACTTTTGGTGAAGGTAAGTTCTCTTTTTAATGCCAACTTTTTGTACTGAATTATCAAGCAATGTTGATAATGTTGCTTGGGCGAGTAAAAACAATCCATAACTGCAGCAGATGAACTAACATTCCGTTCTCTTTCTTATTCTTCTCAGGAACAAGTCAATTGAAGAGCATGAAGCATCGGATTGATGGGCTTGACAAAGAAAGCTTGACATACAGTTACACGTTGATAGAAGGTGATGCATTGATGAACGAAATTGAATCAATCACGTACCACATAAAAATTGTACCCTCCGCTGATGGAGGATCTATTTGCAAGAACCGAAGCATATACCACACTAAAGGCGATGCTCAAGTCACAGAAGAACAGATTAAGGCCGGGAAAGAAAAGGCCATGGGAGTATTCAAGGTTGTTGAGTCTTACCTCCAAGCAAATCCTGAAACCTATAACTAATATGAAGAACGCATAATCATAATCGAAAGTTTAAGCGCGAGTTTGGATTTGTCGTTTTTCTTGTTTTCCTTCTTCTCTTTTTGGCAGGTTCGGCTCTTTTTGGCATGTTCGGCTCAATAAGTGGACTTCACACTTGTAATATCTATTAAAGTTTGATACAATTGCTTTCCTTTTCATTTATTTTCTTGTAAAGCATCAATCTTCAAGATTCTCGTGGGTTTTTTCTTCTCAAGTTACTTGTGGCTACAATGTTGGATAAGTATATTTGTTCTGTGTTGATGCAAGAGAAAACCCATGTGTATGTAAGTTGGGTCAAGTTAGCTCCCTGATGATGCGGAAAATGGTTCGCTGCTACGTGGAGGTGCCACAAAGGATGCGGTCTGAGTCAGCTTCCAGGTAGGCAACGCGGGAGACAGCAAGGACGGCGTAAGGGCCGAGGGCAAGGCTCCCCAGACAGGTCGCGAGGGCTGGCAGCGCCGCGCAGGCAGGGGGACGACGAACAGGGGCGACAGTCGACGGTCCGTGCATCTGGGGCGCAGCGTCGAGGGTTCGTGGACGTGAGCCTAAGTGTGTTTCTCTCACTAGAATTCCAGAGAGAATGTCATTTTAGAGAGAGAAAGTGAAGAGTCCAAAATGAGAGAAAAGATCCTTAAAAAAGCTCCAAAGTCCACTATTTATAGGCAAAAACGTGCATGTGTCATAAGTTGACATGTGTCACCCCTGGGAACGACACGTCGCCAGGGGGCCAAAGCACTGATCCTCCGTTGGGACTGCCGGTCCTTAAGTTCGTGCTGCCCTGCCCTTGCAATGTCTCTCTGCCTGTCTGAGGAGACTGATCATGCCGCGGTAGCATGGTCAGAGTAGCCCGTTGCCCCAGCCTCCAGTCCAAGCCCTTACTGAATCCCACAGGCCTGGCAGCGGTGGGGAAGACCCGACGCCCAGCTGCCAGGTGGACTAGGCAAGATGCCCCTCCGGAGACCTGCTCCCATCTCGGAGTGACCCGGGGGTCATAGTCCTTAGGGGTGCCGACGCGAGCCCCCAGTGCCAGAGCACGTAGGCCAGTCACGCAGGCACCCTGGTGGAGATAGTGTCCCGGAGGAGTCGCCTATCCCGCTGCGAAGGGTCCTCGTGCCGGAGCACGGAGCGAAGTCCCCCTAGAATGAAGACGGCGATGGCTTTGAGGTTGTGAGCCCATCCCGTAAGCATATAACATGATTGTGGCGCATGGGCGCGGTGGAGTGCGGGCGACGAGGGTCGCAGAGTGATCTTCGAGCGACAAGGGTCGTTGCGTGGATGGCGCGCGACCGTGAGCTACAGTTGTCATGGCGACAGAGCGGTCACAAGTGACGGTCATCGAGACTGCGAGCGACGGTCATCGAGACTACGAGCGACGGTCATCGCGACGAAGGAGAACGGCCGAGAGCGACGGTCGTCGCGACTATGGCGGAGCGCGGCCGTGAGCGACGGTCGTCGTGACAACGGAGCACGGTCAAAGGTGACGGCGTCGGTATTCAAGGCAGGTGGCCGACCCCTTGGGGTGGCCGACCCCCAAGGGAGGCCGACCCCTTGGGGTGGCCGACCCCCAAGGTGGAAGGCACGCCGAGGTCGCTTCACGAATGGTTCACGTGACTTGAGCATGCGTTGCTTTGACCGGCTCTCGAGCTTTGAAAAGTTGACCGCTGACTGGGTGATGTGTCGTGCAAAGTGGGTCCCTTAGCGGGTCCAGGGGTGCGACCAGAATAGGGTATGAACACTCCCCTATTTGCACCATATCTATTTAGGTGTTCCTAAATAAATATTACGTGAGGCGGGACAGGGTGGGGCTCCAATTAGGCTTCGAAATTGCAATCAATAGGAATTATATTTCATGGTATTGTGCTTTACTTTACGGAAATGCTAAACAAGAAAAACCCACGAAGTATCTGAAATTCTACCGCCTCAAAAATGCAGTTCCACGTACAAATGCTGTGCTTTAACTTCATCCTGACAATATTGTTCCAACGGTTTTTTGAAACTATTTTGAGCTTCAGTCCAGCTAAAATTAATTTGGTCCAATGCCTTTTTGATTGACCATAAATAGTTTTATTGAGAACTTTCAAGGAAAGACGTTAGAGACTGGACACCATGTATTATCACTTGAACTCAACTTTTGCTTCTAATACCCAGAAAATGAACTCAACTTTTGTTTCTACTGCCCAGCAAATGAACTCCAAAGTGCCACAACATAGTTTGATCACACTGATAAAAAATGAAGGTGGCTTTGGTCTGAAAAGATTTGAGGAGTGGAATAAAGCCACAATATGTAAGCACTTTTGGGATATTGCACACAAAAAGGATTCCCTTTGGGTCAAATTAATGTTGGCATATTTTTATTATCAAAGACAGACACTTGTGGACATTTAAACCCCCTGCAAATCTGTCATGGACATGGTGTAAGATAATGAAGATCAGAGCTATATTTGCCAGTTTTTCGATTATCAAGTGGGTAATGGAACCACAGTTTGGCTATGGAAAGATAGATGGTTACCTAATGGTACAGTAATGGAAGTATATGGACAGAGAATTGTGTATGACTCAGGCCTGAGTTTGAATGCTAAAGTCTGAGAAATCATTCACAATGAAGAATGGCAATTACCATCAATGAGATCCCAAGCATTGAAAGACTTCAACTCTGTACTTTTAGGAATACATAGGCCTAACACTTTGGCTCAGGATGAAGTAAAATGGACATTGAGTGCTAATAAGCAGTTCACCATTAGGACTGCATGGGAAGGGATAAGGTCTAAGGCACCAATGGCACCCTCATGGAAGCTCCTATGGTTCACTGGACATATCCCAATATGTTCAATGATGCTGTGGCTTTTATGTAACGGAGGACTCAGAACCAAAACTAAACTCAAGTCTTAGAATATCATATCAGAAGACACCTGTGTCCTGTGTTCTCTTAAACCCCGATGAAGACCATTTGTTTTGGCCATGCTCATTTACTCAGGAACTGTGGAATATGGTTTTCAGTAAGCTGCATATGACTAAAAGCCCAACTTCATGGAAGCAAATGATGGAATATGCCTGCAAAACTTTTAGAGGGAAGAGTCTAAGGGCAAAGATATGCAAACTAGCTGTGGCAATAACATGTTATGGAATTTGACAAGAGAGTAATGTAAGGATTCAGGGAAGGCATGCATGCTTGTAATACAATAATGGGTGAGATTTAAGACTTACAGTTGGAAGAAAGTCCTGGATAATGGCACTAATCAAGCAACATGTGCAGCATGGGGTATAGACAAGCAGCTCCTTAGTGGACAAAAGACAAGCTGAATCTCTTTGATTACTATAGAAATCAGGAAGCACAAGAAAAAAGAGAGAGGAAATGTATGTATG
The DNA here is from genome assembly GCA_033070095.1 of Escallonia herrerae. Classification (NCBI taxonomy): domain Eukaryota; kingdom Viridiplantae; phylum Streptophyta; class Magnoliopsida; order Escalloniales; family Escalloniaceae; genus Escallonia; species Escallonia herrerae. The sequence goes on from JAVXUP010000350.1 coordinate 363,502, forward strand.
AAGGATAGTACATAAAACTATGGTAAATATTTTAGGTGGAATAATAATACACACACATGGGACCTTTTACACAAAAAAAAAAAAAGTTTATCAGCTTCTAAAAAAGAGAAAAAGTATTTCCAATGTTCTTGTAACTTTTTGGAGGTTTTGCATCTATACACTTGAGAAATGGCAACAAATTCATGTAGTACCAAAACACCAGGGATGCAGACGTTGACACTCTCAAAGCCAAGAGGAAAATATGTCTCCTTTCTAAGCAAGTTGTTTATGTCGATCTATAATTAGGAACAATACTGTTGAAAGTTGAAACACAACAATGCCTAAATCTTTGTAGACCTTAATTCTGTTCATCTGATGTTGTGATCAACCAAGCGTCCAATTGAGGGCTTCCATCATAATCAAGGTATTTTCGCATTGCAAAACAGATGATTGCATTAACTACGATAAAGTACAAGAGAAGAGTATGATCAACTGATTAACTTTCACAGTAACAATGACCAGTATGGTGTTTAAAAAAAGCAAGTGAAGGATAAGAATTGTTCTTGTCTAAGATCAACCTAAATTATGAGCGGAGAGAATGAAGCTAAACTACAAAAAATCTCGAGTCAAGTCGAAGGCGGCATCAAATGGCAGTTTATTAACTTCCCCGTAACCCCATAACCAAGTGAAATGTAGTCCAGTTTTCCCTTTTGTATTACTAATGAGAAGGTTGTCCACATCATTAGTAAATCAATGATAACATTATGTTTGGTATCAATTTGGATAAAGTGGACTGTGGCAGACCCCATTTCAAGCTTCTAGTTATCAAGGATTCAGGCAACGGCCAACAAATCAACATTGATGTGCTCTTGTGACAGCCGACTACAACTACCAATCATTTGATTATTCAATTTCAAGCCATGTGCTCCATGTCCTCACTCTATAAAGATCAACCCTACTCTCATTTCCTCACACTTTAACTTACTTGCAATCATTTCGAGTCTTTAAGTTCTTGTTCGAGTTTGGTATTTCTGATCAGTATTAGTTTCTGAAATCATCATGGTTGCCATCACTTATGATATGGAGGTCACCTCCTCAATCTCTGCCACAAAAATGTTCAAGGCCTTTGTCCTTGATGGTGACAACCTCATCCCCAAAATCTTGCCCGCTCCTATCAAGGTTGTCAAAATCATTGAAGGAGATGGAGGAGTTGGAAGGTCAAACTTATCACTTTCGGTGAAGGTTAGTTTTATTTACTAATGCCAACTTTTTTGTACTTAATAGTTATATAAGAGAATGTTGATAATGGTGGTCGAGCGGATAAAAAAAATCGATAACTGGTGTAGATAATGGTAGGTACATCGTCTCGGATGGTGTGGTTAAAACCGGGCGCCTCTTCTAGCCATAAGCTAAAGTCATGAAGAGTTCTAGCATGTTGTGCTAGTCTATGGACTACTCTTATTCCCTGTTGGACGTACAAGACTGAATTGACATCTATGGATGTAACACCCTAAACCTTGATAATGCTTAGTCAGTTATTTTTTTAAGCAATATGATAAATCATACCAGTAACCCACTCAGATACCCAGGAAAAGATCGAGGTTTGCAAGATTTAGTGTCGATTGCTATGAGCGAAATTTTATTGATAACCTTTAGTGACAATTTTTGAAAACCGTAAGTTATAATTTAAAGATGAAAATTATAAGTGATATTGATTGAGGTACTTAGTGACAATTAGCGTAAACAATATTTTTAAAAACTTTTAGCGATGATATTTTTCATTTAGCATCTATATTTTTATTTAGCGACTTTTAACGACGATTAATGAAGCGGGGTTATGTAACAACTGGTTAAAATTTTTCCTAGTACGTTAATTTAATGTAAATAGTTATTTTGGGTCATTTTGTGATAATAAAAAGTTCTGGGTGTTGTTTGAAAATTATCAAAAGTTTAGGAGGTTTTTGGTAATTTCCCAGTTTAGGGTTATATATATAGAGCTATTATTGATCAATCGTCCCATATTTCTTTCTCCCTGTATTACACGATTGAGAGAGAAGGGAGAAGAGAGAGAAAAAGGAAGGAGACAGAGATTTCTCTGACAAAATTTTTCGGTAAGATTTACTTGCTTTGACATTTAATGAATACATGTCATATACATTTATACTTACGCATGACTGATCGGGTGAAAAGTGTAGGGGTTTTGGGTTAAGCCATGAGGTGTGTCTGATGTGCAAGGACTGTGTGTTTTGGGTGAAATCGTGAAATGCTTTGTGGATTTTATGGCTGTGAGACAAGGTATTTTCGTGAATATCCATGGTTGCCGTCAACCGATGTTTGCGGCGCTGCCAAGATTCGGACAAGAGGGGCTGCTAGGGGTTAGAATTACATGAGATTTTGTGGGTTATGTGCGTGTTTGAGTGGGAAAAAGAAGCAGCCATAATGTGTGTTTTATAGGTGTGTAGTGAGGGGCTGAAGGTCAGCCGTGTGCACGTGTGTGTTATAATGTGTGAAGAGTAAAGTGTGGCTGTGTGTGAGAGAGAACATGTGTGTAAGGTTACGGAGAAGGCATCTCTGTGCGTGTGTGTGTGTGTGTGTGTGTGTGTGTGTGTGTGTGAGAGAGATAGATAGAGAGAAAGTCAAAGTGAGTTATGTGCTTGTGTGTGAGTGAATTGTGTGCTTATATGTTTCTGGGTACCGCGTGTTTCTGTGTGTGGGTGTGCATATACCTGTGTGTGTGAGTGTGGGAAGACTGCCATCACAACAGTCTCTATGTGCGTGAGAGAGAGAGAGAGAGAGAGAGAGAGAGAGAGAGAGAGAGAGTGTGTGCGCGTATGTAGTGTGTAAATGGGTGTGGGTGAGTGAGTGAAACAAAAAAAAAAGAAAGAAAATCCACTATCGTGAGGCAGTGGGTGTGGGAGGGATGAGTTGTGTTATGCATTTGTGTATATCAGTGTGTGTGTGTGTGCAGTATGTGTGTGTGTGTATGCATGTCTATATATATGTTGTTGTGTCCATGTATATGTAAGCATGTATGGTGTGTGTAATGTGTGTGCTGTGTGCGTGGATAAACTTGTGTGAGGTTGAAGTTTTTATGTGTGAAAATGTGTGTTTGTATGGGTGTAGACATGTTTGTGTGTGTGAGTGTTGAGTGCATGAATGTGTGTTTGTATTCGTGTTTGTGGCGGTGTGTGCGCACTGCAAGAAAAGATGTCTTTAGCTACGAAAGGAATTTTGTCGCTAAAGGTGCTTTTAGCGCGGGTTAACCGTCGATAAAAGTCTGTCGGCAAACTCTTTTACCAACGGATTCTTCCATCGGTTTGCAGACGGACTTTTACCGACAGGCTTTTAATGACGGTATAACCCGTCGATAAATATTTTTAGGAAATTTATTATTTTTGATGGTTTTTATTAAAAATTTTAAGCAACAGAATGATACTGTCGCTAAAAATATCCGTCGGTTAAAGTGTTAAAAAATATTTTTACTGACGGACTTTTAGCGATGGTATCATTCCGTCGCTAAAAGTCCTTTAATTCACATAGATATGCTTCTTTCTCTCTCCTTGTTTCTCTCTATCGCCGTTTCCACTCACCGGCGTGTTCACCTCCGGCGATCCCCCCTCACGGCGACCAACCTACGGCGACACCCCTGTCCTCCCTGCGCCACCTCCGGCGATACAGCTATCATCCCTACGACGCCGCGCCACCTTTGGCAACACCCCTGTCCTCCTCGCAACGCCGCGCCACCTCCGGCCAGATCTATAACTCCGGTACGGTTTTAAGTTGGCATTTGACAAAATATTGAAAATTTGGGGTATATATTTTTTTGTTTAAGTTGGTATTAAACAAAATATTGAAAATTTTGAATTTGTGAAAGTAGTATTGAAATAAACTAATACATGATTTGTGAAAGTAGTATCGAAAATTTTGCATATGTTCTGGAGAGCTCCACACCTGTGGATTTAGACTTTCTAGCCATATTCTGGTTCCTTTTTGTTTGTTTATAAGACGGGGCTTTGCATGGTAACCTAATGTTTTGGCATGTTTCTAATGTCCTTGCTCAGATGTTGAAGGTGTAATTTGAGTCTCTATTTCTTTCTCCTGACTACCTTTCTTGCATCTTCCTTGAATAAAACTTCATCATTTGATATGTGACTTTGGCCAAGCAATATTTTTGGTATCAAAACGTTAGGCAATACATAACTGTTAGAAAATGTATTTCGTTGTGTATACTTGTGCAGAAAAATAGTTCTGAAAAAATACTGACATGCAAATATTAACGTTCCAAAACAGCAATAACGAAACCAAACAAAAATATAAGTATGTGTATAACTCACAGCAAAATTACAGAACAACAAATAGAAAAGGCCGAGGCATGAATTTGATTCACTGTCCTTAAGACTTATTCGTCCGGCAACGGTGTTAACGGTCTCTTGACGATAATCTCCAAGGATACAAGGGCGATACGTCTAAAATAGGAGCACTCCAAATTGCAAACCCGGCGAACCAAAACAACGACAAACTCTTTCTTACACAGACACAGGAAAAACGAAAAGCAAAGGCAGACAAAATTTCGGGATTCAGTTAATTAAATTTTTGTAACTGACTCATTTTTATACAGTGAAAATTCACTGGGGGTGCAACTCTTCATAGCTGGTTGGAAAGGTTGCAACTTTTCGAAAAAGAAAATAAATAAATATTTATTTATTTAAAATATTTTTTGCCCCAAAATAAATAAAGCCTGATGGGCCCGAGCCCAGGCCCAAGCCTAAGCCAAGGACCGGGATGGGACAGGTGGGCGGCGCGAGCCTGTGGTGGACATTGGGTCAACCTAGGTCCTCCCTTTTTACAAAATATGGTACTCCCAAGGGGCCCAACCTTTAGCTCAAGGCTACGCCTTATAAGGAGACAATATTGACTTTATCTCTTCAATGTGGGATACTTTTTTCCCTTCAAGTTGAACCATCAACTTTAACTTCAATTTTTTCATTCAATCCTTATTTGTTTTAAACTTGTGAATATACTATGATCATCTACTCCAATGGATGACGAAATTAAGGTTTGGAACCCATTTGAAAATTGAGTCAATGATGGCACCTCCATAATGGGTTTAAAATCCAATTCCAACAATAACTGTACGTTGTGCACTGCAAACGGATATTTTTGGGAAAAAAAAAGAAGATGTACTAGTCTAGGATAATTGTAAGGTCACAATTTGCCAAGTCATTAGAATTTTCTTGCAAGTTCCCGACTTCATTTGTCAACTAGATGCGATGCACCTTAACCCTGAGATAATGCAAGAATTGTGAAACTTTGTAAGATGGGAACAAAAAGAATGAGAAAGAAGTCAACAAGTTTAGGTGATGAGGCAATTTCAATTGATTTTACAATTAAATAACATACATCTTGTCCTCATGAATATAAAAATATAAGGATGAAACAAAATAAACAAGAGGGGTTCTCAAAGCCTGTTGGGGATCGGTTCAGAGATTGTCAAACTTAATTTTATTTGGATTAAATCAGGTTGCTAATTTAGAGTTAATCAAGTTTAGGAACTTACTCAAATTGATCTGTCTAACTAGTAAGTAGTTAAGTTCATCAAGTTTAACTAGTAATCAGTTGACCGGTCAGTGTAGAAGTTGAGGCTGAGCTCAAGGGAAGCACGAGCTGAACCGACAGTCATGCTATTGACAATGTGGTTGGACCCATTATTGATGCCAAACCAGTGATCAGTGTAGTAGACACCGCGGTCTTGTGTGTTTTCGTAGAGGCCATTGGCGGAGTAGTGGTAGTCCATAATATATGATGAAATTATTATTTATGATCACCTACACACTTACCCAATATTAGGCTAATATAGGACTTAGTTCCAGTCAAGTTGACCTAAAGCTTGACTGTAAACCATGATGACTACAACTTGACCAAAAATCTTAGGCTAATAGGACTTAGTTTCAGTCACCTACACATTTACCAACAGACTATAGCTGGCACTTCATTCCATATGAATTAATAATGAACACAAAAACATAAGAGCAATCAAATTACATAAAGAGCTTCAAGAGACAAAGTAGCCGACAGAAAAGAATTTAGAAAACATTATCACACCACATACCTAAATAGAGCTCATCAAAAGACTCAATTCAATTTTTTTGGATTGGTCAAATGTTTTTGTTTATAATTTACTGGGATGATACGATAGAGACTCTTCATTCTTTGCTTGCGACAGTTTTAATCGTTAGACTTCTTTAAATCAATTTTCCTTCTTTATATAATTTTGTTAACTGTGCATTGAGCATTTGAGAATTGAGATTGTTGACGGAGGATGAGACCCAATTGGATTGAGATATCTGTTAGGTAGCACGGACACGGACACCCCATTCGATCGACACCGACACCGATTGGCTTTATACTTGTGGACATTTCTTCAAGAGTTGTCTGACACTTCTTCAAGAGGTGTCCGACACGGTGTCTGGTAATTAAAAAATAAATCAATATCTTTGGACACCGCTGAGAGGTGTCGGACACTTGCCCAGAGGTGTCGGTAGGTCTCAGACACCATATCTCTACTTATATGAGGTGTCGGTGCTTTCTAGGATATCTGTGATTTTGTTCTAATTGTTAGACTTCTTTATATCAATTTTCATTCTTTATATAATTTTGTTAAATATGCATTGAGCATTTAAGAATTACGATTGTTGACTATGCATTGAGAATTTGATAATTGAGATTGTTGACGGAGGATGGGACCTAATTGGATTGAGATATCTGCTAGGTAGCACGGACAAGGACACCGCGTCCGACACCGACACTGAAATGTCATATTTTGGCTTTATACTTGTGGACACTTCTTCAAGAGTTGTCCAACACTTCGTCAAGAGGTGTTCGACACGGTGTCCGATAATTAAAAAATAAATCAATATCTATGAACACCGCTGAGAGGTGTCGGACACGTGTCTGAAGGTGTCGGTAGGTGTTGTGGATGAAATCCATAACTCACTTCGTGAATAGACCGGCACAGTAAAGATAACACCGATGACTCGCCAGAAGGATTTTCGGCGGGGAATCTCCGATGCTTAAGTCCGAGTATGCTTAAGATGGATCTTTTGTGTAAACTTGGATTAAGTTACTTACCTTTCTTCATTCCCGCATTTTCCTTTTATAGGGTCTCCTATTAGTGGTCAGTTACTTCCCTCCTAATTAGGGAGTTACCAGAATAATGGGAGGTTACTCTTGTTACTGGGTAGTTATTTGTAGCTAATAGGGGGTTACTGCCATAATGGGTGGTGTAAATAGTGGGAAGATGGGTAGTCTCCACTTTCTACTTATTCATGAGTGGTGTGATATGTTTGATGTCATCATATGGTGACACGTGTCACCATCTCATAGATAGTACTTTTCACCCATATCATTTGCCCCACATTCCATGTTCTTTTCCGGAGAAGAATATGAAATTAGAGTATCAATCTGATCTCTTCAATTTTGGGGTCTTGGTTATTTTAGGAGCTTATTGGTGGAGTAGAGGCCTCGCAAGGGCTCGTCTACTCGGCTTGGCAGAGTAGAGGCCTTATAGGTATTTGTCTACTCAACTTGGCCGAATAGAGGCCGTATAGGGACTTGTCTACTCGGCTTGGTCGAGTAGACCCTTCAAGGGCTCGTCTGCTCGGCATGGCCGAGTAGAGGCTTTATAGGGGCTCGTCTGCTCGGCTTGGTCCAGTAGAGGCCTTATAAGGAATTGTCTACTCGGCTTGGTTGAGTAGACCCTTCAAGGGCTCATCTACTCGGCTTGGCCAAGTAGAGGACTTATAGGGGCTCGTCTACTAGGCTTGTCCGAGTAGAGGCCTTATAGGGAATTGTCTACTCGTCTGCTCGGCAGAGGCTAAGGACAAAGTTGCTCGTCTACTCGGCTAGAGGAGAGGCGTAGTGTCCAATGCGATCGTCTGCTCGGCAGAGGCTTAGGACAAAGTTTCTCGTCTACTCAGCTTGGTCGAGTAGAGGCGTAATGTCCAATACGCTCGTCTGCTCGGCAGAGGCTTAGGACAAAGTTGCTCGTCTACTCGGCTAGAGTAGCGATGTAATGTTCAATGCGCTCATCTGCTCTGCAGAGGCTAGGACTGAAGTTGTATCTCTATTTGGCTTAGCCGTAGTTCTCGTCATGGGGTAAATGGGTAAATTTGCCCCTGGTCATCATATTGGAAGCATGCCACGTGTCTAAGGTATTTCAACTGTCACAAGATCTCATCCGTTTGATGGATCTATTGTTTCTATATAAAGGGGGAGAGAGTATTTTGTTTTTTCTTAATCTACTTCATTTCTCAAGTGTGTTTTGAGATAGAGCGATTTGAGGCCTTGTTCAAAGGATATTTCTAAGTTAGAAGTTTGAATATCATCCTCTTTTTCAAGTAAGCTTCAACTTCTTTCCAACTTTTCTTTTGAAATCTTTTGTTTTGATCTTGAATTATGTCCAACCGAGATATTGAAGATGTTTCTGAGTCTAGTGGTCGGGGTGTTAGGGTAGAGCCAACCTACGACTCCTTATTTCTAGAAATTGGCGTGCCCGTAATTCCTTTCCAGGAGTCAAAGGGGGTTCGTGCCAAGGAAGTCTTAACAGAGAATTCCCGGTCTCCTAAGCCTTTTAACGCGCACACGCTTAGAAGCAAGCTAAGCAGTTATGACTTGAAGCTTCTACGGGAGCGCTGTGATATTCCGCCGCGTGTAAAGCTTAGGCTTCTTGATGAGGCATAATCAGCGAATATGACCACAATTGATGTGATAGGTGTTTATTGGGACATGTTTATCAACGGCTTTAGGGTCCCCCTTCACCTTTTCGTTATCAAGGTTTTGAATACTTACGGTCTTGCGCTTGACTAATTCTCACCTCACGCATGGCATTTTATAAGTCTCTTCATCTATCAATGTCATAGGCTTGGGCTAAGGCCTAGGGTCAGAGTATTAAGATGGTTTTTTACCATCTCTACAATAACTAAGCAGGTAGGTTGGTATTTCTTGAGTCGATGCCCAAAGGTCGAGGCTAATTTGTTTCCACACCCACCATCGTCTAATCATAATTGGAAGGAGAGGTTTCTTTTCGTTAAATTACCTAAGTCTCAGCGGAATGAGGTTTGCAACGTGTGGCTTCCTGAATGCGAGACTAAAACTTGTAATGCATTAAAAGAAAGAGACTTGTTGAAGACTGACCTTGAGCACATTGAGAAGCTTAAGGGAGCTGAGCCTATAGAATCCAGATATCCTTTGAGTAATGCTTAGCTCCGTGAGTGTGGCATCATCTTTTCTCCTTAGCCTCAAGATTTTGACGAGGAGGAAGAAAAGGGAAAAAACGATCCCGATAAATGCTCTTTTCAAGTCTCGTGCTCGTCTAGCCTTTTTACAGTGATCTTACTTTTGTTTTCTATACCGAGATCATGTCATCTAGAGCACAAGGGGATCCACCACTATTCAACACCCAAGGGGTCTTGGGAGACATCATTCCTGATGAGCTAGCTTCCGTTCATGGTATTAAAGAAGAGGAGATGCATGACTTGGATTTTGGTGCGCTTATTTCTGGGTCTCAATGAAAGGTCCCCAGTAGAGCTGTGGGCAGAGCTACATCATCTTTCATTCGTCCTAATACCCCTCATCGTCCTACCTGAGGAGTGTCCATTGATGAGTCAGTGTTCAAGTCTCCTTGCATGGCATGGGATTGGTCTAGCCACGCAATCATTCCCATTGATAGGAAGACATTATCAATCTATGGCATCAATAAGACAGCTAATGGGATGGTCCAGCTAATGTCGTAGGTCTGTTTTTTCTCCTCTCTCTCCATTGAAAGTTTTGTTATTTGATCTTAACTCTTTGTCATGTAGTTTATGGCGCAGATGCAGACTGGCGAGGAGAAGCTGATTGCAGTGGACAAAGTATTGGACGAAGAGAAGAAGAAGGTTATGATAGGGAACAACTTTCGCAGAGAGGCCGAGAAGAAAATTGAAGACTTGAGCAAGAAAGTAGAATGATTGGAACTGTCTAGCGTTGGATTGACTACAAAGAACACCAAACTGTCAGCTCCGGTTAATGATTTGGAGGCCGAGAAGTCGACATTTGCTCTTCAGGCTGTGCAGCAGTTCAAGAGATCCAATGCTTTCATGGATCAATGCTACCGTGACTCGAATGGAGCACTTGTGCATGGCTATAATGAATGTAAGAATGATGTTTCGAGAGATCATCCCAAACTTGATATGAGTATCTATGAGCATAAGTTTGCCCGAGAGGTTGCTGCAGAAGCCGAACGTTAGGCTAAAGAAGCCGAACGAAAGAGGCTGCTAGTACAAGGGTACTCATTAATCCTTCTATCAGTCGTAGTTTGGGTGCTTCTGGGTCAGTGTCTGGGGCCGTTTCAAGACTGCAACTGCCTGTAGTTGAGGAGCGCACTTACGAGATAGGGTTACCAGGAAATGTGGCCTAGCAGAGCGAATAGACTAGGATTTCCTTGTCTATTAGACTAGCTTATTAAAATCTCCTTTAATGGCACTTTTTCCTTTGATTGGCCTTGGAGCCCAATGTGTAACTTATCATCTTTAATGCAATCAAGCCTTATTTTGCACAGTCTTGTTTATGCAAATCTTTTTCCATTCATATAAAGATGGGTACATCAATGGCCATATAAAACCAACGAGAATGGATAAAGACAACTAGATTGCTAGGCTGCACGAAGCCGTAGAGTCAAGTACAAAGTGATCGATCTAAAGTGTGAGAGATCTAAAGCATGAACAAGATCCAAAACTGGTGTGGAGTGTATGGCCCCCTTTGGTCATGCTCATGCGTAGTAGCGCCTTAAGTTTGTTGAATTTCATGTTCGAGGAATTGCTTTACCGTCCATGTGTTCTAAGTGCTAGGCTCTTGGGCCTCCCAGTTTTACCACTCTATAAGGGCCCTCCCAGGTCGGCGCTAGCTTGCCAACTGCTTCTGGTGGGGTTGAATCTTCTATGCGACGTAGAACTAAGTTGCCTATTCGAATGCACGAGGACGGACTCTCTGGTCGTAAAACTTGGATACTCGATAATGGTAAGCTGCAAGGCACATTGCCGCTTGCTCACGCAGCTTGTCGAGGAGGTCAAGGTTAGTATGAAGAGCTTCTTCATTCTGAACAGGGTCATAGGTTGTCAGATGAGGAGACAGTAATCCAACTTCAATGAGGATTAATGCTTCTGTTCCAAACATCAAACTGAAAAGGAGTTTTGCCTGTAGGAGTTCTTAACGTAGTATTGGAGGCCCAAAGGATTTTGGGTAATTCATCTACCCATAGTCCTTTCGCTCCGTCAAGTTTTTTCCTTATCCATTGGAGAAGTGTGCGGTTCGTAACTTCAGTCTGCCCATTTGTTTGCGGGTGCGCCAGGGACGTGAAGCTCTGCTCAATGGATAAGTTGGCACAAAATGTTCAAAAAGTGGGATTATCGAACTGTTTCCATTGTCTGTGATGAGCACGCGCGGGATTCCAAAGCAACAAATGACTGCACGCCAGAAAAAATCTTCGCATTATTTTTTGGTAATCGTAGCTAGGGCTTCGGCTTCTACCCATCTGGTGAAGTAATCAATAGCTACAATTACAAATTTGTGCTGAGCTATGGCTAGAGAGAAAGGGCCCATGATGTCCATTTCCCACATCGCAAAAGGTATGGGGCTGCTCAGCACTGATAAAGGGCTCGATCACTGCTTAGGAATTGAGGAGAAACGCTGACACGCATCGCATTTCTTAGTGTAATCTAAGGCATCGCGGTGCATAGATGACCAATAGTATCCCTATCGGAGGACTTTGTGAGCTAATGCACGTCCTCCTAAGTGTTGACCACATATGCCTTCATGAACTTCCTTTAGAGCATAATTCGCCTCAGAAGGGGTAAGGCAATGAAAATAAGGAAGTGTGAAGGAGCGTTTGTACAACACATCCTCTACAATGGCATATCGAGCCTTTCTGAACTTCCTTTAGAGCGTAATGCTCCTGGCTTGCTTCCGATTGGCTGGTAAGGTGTCGTCTTGAAGGTAGACCTTGATGGGATCAATCCACGATGGCTCATGCTTGGTTTGCATCACTTCGTGTGCAGTAATGCTTGGCTCATGTAAGAGTTCCAAGTGAATTGTTCGGCCAAAGCCTGATGGGTCAAGGGAGGCCAATCGTGAGAGCGCATCTGCAAAATTATCGTCTTCTCTGCAGATTTGTATGATCTTAAAAAGAGTGAATGTGTTCTCAACCTCTTTCGCCTTGCGTAGGTAATCGGCCATCTTTGGATCTCTTATTTCATATTCCCCCAGCATTTACTTCACGATGAGAGCAGAATCGCTGTAAGCATGAAGGGATTCTGCGTGCATAGCACGGGCTAGATGCATGCCGGCTATCAAAGCTTTGTACTCGGCTTCATTGTTGGAAGCCGAGAAGTCAAAGTGAAGGGCATATATAAACAGTTAGACCATCCAGCCCATTAAGGATTAATCCAGCTCCACTTCCACTTGTGTTTGACGATCCATCTACAAAAAGTGTCCAAGTAAATAACTCAGGTTGGGCGGAGGGAGGCTCTTCAGTTTTAATTGGGAGAGTGCATTCAACAATGAAATCTGCCAAGGTCTGTCCTTTGATCAAGGGCTGAGGCCTATAGTGGATGCCAAACTCACCCAATTCTATCAACCAACGCACAAGGCGACCAAATAAGTCAGGCTTGTGTAATATCTGTCTAAGTGGTTTGTCCGTGAGTATGATAATTGTGTGAGACTGAAAATACGACCAAAGCTTCCTTACGGAAATCAAGAGAGCAAACACTAGTTTTTCTGTATTTGGATATCTCAGTTCAGCTCCTTAAAGAACCTTGCCCACATGTTAAATAGGGAGTTGCCGACCATCTTGTTCTTGGACTAAGACCGCACTGACAACAGATTCAGCTATTACTAAGTAGAGAAAGAGTTCTTCTTCCGCAACAGGTTTGGAGAGGAGTGGAGGTGATGCTAGATATCCGTTCAATGCATCAAAGGAAGCTTGACACTCGGCTGTCCATTCAAAATTTTTGATGTTCTTCAAAGCCTTGAAGAACGAAAGACAACGTTCGGCTGATTTGGAAAAGAATCGACTGAGAGCGGCTATTCGTCCTGTTAAGACTTGTACCTCCTTGACTCTCCGTGGCGTGACCATTTCTTGAATGGCTCTTATCTTCTCAGGGTTGGCTTCAATTCCTCTTTGTGGCACCATAAACCCTAAGAATTTTCCGGACGATACTCCCAAAGCACACTTAGTAGGGTTAAGACGTATGCGGTATTTGTGGAGGAGGTCAAAGCATTGTCGAAGTTCGGCGATATGTTCTTCGGCCCGAAGGCTTTCGATGAGCATATCGTCAACATAGACTTCCATGTTCTTTCCAATGAGGGGTTTAAAAATTTTGTTGACCATCCTCTGGTAGGTGGCGACGACATTCTTTAATCCGAACGGCATGACCTTGTAACAAAAAAGGCCTTGATCAGTTATGAAACTCATTTTGGCTACATCATCTTTGTGCATTTGGATTTGATTGTACCCGGAGAAGGCATCCATGAAGCTGAGCAATTCATGTCCCGACGTGGCATCGATCAACGTATCTATGCATGGTAACGGGTAGCTATCTTTGGGAGATGCCTGTTCAGTCCGTATAATCGATGCATATTCTCCACTTTCCTGTCCCGGCCTTTGGGACCACGACTACGTTGGCTAACTAGTCGGAAAGTCAATTTCTTTCATGAAATCGGACTTCAAGAGTTTGTCAACTTCTTTCTTGATGATCAGTTGCCGTTTAGGAGCAAAAGGCCATTTTTCCTGCTTAATTGGCTTATGCCTGGGGTTGACAGAGAGTCGATGAGTTATCACAGATGGGTCTATCCCAGGCATATTTGTAGCGCTCCATGCGAAAATATCCATGTTGGATCAAAGAGAGGAGATTAACCGACCTCGAAGGTTTGGTTCCAGCATAGAACCAATCCGCAGTTGTCGCTCGTCTTCTCTTTCAATCAGCGGTACAGAGACGAGTGCCTCTACAGGTTCCGCACGTCTTATCGTCTTCTTATCACACTGATCGTCAATAGAGAGCGTCTCCTCGCCTTTGCAAGAATCCATATAACACCTTCGAGCTAACGTCTGGTCTCTTTTCACAAAGCCTACTCCTTTTGGTGTAGGGAATTTCATAACGAGGTGGTAGGTTGAAGCCACAACTTGCAGCTTGTTGAGACCTATTCGGCCCAATATCCCGTTGTATGATGATTTGAAACTGATGATAAGAAAATTGAGAGTATGCGTTGCTTGATGTGGCCTCTCTCCAGCGATAACTGTGAGCGAGGTTATTCCCTTCACTGGTGCAGAGGCGCGCATAAAGCCATATAGGGGAGAGGATATTGGCTTTACCTGATCTTCCAAAACTCCCATTTGAAGGAATGGATCTTTGAATATGATATTTGCCAAACTCCCGGTATCAACTAAGATGCGTTTGACTTGGAAAGCATCTATAAGCAAGGAGATGACCAGAGCGTCATCATGCGGCAAGCTTACTCCATCGAGGTCTGCATCATCGAACTCTAAGGTTGCAGACACTTTCAGTCGCTTGGTAGGACCCTGTGTTAGATTGACCTGCTGAGCATAAGCTTTTCGGGAGGAATTAGACAATCCTCCAGCACTCGGTCCTTGAGAGATAGTGTTTATCACCGAGGGGTCTCTTGAAGGCGCTCCTCTGTTCTCCGCTAATTCCTTCTTCTCCCATTCTGCTGCCGATCATTGGTCTTGGTGAATTGTTTGAGGTGCCCCTTTGTAATGAGGTTTTTGATTTCACGCTGAAGCACCTTGCATTCGTGTGTTGTGTGACCGCGATCTTTATGGAAATGACAGTACAATTGAGGATCTCTCTTCTCGGCTGGTCCTCTCATGGGTTTTGGCCACTTGAGGATGTTTTGACCCTTAATCTGATGCAGGATGTGCTCACGAGAGGTGTTAAGAGGGGTGAATGATTTGGGAAGAACTGCTCGTGAACGCTTAGGTTCATCTAGGGTTCTTCCATCTGGACGATCTCGTCTCTTTTGCCCTGCATGCGCCTTTTCGTGTTGTGAGGTCGTTGAATCTTCTGCAGCTCAAAGATACTTTTCCACCTATCGAGGAGATCAGACATATTTTCAGGCTGACGTTTGTTTAAAGAAAAGCGCAGGGGTGCTCCTGGCCTCACTCCCCTAGCCATTGCCGCAAACATCACTCTTGGATCCAAGTGGTCAATGAGAAGCTTCTTCAAATAAAAGCAAATATAGTCAGACTTCAATGATTCTTTTGGCCCTTGGACTATGCAAAAAAGGTCCGAGGAGTTTTTCCTCTGTACTCGACTCGTGAGGAAATTGCTTTGAAAGGATTCGGCCAATTGGGCCCAGCACGCATGGAGCGAGGTACAAGGTGTTGGAACCACACATGAGCGGCTCCCTTCAGCGTCACAGGAAATTAAGGACCGACACATGATCTGGTCGGGGACCAGATGTTGGTTCATGCCCAAAAAATTTTTCACGAATTCTAATATGGCCTATCATATTATACTGTAAAGTTTCATGTGCTAATGATCACTGTATTTTATCGAATGCTTGCACCATATTTAATGCTAACCCAATACCCGATCCGCACTCTTCTTCTTCTTCTTCCTTACCTTTTTTTAATGCGCCCAGCTCCTTTCTAAAATTAATCTCATGCACAGAACCCTCCTCTTAATTCACTCACACACACTATACACATGCATACACTTATACACACATAGATTCACACACACACATAGCACTCACATACACAAATTACACTATACTCATGCACTCATGGCTACAATAAAAAAAACACACACTCAAATGGGTTTACACACACACACACGCAACACTCTCACCAAACAAACTGCACAAAGAAATGGACATAACGACTGCCTCACGGTAGTAGCTTTTTCCTCTTTATTTTTGTTCCACCCACACATGCAATTATATTGTATACACACACAGCATACATATGAACACATGCATGCACAAAACAGTCCACCCATTGCTCCCTGTTTCATACAGTCACACACCTCACAGCACACACACACACACACCCACACACCTGCACAAACCTATGAGCCCAAACCCATCTGTGCACACACTCGCAGCGTACACCCATACACACACGAGTGAACAACAGCCAACAGACGCTGCGCAGGCACCACAGCCACTCTGGTGAGCACACACGCTACCGCAAAACACATGCGTAGGAGCACTGTGTACACATACTTTGCTCAATACCCCAAACACCTTCACAGGCACCATCAAGCTGCTACATACCATAACAGCTATAATTCTCCTCTAGAGCATTTTGAAGAGGACCAAAATACACTAATTAAACACTCACGTGACACAAGAACACAATGCAAACTATTTTAGACACCTCCACATCCCACACACTAAAATACACACGCATTTCGCACTCTAAGCAATGCTAACAAAGCCCCTCTTATGGCTTCATTTGTACCCATCCAAACGTACTCCACATATACACTCATTCACTCCCATTACACACATCTCACCTCTCCCACACCCACGGCTGTATTTGCAGCAGCTGTGGCCATCACCTACAAATCTTCACGACCAACATCAAACACACACTTTCAGTATCACTCAAACCCACACTAAACGCATAGCAACTCCATCTCACGACCACTCAAGCTATACTACATACCCACCACAAAACGTCACGGTATGACACCAAAATCCACACTTTCGCACAGCAGGAACACCCCCCCACGATCACCCCCTTACAGCTACTATGGACACTAGATAAAATAGAGTAGAAAAGTCGGGAGACTTACCGGATAAATCAAACTGATCGCCGGAAAACTTTTCTTCACACTTTCTCTCTGCTTCTCTATACCGTGAATCACAAAAGAAGAGGAAACTCTTTGGGGCGTCGGCTGCTCCAGAATGTGCACATTTAAATATAAAAAACCTAAGTGGAAATTTACCAAAAGGTCCCCTCAATTTTTTATAGTTATTCAAAACTAACCCGAAACTTTTTATTATTACGAAAAGGCCCAAAGTAGTTATTTACGATAGGTTACTACATTAGAATAATTTAATGGCTATTACATAAACCCGCTACACTAATTGACGCTCAAAGTCGCTAAACAAAAATATCGATGCCAACTAAAAATTTCCGCCGCTAAAAATTTTCAAGTGTCATTTCCGCTAATTGTCACTAAGTACGTCAATCAATATCACTTACAATTTCTATCTTTAAATTATAACTTATGATTTTTTTAAAATTTTGTCGCTAAAGGTCATCGATAAGATTTCGCTCATGGAAATCTATGCTAAATCTTGCGTATGAAAGCCACGCTTTAAAATAAATTAAGTGACTAAGTAATATCAAGGTTTGGGGTGTTACATTATTCCCCCGCTTTCCTAATTTAGAAGATTTGACTTTATTTTTTTAAATCAGATTTGATGTAATATTTTATTTAGTAAATAGTCCCCGATTTAAATTTATATTTAAAACTAAGCCCGCTACACTAATTATCACTAAAAGCTGCTAATAAAAAAATATAGATGCTAACTATAAAAATCGTCACTAAACACCTCAATCAATGTCCCTATAACTGCTATCATTAAATTATAACTTATGATGTCTAAAATAAACTTGTCGCTAAAGATCATAAACTATAAAGCTCAGTTCCACTAATCTACAGCATTTCGTAAAAAAAAAAAAAATTGTCGCTAAAGTTAACAAAAAATTGCTCACCAAATCGTCGCCAAAAGGTCAAATAAATAATTAATCAGTTGTTACCGTAAAATCAGCCTAAGATTTTGGGGTGTTACACAAATAGACTAGTTAGTGAACGCATGCATATGTAAAGTGTATCAAGTACTGCCAGGATGGCTTTGCTATAGTGTACTGCTCATGTTCAATATTACCTATATTTGTTTTATTGTACCCAAAATGCTTTGAAATGGCTATAAATTGAGGAATTTAGTTGATACTTATCCTTATGTCTATATCGAAATGCTATGGTTTTATTTGAAAATTCTTTAAAAAAAATTCATTTGATTCTATATGAAAAATCATCTGAATCGTTTTGTTGTTTTTAATCCTTGATCGACCTTACATGGCTCTCAAAAGTTCACTCTCGTTTGACTTTCTTTCCTTAGGTGATAATCAGCAGTATGTTGCCTGAGTATGGACTAGAACCGAGCGAAGGAAATTGATTGAAGTTAGTATTGCTCATTAGAACCCCTGCGTGGGTCAATAGTATTAATTAAATTTTTTAGACTTAGATTTGATATTTCATTTATGATAGTTATTTGAGAGTATGGTTTGATTGCTGGTTTACTTGCTCAAGTGATGGTTGTCCATTTGGTAATAAGGATATTATTGTCTTAGTGTAACTGATCGAGTGAGTGTCTAACGTTTCAGAAATTTCGGGATGTTACAATGGAACTTATTACACATCATTTTAACTTTATCAATCACATTCCCATTGGCAATAAGTTCTCACCTTCCTTCAGGAGTGCTAAAATGACATTTGCTGCATTGCTTTGATGATTGCATCCCAAAATCCACCTTCTAGTCCAAAGTGCACTGTTTCAGAAGCTAAAGTTGCCTCTATGCATTCTGGTTCCAGTAAATTCATTATTTTCTTCAACAAAGCTGCATAAAAATTGCCTTTACTACCTTGAATTACTACCCCAATACCGGTTGCGTGGTCCCCTTCAAAAACTGCTGCATCAAAGTTAATGTTATAAGCATTCACGGAAGGGTTGCCAAGAAACAAGAATCGTAATTCTGGCTTTTGAAGGCTTGCTTCGTGCGTCTTTGTATTGCTTCAGCAAGTTGAGGGTGGAGGAGTACAAACCTAACATTTACGCTGGGCTCCTACGCATAAAAACACATTTGTGTTGTTACAGAGGCTCCAACAAAGCAACACTAAAACCTTAAACTCCTCCGTATCCACTCTCTCCCTTACATCCTTCCACCACCAATAAATATTATTGCAACACAAGACTTCTTTGTACAGATCGGACAAGCAAAGAGCCCACACTTGTCGGGCAGAAGTGCATTATCAAAGGACATGATGGGAAAAATTCAGATAGCCCCAATTAAGTTAAGCTCCCCCATGTGCACCATATATATTTAAGCATTTCCTAAATAAGTATCACGTGAGGCGGGACATGGTAAGGCTCCAATCAGGCTCCTAAATTGCCAAACTTAGGAATTATATTTCAGAGTATTGTGCTTTCCCTTTACACAAACGCTAAACAAAATACAGAAGCTAAATTCACTTGCATTTGGTCACTATCCACCATTTATTCTTTCCAACATTGTTCCGACGGTTTTTTTGAGACTATTTTGAGCTTCAGTCCAGCTTCAATTAACTCGCTTCAACTCCTCCCTGATTGACCATATATAGTTTTATTGACAACTTTTAAAGAAAGACGTTAGCGACTGCAAACCATATATGACCGTACACCTACTCAAAACATCTAATCTTGACACAAGTTAAAGGAGATTAGGGCGAGTTATATATCGTCGGTACTTACATTTTGAAGACTTTAGCACTGCAATCAAAATGAGTGACAAAAATGGGTGACAATGATTTTGTTGGCACTAAATAATTGCATTAACCGATACAAGAGTGACAACTATAGATGTTGGAACTAAAGATAGTCAGTAATGACAACCTCTAAACTGTTGTTAGGATAGTTTGTATCTATTTTCTTGTAGTCAACTATGTCATTTCGCCACTCTTGGTAGCTAGAACAGTGACAAGATTGTCCATGTTGTCACTATAGCCCTTCCAGCCGCCAAATGAATAGCAACAAAATTTGGCAACAAGATAGTTGTTGTCACTAGATATTGGACTGGTGCAAACCAATAGTGACAACTTTGGTTCTGGTCACAAAAGGTAGCCAACAGTGAACTTTTGTTTTCTCACTAGAAAAGTTGTCACTCTCAGGCTATTTTCTTGTACCACTTGAACTCAACTCTTCTTCCTAATTCCCAGCAAATGAACTCAACTTTTGGTATAAATTTTGGATATAGTGGACTCTGGCAGACCCAATTTCAAGCTTCTAGCTGTCAAGGAAGTCGGCATTGGTCAACAAATCAACATTGATGTGCTCAAGTGACAGCCGACTATAACTACCGATCATTGTTTATTCTATTTCAAGCCATGTGCTCCATGTTTTCACTCTCAATAAATAACAACACTACTTCTCTCACTTCCTCACACTAAAACAAACTTGCAATCATTTAATTTTGAGTCTTAAGTTCTTCTTCTAGCTTTGTATTTGTGATCAATATTAACTTCTGAAATCATCATGGTTGCCATCACTTATGATATGGAGGTCACCTCCTCAGACTCTGCCTCGAAAATGTTCAAGGCCTTTGTCCTTCATGGTGATAACCTCATCCCCAAGATCTTGCCTGCTGCTATCAAGAGTGTTGAAATCATTCAAGGAGATGGAGGAGTTGGAAGCGTTAAACTTATCACTTTCGGTGAAGGGTTAGTTCTTTTACTAATGCCAACTTTTTGTACTTAATTATCAAGCAAAATGTTGATAATGTTGCTTGAGCGAGTAAAAATAATCCATAATTGCAGTATATGGACTGACATTCCATTCTCTTTCTGATCCTTCTCAGGAACAAGTCAATTGAAGAGCATGAAACATCGGATTGATGGGATTGACATTGAAAACTTCACATACACTTACACGTTGATAGAAGGTGATGCATTGATGAACGAAATTGAATCAATCACGTACCACATAAAAATTGTACCCTCTGCTGATGGAGGATCTATTTGCAAGAACCGAAGTATATACCACACTAAAGGCGATGCTCAAGTCACAGAAGATCAGATTGAGGCTGGGAAAGAAAAGGCCTTGGGAGTATTCAAGGTTGTTGAGTCTTACCTACAAGCAAATCCTGAAACCTATAACTAATATGATGAACACATAATCATAATCGAAAGTTTAAGTGCAAGTTTAAATTTGTCGCTTTTCTTGTTTTTCTTCTTCCGTCTTTTGGCCTGTTCGGCTCAATAAGTGGACTTCACACTTGTAATATCTTTTAAAGTTTGATACATTGCTTTCCTCTTCGTTTATTTTCTTGTAAGGCATCAATCTTTAAGATTCTCGTGGGTTATTTTCTCAAGTTTCTTGTGGCTACAATGTTGGATAAGTATATTTGTGCGCATATGTTTCTTTATATATATATATGGAGCTGATCCGTTGAGAGGGCTAGCAAAATAGGAGATTTTACTAGCGCGATTTGGCCATCCGGAAAGGATGGACGGCCCAGATCTTATTTTTTTTTCAAAAACTGTCAGTCGTCCGCTACATAGTGTAGTAGATGGATTTTTTTTACCATATTGCCCCTCCTCCCTCGTTCGCTATACTGTCAGCAGACAACTTTTTTGGCCTGACATGTGACAGTAAAAAAGTCATCCGCTATACAGTGTAGCAGACGACTTTTCGCCTGACCGTGGTCAAGTCATCTATAACCCCTTGACAGTTGTCACACTAGCCCTGGGGCAACAGGACTGTTACTTTGTCTTTATCCCACCGTCCGTGATACTGTGTAGCGGACAACTTTTATTTGTGATACCCATAAACAAACCTACTTTGAAACTCTTATTCATTCTTTCTTCTCACAAATTTTCTAGCGGCGTTGACTAGTAGATTTGCGCAATTTCTTCCAAAGAAATCCTTTAATCGTCTCATCAATCATGTAAGTTCACAAACCAATCATTTATTTGTTCATAATCTAGAGTTGTTATGAGTAATGCAGCTTATGCATGTTTTTGAATATGTATGCGCTGGATTGTGCTAGCGTTTGTCAATATATGTGTATTGCGTATTATTTGTTCATGTGATTTCACTTAAAAAATCCGATTCCGTGTCTGTTTGTATGTATGTACATACATATATACAACATGTGAACTTATGCGAACACATGCTAGCGTTGTATGTTTGAGAATGTTTACGCTTCCAACCTTGCCGTTTTCCATAATTTCAGTTGCAAAAATGAATTTTTACCCTGGACCAGAAGATCCCTCCATATTATACGACCAAGCAAACCATATCAGTACGCTCATATGGGATGGTGGAGTAAGATTCTTATTTTATCAATTTTCTTATTCTTGCGAACATTGTATACCGTTTGTTTTGCTTAAATTGTATTTATTAATTCATAGGAAAGAGCACTCCTCAACACAGTAGAAGTATCCGATAATTTCAAAGCCTGAAAATTGAACAAATACCAGAAAAGATTACTGCGTGTGATTGCGTTTGGGATTTTCCCACACATGGGCAGATCTTTCAACACATTGACCGGCACTTAATAGGTGCCCTTGTTGAAAGGTGGAGAAGTGAAACGAATTACCCTAGAAGATGTAAGGTTCATTTTACGGTTACCAGTGACGGGACGACCGGTAATAGCTCCTCCGTCTGAAGCAACGAATAAGAGAACCGCTAGGGACTTCTTTACTTTGATACCCCAGGATCAATTTAGCACTAGCGATATCAAGTTGAAGTGGTTGGTAGATACCTACAAGGTTCTGCCGGATAACTACACGGATCAGATGCTTGTGCTGTACACAGAAGCTTTCCTCTTGTGGGTGATGGGGGCAATTCTGTTCCCAACAACGTCGAAGAATATGGTCAGCGTCAAATATTTACCGTTGTTGGGTAACCTACTGGATGTTGGGGATTTTGCCTGGGGTGCAGCAACTCTTGCGTACCTGTACCGAGCATTGCACAAGGTAACGAGGCCCGACTCCAAACCTATATGTGCATGTCTCTCGCTATTGCAGGTATATCATACAAATCTTGATTACGTGCTCGATTTTTTTTTTAAATAGACAATAAATTTTGACGATACTTTATTTAATTTGTCTTTGCTCTCATGTGTAGTCTTATGAACACCTTGCTACCGGCGCACCCAGGCGTAGGGACAGAACCGATAATGTGTGGCCTCGGTTGTGCGCCTGAGAGTACAGCCGGAAGGACAGCACTGCTGAAAGTTGAAACACCACAATGCCTTAATTCTGTTCACTGATGTTGTGATCATATTTTTTCTTACCAAATGCATAAGCGTCGAATTGAGTTTTTTCGTGCAAGGATGTGAGACTTACAAGGCAATGGTTGTCTTGTTGAAATCAACCAAGCGTCCAATTGAGGGCTTCCCTCATAATGAAGGTATTTTCGCATTGCAAAACAGATGATTCCATTAACTACCATAAAGTTCGAGAGAAGAGCATGAATAATTGATTAACTTTGAAAGTAACAACGGCCAACATGGTCTTTATAGAAAGCAAGTACTAGATACGAATTGTTCTTGTCTAAGATCAACGTAAATTATGATAACATTAAGTTTGATATCAATTTGGACGGCCAACATGGTCTTTGCCTTGCGGTTGAGAGGTCTTCCGCGTTAAATTTCATTACCTAGTAGTTCATCTGGCCTTTGAAATGGAGCTTGAGCTGCTAATAAGTCCCTCTGGTACTTCGTTGTATAGCTTACTTGGCTGTTCTGTTGTGATTTTTTGGCGGGTTCAGTGGACTGTGGCAGACCCCATTTCAAGCTTCTAGTTATCAAGGATTCAGGCAACGGTCAACGAATCAACATTGATGTGCCCAAGTGACAGCTGACTACAACTACCAATCATTTTTTTATTCTATTTCAAGCCATATGCTCCATGTTTTCACTCTATAGATAACAAGTCTACTTCCCTCACTGAAACAAACTTGCAAGCCTTTCGAGTCTTAAGTTCTTGTTCTAGCTTTGTATAAGTGATCGATCATACTGAAATCATCATGGTTGTCATTACTTATGATATGGAGGTCACCTCCTCAGTCTCTGCCGCGAAAATGTTTAAAGCCTTTGTCCTTGATGGTGATAACCTCATTCCCAAGATCTTGCCTGCAGCTATCAAGAGTTCTGAAATCGTTCAAGGAGATGGAGGAGTTGGAAGCATTAAACTTGTCACTTTTGGTGAAGGTCAGATTTTATTATTACTAATGCGAATTTTTTATACTTAATGTTATAGAGCAGTATGTTGATAATGGTAGTTGAGTGGATAAAAACAATCGATAACTGGAGTAGATGGACTAACATTATTTTCTCTTTTTATCCTTCCTAGGAACAACTCAATTGAAGAGCATTAAGCATCGAATTGATGGGCTTGACAAAGAAAACTTCACATACAGTTACACGTTGATAGAAGGTGATGCATTGATGAACGAAATTGAATCGATCACGTACCACATAAAAATTGTACCCTTTGCTGATGGAGGATCCATTTGCAAGAACCGAAGCATATATCACACTAAAGGCGATGCTCAAGTCATAGAAGAACAGATTAAGGCCGGAAAAGAAAAGGTCATGGGAGTATTCAAGGTTGTTGAGTCTTACCTCCAAGCAAATCCTGAAACCTATAACTAATATGAGGAACCACAATCATAATCGGAAGTTTAAGGGCGAGCTAGAATGCGAACTAGAATTTCTTGCTTTTCTTTTTCTTTTTGTTTTGGCGGGTTGGGCTCAATAAGGGGATTTCACTCTTGTAATATCGCTTAAAGTTTGTTACAATTGCTTTCCTTTTCCTTTTTTCTCCTTATAACGCATCAACCTTAAGATTTTCGTAGGTTTTTCTTGTCTAGTTACTTGTGGTTACAGTGTTGGGTAAGCATTGTTGGTCTGTCGTTAATGCGAAAGAACACATGTGAACATATTGTCGCATACTTTTGCTGATAAAGTTTCATCCCAACAACTCAGACGCTGATATTCTTAATATTGTAATAAAGTTTGAAAGCCAAGAATCGCGACATTTAAAAAGACATACATAACATGGCCAACTTTATTTAAGAACAAGTACTTTTAAACAAGAGAGAATCAAATGCAAAACAGAAGAAGACATGGCAACTTTCCCTTCCATGGGAAGGCTCAGCGATCAAAATCCATAATCGTCAAAAGCACCTAAGGGTTGGTTTTTATGGCAACTTGTAGGAACAGCTGATATGGATATGCAGAGTGCGGATGAGTCATCGATGCCATGGTTTCGTTGTAATTGTAGTTGTTCTGAGCAAGTTGTGTACGTTCGTTCCAATTTCGGAAGAGCAATGCGCAACTGGCCCATGTTTTCCTACCAAAACTTAGAACCAAAAAATGTGCTAAATGCAAAAACGACACGTAAACATAGTCTCATGTCCAAAAAACATTTAGTAATTTTGCTTATCCGAGTATGACCACCATGAGTCTCATTGCGACAAAACATTCTACCATGACAAGGAAGAATTTAAGTCCTAAAACGTGATGAATACAATATATATGCTTGGAAGAAATATATAATCCTTGTGCAAAGTTATAATCCTTATCATACTTCCTTCTACAATTAAGTTCCTACACGAGTCTACAGGATCCTAATTATATGCTTTCTGATACCAATCATGTCACACTCTAAAGCCAGAGGGGTGACTTCCAATCTAACCTGTGGCACCCCCGAAAGCCAGAGGCACGATTTTCAATCCAATACGATCAACATTCCTGTTCAAGAAATTTTTACCTCAATAGAATAATCAAGAGCACTACGACAATAAGTATCCAGCAAGACAAAATCTCAAACAAATGTAAATTCCTACAATACCCAAAAATACTACTAAATCTAAAGAAAAAGGGTATTATCCAACTCTGGCTACCAAAGAAACTTATTACAACTACAATTATTTCATATATTAATACTAAAGATGAAACTTGCCAAAACTTGTTCAAAGTCCTAGTATCCCATCCAATCTTTAGGTACAACCTCTAATCATTTTTCACCTGAAAAATAAGGAGTGAGCAAAAGCACAACAAGAGAAATATACGCACACACCCGGAGTACCATGCTACGGTACCAATAACAAGAGTTGGAACTAATAGACAGAACGATCATTATGCATAGGAGAGAGGTTATCCAGGTAGGTAAAGTCAAATACATTTTTTTATTGGAATAGGAAGTCAATACTGTACAATGCAATAGACTAATTGAAGCTATACACCACACTTAATGTGACGAGCAAACCGTATTAACTGTGTTACAACTGAATTAGATTTCATATGATAACTTGTCAATGTGTGAAACAAGAAGCAACATATTACCCAACAATTCTAGACAATTAGCAAGAGTTTGAATAAACAGCCCAAGACTTGAAAAAATTTGGTAAACTTGGCTTTGATACCCAACTTGTCATGCCCAAAATCAGAGACACGATTTCAAATATAACCTGTCACGCCCCAGAGGCCCAACTTCAAATCCAATACAATTAACATTTCTATTCCATAATCTCTAGGACCATCCAAGATGCTAATAAATCAATACGGTAATCAAGAGTACTAAGGCCTTCAATCCAACAAGACGAAATCTCAATAAACTCAACTTGCAGCTGAACAAAAGTAAATTCCTACAATACACAAAAAAACTACTAATTCCAAAGAAAATAGTCTTATCCAACCTTCGGCGACCAAAGAAACTTAGTTCAACTAGAACTATTTCAAGTACTAATACTAAAGACGAGAGTTCCCAAAACTTTCTCAAAGTCTCCGCACCCATTAAAGCTTTGGGGAAACCTCTAATCAGTTCTCGCCTGAAAAATAAGGGTGAGCGAAAGTCCTGCAAGAGAAATACATGCACATACTCGGAATACAAGTTTATGGTATCAATAACAAGTCTTCGGAACCAACAGACCAAATAAATGAACAAGCATGGGGGAGTGGTTACACTACAAGAAAACAGGCTTTTAGCGACGGAGAAAACCGTCGCTAAAAGTCCAAAATCCGTCGCTAAAAGAATTAGCGACGGATTAACCGTCGCTAAAAATCCGTCGTATAAAAGCCCGTCACTAATAGTTTAGCGACGGAATTTTTAAATCCGTCGCTAAATATGTCATTTTTACCGACGGATTTATTTTTCATTAGCGACGGATATTCCGTCGCTAATTATATTTTTAGAATTTTAATTTATTTTTTTTTGTCAAATTAGCAACGGATTAAATATTATAGCGACGAAATATTCCGTCGCTAAAAGTAATTTTCATAGTTTCCTATTTTTCGTTATTTTCTCGAAATTCAATTTTAAAATACTTTTAGCGACGGATATTCCGTTGCCAAAAGTCCGTCGTTAATCTAGGCCTTTTAGTGACACAACTTCCGTCGCTAAAGTCCATCCAATTACACTTGAATCAGACTTTTAGCGACGAAATTCCATCGCTAAATGTCAATAAAAAAACTATTTTTTTAAATTGTTATTAGTTTTTAAAATTCAAGCCTATTTTCATTGACAATTAATCCTAATCACCAATATAGCACTCTTCTTTAAATTTCAAGCAAAACAAACAAAATATAAGTTATACATCAACATCTAACACCCAATACTCAAATACAAAAATTAAATATTCTCCGAACAAATTGTTGCACCAAAAAAATATATATACTCAACTACAAAAATTAAATATTCACCGAACAAAATAAATCACATCATACAAATTTCAAAACAAAATTACATATTTTATTAAAACCAAAAATAGATATCAATCTCCTTAGTGACACCAATAGTAGCTCCACGTTACCCAATGTAGTCGAGCGCCATCTGCATTAGAGCAAAAAAAAAACTACTCAGCAACGTTCAGGGAAGAAAAAAGAATGAGACGGGTACAAACTAGACGGAATATCCCATTGAACTTACAAGAACTACGGGGCAAGATAAAAATAATGGGTATTGATGATGGTACAAACTAGACGGGTACAAACTAGACGGGTACAACTCTTATTCCATTTCATCGGGTTACCTGTAAATGGCAGGATCTTGGATCAAAAGGGGGTCATACGACCTCCTAGGTGGCTCCATCATCTCAAGGACCAGGTCCTCGGGCAACCCGGGCAGTGCTCGCAGCATACAGGCGGCCTCAGGGCTGAGCAGGGCCTGGCATTTCAAGATTTGGGCCACGTACACATTTGGGAGGCCAGTCTCTTGAGCAAGCTCGGCGTAGGTCTTGGCCGACTTACGCTTCACTGCCTGTATTGCACTCACCGTTCTTCGAAACCACATAGGCGGCAGCAGTAGCGGGGGTGGGTACCAGGAGAGGCGGCCAGGGAATAGGAAAGGCGGCAGAGATCGGCGGCCTGAGCGGCGGTCAGGCGGGCGGAGAAGCCTGTGACGGCGCGGTGGTAGGCGTAGAGGATCTTCGACGGGTGTGATGACACTGACCGGACGATGAAGGAGTACCAGTGGCGGTGGGTAGTGTGGCGAAGCGGATGGCGACCGACGATTAGCTGTGTGAGTGAGGGAGAGGGAGAGGGAGATCGAGGGGGCATACGGTCGGGAGGAAAGAAAGAGAAGAGCGGCGGGGAATGAAATGAGAGCAAATTAGGGTTTGCTTCATTTATAGTAAAATATAAAAATTATTTTTAAAATAAAATTCAAAAGAAAATGAGAAAATACGAAAAAATATATTTAGCGACGGATTGTTCTGTCGGTAATAACCCGTCGGTAAAAGTCCGTCGCTAAAGACCTTTAGCGACGGAATATCCCGTCGGTAAAAGTCTTTAGCGACGGACTTTTACCGACGGATTGAAATCCGTCGCTAAAAGTGACTTTTACCGACGGATTTTTCCCGTAGGTAAAAGTCACTTTTAACGACGGATTTCAATCCGTCGGTAAAAGTCCGTCGCTAAAAGTTGTTTTTCTTGTAGTGTTATCCATGCACTTTACAATCGAATAGAGTCAAAAAAATGTTTTATTAGTAATTGCATTGGCAAGACAATATGGTACAATGCAATAGAGTAATGAAAACTACATACAAATTTAATAAACCCACATCCGAAGCAATACGATTTGTACATGGTACTAATACACAATCTTCTTGAGGGTCATTAACAATACAAACCAAGCTAAGAGCGTGATAAAAAATAAAGTTCAGTATATATTTAAAGTCCAAAACAATCTAACGTGACAATTAACTAAGTTGGCATTGAAACGGAACAAATATGGCAACTTGCCAATGTGTGAAACAAGAAGCAACATATCACCCAACAATGCTAGACAATTTGAACAAACTGCCTAAGACTTGGAATTCTAAATTCGGTAATTACTAAATTCTAGCGTGAAGCCATGGAAACAATTTCCAATGCCCTTTCTGAAATTGGGCCAAAGAAACAATGAATATATTGACAAAAGGTCGAAGTGTACAAGGTTAACAACTTTAGTGCACCATAAAAATCAAAATTAAGACTTAATTCAAAATGGAAGTGGTTACTGAAAAAAGGAAAACATTTAAATTTCAATTTAACGCACTAAAATTCGGGCCATGAATAGAGCTAATATCAAGAACGTAAAAATAAGCAAAAGGACAACAAACAAATTATAACTTCAAGCAAAAAAGAATTAATTGGTCACTAGATGATAATTTTTCAATAACGACAAGTGCGATAAGTATATAACCCTTACCTTTAATCAGTAACAATCTTCCAATTACAATAATTTCAAGCCCAAAACTTGTTCTATATAACCAAAAATCGTTAAAGTACCAATTGAGGATTTATGATACTAAAACCATCAAATTCTAGAAATCTAAATTACTAAATTGACGCGATAAAACTTACCAAGGATTTCAAAATTGTTGTCTAAATCCTCAATTGTTCACCACAGTCACCCGTAGCCCTAATTTGCGGCGTCCTAGGTTAAGAGTGGAGAAATTAGTGATTTGGAATGAAGAATCCTGGCTTTAAATTACAATAAACCTCCCAAAATTTTTAAAACTTTTCCAAAACAATCTTGGTAAATTACAATTCACTCTTTAAGCAAAAATAAAAAATAAAAAATGTGTTTCGAAATTATTGTTATATATTTGTTTTTTCGGGGTATTACAAGAAGAACTAAGAAGCTTGTTTAGACCATTGTTTAAACACAAGCCTGACATGGATCATGATAAGAATACTTGCAGAGGTTATAATTTTACAAGTACCAATTAACTTCGAGCTTCTAGTTGTCGAGGAAGTAGCCAATGGCGAACAATGAGCATTGATGTGCTCTTTTTTTTTTTAAATTCAGAAATATATACCAGGATATGTTTTAAGACTAAATATACATAGATAGAATAGCCAAAAGTAACAGACAAACTAAATGGATGGGATTCCCATCCACTGCGAAAATAAAACAAGTAGCTAATTAGATTATTAGAACATATAAAAAGAAGAAAACTATAAAACAAGATAACTATTAACCTAAACAAGATAAAACTTAGAAAAAACCACCCAATTAAGAGAAACCAGGACTTAGTCAACCGCTGGCCTAGGTCTGAAGACGTGACCGCGTCTCTGCCACATGCCTCGATCTACGTGCCACCGCTTCGGTACCAGAAACGCAACATTTTCCATCATGCAACTACCGGTCCCTAGAGGACACCAAAACCAACAATAACCAAACCACCACTAACCGATAAGCAAACCCATCACCGACAGACCAACAACAGAAATTCGAGAGCCCCGCAACAAACCATCTTCAAGCAGCAACGAAGCAACCATCTGTTGGAAAAATATTCACGGCCACTGTGACCCCTCTCCAACGGAAACCTAATCAAACCAACGAGGCCTAACCGCTGCCAATCCACACAAAAACTCAACCATTAAGAGGGAACAACTGCGGCGGGGGAGACAGATAACCCCAGAAGAAGACCTTAACCAAGACTCCCTACCTATCTCTTCTAACCCAAGTAGCTCAGCACACCCAAACACCAGTGGTGAAAATTAGCTTCCACCCAAAGCCCATCACCACCCACGCGCGGCACACCACCCACAAGGATTCCGATAGAATAGCCCTACAATAACACAAACCCACCTCCGGCGCCAAAAAGCGAGAAGAGGAACCTGATCGATTGCAGACGAGCAAGACAATTGACTCCAGCTAGCTCATCAAATCCACCCAAATCCCACATAAAGACCCTAACTACCTACCGATCTAATCTACCACATCACCACACGCCGAGAAACCCGGTGGTGGTGACAGAGACGGTGATGTGCTAAATGCAGCCGACAAGATCTAATAATCATTTTAGGGCTAATTACACATATGTCCCTGAGGTTAGGGGGTAATTACAGTTAAGGACACAAAGTTTCAAAATGTAACATTCCGTGACCAAAAGTGTTTCAAATGTATCACCCGTGTCCATCCGTCAGGGTTCCGTCCAAAAAGTATACTTTTTTTATAATGTCATCGATACGTATTTTTAAAATGACAATGCTACCCCTTGTACTGTATTTTGGTATATTTTTTAATTTTTTTATATTAAGATATCAAGCCTTAATTAAAGATTAAGGTAATTCAATTCAATTTTCAATTCAATTAGGATTTCAATCTACCAATTAGGGTTTCAAAACCCTAATTTACAAACCCTAATTTTCAAAACCAATTAGGGCTTCAATTCATCTTCAATTCAATCTGCAATTCAATTCAATCTTCAACTCAATTAGGGTTTCAATCTACCAATTAGGGTTTCAAAACCCTAATTTACAAACCCTAAATTTCAAAACCAATTAGGGCTTCAATTCAATCTTCAACTCAATCTGCAATTCAATTCAATCTTCAACTCAATCTGTATTTTGGTATTCAATCTTCAATTCAATTCAATCGCCGAAGGTCAGGGTGCAGCGCCGGGGATGGGGGAGGAAGGTCGGGGTGCAGCGCTGGGGATGGGGGAGGAAGATGGGTTACAGCGCAGACGGGGAAGGGGGAGGAAGATACTTCGTCGAGCCTCTGCGAGCATCGCACCGTGCTGCTACACCGCTACAACTGCCGAAGCCACTGTGCTGCTACACCACTGCAACGGGCGATCAACTCCGGCGCTCCTTCCGATCGACCAGTGAAGGAGACGCCGTCGACGGGGAAGGGGAAGGGGGAGGGGGAGGGTGGGGGGCGACGGGGAAGGGGAAGGGTAGGGGCAACGGGGAAGGGAAAGGGGTAGGGTGGGGGTGACGGGGAAGGGGAAGGGGTATGGTGGGGGCGACAGGGAAGGGAAAGGGAAAGGGGTAGGGGGAGGCACAGGCGAGTGGGGGGGGGGGGAGACAATGAAAAATTAGGGTTTCATGTGGTCCCAGGGGCAAATAAGGATTTTAACTTTTATTTAGGGGTAACTTGGTCTTTTTGTCAAAACCGTTAAGTATTTTGGTATTCCGTTTGTCAATGGACATAAGTTTTACATTTTGAAACTTTGTGTCCTCGAGTGTAATTACCCCCAAACCTCAGGGATAGACGTGTAATTAGCCCATCATTTTATTATGTCGTACCAATATTATGTTGTACCTAGTCGTCGAGGAAACAAGTCGTCTGAAGAACTAGTGACCTACAACCCAAGTCTTCACGCTATGTATAACACCTCTAGCTCTCTCTTTTCCCTCACACCAAAACTTTTTCACCAACTTTTTTAGTCTTGATGTTATTTTGTGATTAGTAACAATCTACGAAAACAAAAATGTTGCCATAACGTACAACTCTAAAATTCAAGGCTTTTGTCGTTGACAAATAGAAGCCTATGCCCATGATCTTGCCTGTTGCTATCAAGGGTATTGAAATCATTGAAGGAGATGGAGGAGTTGGAAGCAACAAACTTATCACTTTTGGTGAAGGTTGGTATATATTTTGGATACAAACATGCAATCTTATATAGATCCTAATAAGCAAAACATTGCTTGTTTCAAGCATCATAAGAAAACAAGGGATTAGCGACGATAACAAAACTTTTGTTTTATGCATATTGCGATATTGCATATCTCCTGAGAGCCTTCTTTTTTATTTTTAATCTTTGATATCCGTCCAAGAACTAGTCAATTGAAGAGCATGAAGCATCGGGTTAACGAGCTTGACAAGGAAAATTTCACCTGTAGTTATAATCTGATCGAGTATGACACATTGATGGGCAACCTTGAGTCAATAACATATCAAACATTAAAATCATTCCCTCTGTTGAAGGAGGACATGTTTGCAAGAATCGTAGCATATATTACATAAAAGGCGACACTCAAATCACTAAAGAGCAAATAAAGGCTGGCAAAGACAAAGCTATGGGGGATATTCACGGTTGTTGAGGCCTACCTCCAAGCAAATCCTGATACCTACAACTAGATGGAAATCACATGTAACCCGAACTCAATTATGTGTTTAAGAGTGACTTTTGGTTCCTCCTTTTCTTTTTCTGGGTGGTTTTGGCTCAACTAAGTGGACTTTCCCTTGTAAGTAAATATTTTATATAATTGTTTTTCTGCATTGTTTGCTATAAGGTAGAGATTTTCTAAGCTTTTCGTAAATTTTTTCTTGTGGGATTACTTCTTTTTTCTCACTTTGAATGTAAGAGGAGGTATTGTGAAGTTGTTTGATGCACTAGCCATTGTGTATATGCACTAACCACTGTATCTTTAAGGTTTTTAATGAATATTGATCAAAGTTAGTTAATAAATTAGTAGAAGGAAAAAAATGATCTTTCAGTTGACAAGTGATGAAGTGAACGGAAAAAAAAGGTCATGCTGAAATTATTAGGGATGGCAATATGGGGCGCCTCGCCCCAACACAAGTCGCCCCATTCCCATATTGCTATGTTTGATT
The DNA here is from genome assembly GCA_033070095.1 of Escallonia herrerae. Lineage (NCBI taxonomy): Eukaryota > Viridiplantae > Streptophyta > Magnoliopsida > Escalloniales > Escalloniaceae > Escallonia > Escallonia herrerae. The sequence continues at coordinate 397,146 of JAVXUP010000350.1, forward strand.
TAGCACCCTTCCCATCCCATTTGGATCCAACCTGCCTCATTTATAAAATTCAATAGTTTCCAATTCTTTTTATTTTAAACTAGTCACTTTTTTTTTGGCCAAAAAATATATTCTTTATTTCGGTTGTCAGTAATGGTAGGCGAATGTGGCTGTCGGAGTTGGGCAGTTGGCACTGGCCGATGGCAATGGCTACCAGAGTTGGACAATAGCAGGCGGTGTTTGTTAGAGTGGGTAAGCAGCGATGGCTGTCATGGCGGCGAATGGTGGTGGCTGCTATAGGCATGTTATGTGTGTGTGTGTGTGTGTGTGAGAGAGAGAGAGAGAGAGAGAGAGAGAGAGAGAGAGAGAGAGATATATTCGGGTTAAGTTGTTAGAAACTATATTCGGGTTAAGTTGGGATGGAATTTCAAATAACTCCAATTAAGTTAGTTCTCCCATTGGTCCCATCCCCATTTGTCCCAAATCTACTTACGACTTACAAAGATAAGTACCATGTGGGGTAAGATGGTGCGGAGCTCAATCTAGACCCCCAAATTGCCATCCTTACATTCTATTTTGGAGTATTTTGTTTTCCCTTTACCCAAATGCTAAAACAAAATTTAAAAAGCTAAATTATCGTGCATATTGGTCTTTATCCACCATACGTTTATTTGAATATTTTTCTGACATTTTTTAAGTTATTTTAAACTTGAGTCCAGCTACAATGAGCTTGCTCCAACTCCTCTCAGATTGAGCATAACAAGTTTCATTGACAATTTTTACAGAAAAATGTTAGCCACCGCACCATATGTTGTCACTTGAACTCAACTTTTGTTTTAATACTCAACAAAGGAGATACAAAGAGGAAAAATAGTCGCCAATTTCTTATCATTTTGTGGACCCTTTTCATTTAACACTTGAGAATTGGCAACTAGTTCTATAGTTCCAAAACATAAGGGGTACATATTTTGACACTCTCAAGGCTGATACAAAAATGTCTCCTCTCTAAGCAAGTTGTTTATGTCTATCTATTATTAGGAAGAGTACTGTTGAAAGTTGAAACACAAACATGCCCAAACTCTTTCTGGACCCATATTAATTGTGTTCGCCTGATGTTGTAATCATAATTTTTCTCACCAAATGCTTGAGGTAGAATTTGAATGAAGCGTCGAATTGAAATTTTTTGCAATGACGTTAGATATACAAGGCATTGATTTACTTGTTGTTGGGGGTGGTTACAGCCTTTCACAAAAGAGAGGGCTTCCCCCCATAATCAAGGTATATTTGCAAAACAGATGAATCCATCAACTACAATAAAGTACTCCCTCCGTCCTTAAAAAACTAATCATATATATATTTTTTTATCGTCCCACAAAAATTGATCACTTCCAAATTATGAAGGATTCTGTAGTTATTTTTACATATTTACCCTTTTTACAATTTTTATTCCATTTCTCTCACCACATTTAATTCTCTACCAACTCATTTTATCTCTCTTGACCCACCACTTTACACTTTTTTATTCTATTTCTCTCTCAAATTTAATACTCTACAAACTAATTTTCTCTCTCATGGCCCACTCTCATTCTCCCTTTCTAAAGGATAAAATGAGAAAGATACACAATATATAACCTAAATCCTTAATCAACTGATTGACTTTTAAAGTAACAATAGCCAACGTGATCTATAAAGAAAGCAAGTAAAGGAGAAGAGCTGCTCTAATTTGAGATCAACCTAAATTATGAAAGAAGAGAATGAGGCCAAATTTAAAATATCTTGCGTCAAGTCGAAGGCGCACAAACAGTTTATTGAAACACAGTCCGCATCATTGGTAAATCAATGATAAGATTAAGTCTGGTATCAATTTGGATAAAGTGGACTGTGACAGACCCCATTTCATGCTTCTGGTTATCAAGGATTCAGGCAACGGTCAACGAATCAACATTGATGTGCTCAAGTGACAGTCGACTACAACTAGTAATCATAATCATTTGATTATTTCTATTTCAAGCAATGTGCTCGATGTCCTCACTCTATAAAGATCAACTCTAGTTCTCTCATTTCCTCACACTCAAACAAACTTGCAATCCTTTCGAGTCTTAAATTCTTTGTTCTGGTTTTGTATCATTGATCAGTATTAATTTCTGAAATCATCATGGTTGCCATCACTTATGATATGGAGATCACCTCCTCAATCTCGACCGCAAAAATGTTCAAGGCCTTTGTCCTTGATGGTGATAACCTTATCCCCAAGATCTTGACTGCGGCGATCAAGAATGTTCAAATCATTGAAGGAGATGGAGGAGTTGGAAGCGTTAAACTAATCACCTTCGGCGAAGGTTAGTTTTTATTACTAATGCCAACATTTTGTACTGAATAGTTCTAAAGAAGAAGGTTGATAGTGGTCGTTGAACAGACAAAAACAATCGATAGCTGTAGTAGATGGACTAAGATTACGTTTCTTTCTTATCCTTCTTAGGAACAAGTCAACTAAAGAGTATGAAGCATCTGATTGATGGGCTTGACAAGGAACGCTTCACATACAGTTATACCTTGATCGAAGGTGATGCATTGATGAGCGAAATTGAATCGGTCACGTACCACATAAAGATCGTAGCCTCTGATGATGGATGATCTATTTGCAAGAACCGAAGCATATCACACTAGAGGTGATGCTCAAGTCACAGAAGAACAGATTAAGGCCAGAAAAGAGAAGGCCATGGGAGTATTCAAGGTTGTTGAGTCTTACCTCCAAGCAAATCCTGAAACCTATGAGTGATATGATGAACACATAATCATAATCGAAAGTATTAAGTTCGAGTTTGGATTTGTCGCTTTTCTCGTCTTTTTTCCTATTTGGCGGGTTGGCTGGCTAAATAAGTGGATTTCACTCTTGAATCATCGGTACGTTTGATAAAGATGCATTACAACAACTTACATGGTGGTGTTCTTAATATCGTAACAGAGTATGACAGCTTAGAATTGTAAAACATTTTCTTGGCCTGAAAAAAAATATATCTACATAATATAGCCAACTTTATTTAAGAACAACGTACTTCAACTGCAAAACAACAGAAGACATGACAATTTTCCTCTCCATGGGAAGCCTCGGAGATCATAATCCATAACCATGAAAAGCACATAATAGATAGGTTTTCTATGGCAACTCGTAGGAACAGATGAGATGGATATGGCAGGGTCTGGATAATATGTCATGGTTTTGTTGTAATTGCAGCTGATGTCTAGGTTGGGTTAGGGAAGTGTTGCAACTAAAAACTGGATCGGGAACCACACCAGAAATCAGGCCTGCAAAAGAGAACATGGAGTGACCGCCGGGTAGGGTTCTGGCGGGGGAACGCTCCGATGCTTAAGTCAGAGATGGCTAACAATATAGAACTCTGAAGAAGCAATAAGACACAATGTGTGATTGTGTGTGAACTTGTCTGTACCTGAGGGGCTTGACCCCTTTATATAGTGGTAGAAGAAGGAGTCCTAGTAGGACTGGGCTTTGGTCAATTCTATTCAGAATCTCATTAGGATCCTAGAGGATTCCATATCAATCTCCGCTGATAGAGTTATAGCTTCTTTAGGATTCTGCCCGGTTATTGGTATGGTAAGTGTCATATCAGTAATGAGACAGTACGGGTTACGTGTCAAAACTGCCACGTGTCGTCCGTAGATTGGAGGGATATTTTTAGCTATATCATATGCCCCCTGCTTTTACCAGCGTTTACTGAAGCGGGTGGAAGCACACTGTTCCCACTGGTGATAGCGAAATACGCCAAAGGCAGGATCGGATCTGTCTGCCCCCATTGCAAATATTCGAAGAGTTCTCTGCTCGGACATGGTTCTGTTCGGACAGAGTTCTGCTCGGATGGAATTCTGCTCGGGCACGATTCTGTTAGGACAGAGTTCTGCTTGGACATGGTTCTATTTGGATAGAGTTCTGCTCGGGCATAATTCTGTTCGGACAGAGTTCTGCTCGGATGGAATTCTGCTCGGGCATGATTCTGTTCGGACAAAGTTCTGCTCGGGCATTATTATGTTCGGACAGAATTCTGCTCGGGCATGATTCTGTTCAGTCAGAATTCTGCTCGGACATGATTCTGTTTGGACAGAGTTCTGCTCGGGCATTATTCTGTTCGGACAGAGTTCTGCTCGGGCATTATTCTGTTCGGACAGAGTTCTGCTCGGACGTTGTCACTCTACTCGGGCAGAGTGTTCGGACAAGATTCTGTTCGGACAGAATTCTGCTCGGCTGTTGTCACTTTGCTCGGGCAGAGTGTTCGGACGAGATTCTGTTCGGACAGAATTCTACTCGGCCGTTGTCACTCTGCTCGGGCAGAGTGTTCGGACGGGATTCTGCTCGGGCAGAATTTTGCTCGGCCGTTGTCACTCTGCTCGGGCAGAGTGTTCGGACGGGATTCTGCTCGGACAGAATTCTGCTCGGCCACGGCCACTCTGTTCGGGCAGAGTGTTCGGCCATCATTCTGTTCGGACAAAATTCTGCTCGGCCGTTCTCACTCTGCTCGGGCAGAGTGTTAGGACGGGATTCTGTTCGGACAGGATTCTGCTCGGCCACGGTCACTCTGTTCGGGCAGAGTGTTCGGACACGATTCTGCTCGGGCAAGTTTCTGTTCTGCCACGGTCACTCCGTTCGGGTAGAGTGTTCGGACACAATTCGGCTCGGGAAGGATTCTGTTCGGCCACGGTCACTCTGTTCCGGCAGAATTTTCGGACACGATTCTGCTCGGGAAGGATTATATTCGGTCATTACCTTGGGTCCCTCCACGTGTCTCCTTCATTAATGTCTTTGAGCAGGAATTGAGAATTTTCAAGTTTCTCTACTCCTCTGCTTGTGACACATGTGTGGTGGATGAACCGTTGCGTTTCCCCCGAAATGGTTACATGGGGTTTCTCTATAAAAAGAGAACTTTCAGTTCATTTTTTCTTCACTCAAAATTTTTGGAAGCACACTACTCTTCAAGTAAGTCCTTTTGCTTTCTTCTTTCTGTTCAGCACTTCAAGTTTTTCATAGTTTCTTAGTTTGAGTAGAAAACATGTCCGAAACTTCAGCGTCTGTTTCTTCGTCCGAAGAGAGTAGTTCATCTTCGAGTTCGGAACGAGTTCCAACTTCAGGAAGTGAAGTTGGAACTTCCAATCCACAACTACCACTAGCTTCAACTTCCCATCCATTCCAACCTTCAACTTCTCAACTATTACCACTTTCATCTTCTCAGCCTTCGCACTCTTTGTCTAGAAAAAATGCCTTAGGAGATGTAAAGGATCAAGCTGACGATAAGGCTAATCCTAAACCTCGGTATACTGCTAACGAGAAGTCAGGCAAGATGTCTACCGAAGATTTGCAGGATTTAATTCGGGAATATCCTCTTCCCAAAGGTTGGTATGCTCGTCTTCCTGGTTTGCAAGGGCCAGCAAATTATGGAACCAAGTTTAAAACTGGGATATATGAAGAGCAGGTGAAGTCTGGGTACAGGCTTCGTCTCCACCCTTTTGCTCTTCGTTTCTTCGAGCATTACCGCATGGCTTCCGGGCAGCTTGTTCCAAATGGTTGGAGGAAGCTTGCCGGCCTTATATATTTGGTCCAGACTTCAGGCTACAAACCCGATGTAACAGATATTATGAGAGTGTTCTTCAAAATCTGTTTCGTCAAGGGGGTCGCCAACTGCCCAGGATGGTATTACATTCATAGTAGGCAACGACTCCTGAAGGGACGCCCGAAGTCAAATAAAGGCTGGCATTCTAGATACTTATTTGTTGGCCGCCTGGACAAGGGGGAGCTTCCGTTTGATAGAGACTGGAATCCATTCTGTAAGGATTTCAAAAATCCTGGCAAGCCTGCTCCCAACAATCTGACTAAACATATACTTAGTCATATTAAGCTTCGAGGTGGTCTTTGCATAGATGAGGCTCTTTCAGAGGAGCAACTGGAGTGGGCGAAGATCATTCCTCCGAAGCCCATTCCAGCTGGTCTTCTGATTCCTTCTCCTCCTCCCGCTATTCCTAGCATGTCATCTGCCGAGACCATTCCCGTAGGTGTGTTTTATGGAAGTCTTTGATTTCAATTTGGTTTCAGTATTCATTCCCGTATTGATTTCTACCTTGATTGTAGAGATGGCTAGCGGAAGTGGAAAATCGCCCCAATGAGGTTTTCTTGGCGTTCTTCAGAAAGCTAAGGGGAAGCGCAAGGAGAAACAGCCCAGTGCTGAGTTGCCCCCTGTTCCTAAGAGAACTAGAGTTACTCCTCCAGAACGTTCTCCACGAATCTTGGAGCAAGTGTCCATTGATGACGATCCTATCTTTCGACCGAGGTGGACACTTAGGTGCGATGACCTTGGGATGCCGGATAGCCATGTCTCGGAGCAGCATCTTCTTCATGGAATTCTACCTTGAGACAAGGAGGTCTTCCAGACTCAGACACACGAGACCTTTGCCTGCTCCTTTGCCCAAGCCGTCTATACGGTAATGTCCTTTGTCTCAACTAAGTTTCTGTTTTGTTTTCTACTTTCCTTTAGCTGAGGGTTTCAATCTTCATTGCAGATGTACGCTAGCGGATCTGAGATGCTTTCTCACTTTGAGATGGCGAGGCATGTGGCAGCAGATGAGGCTCAACAGAAGAGGGAAGCTGTTAAGGAGGCACAAGAAGCTTCTCATCGTGCTGAAGAGCTGAGCAAGCAAGAGGCAGACCTTCTTGCTCAGATTGCGACTCTGGAGAAGAGGCTGGAGGGAGTCAAGAGGAAGGCAGCAGAAGAGGTAACCAAGGCTCGTGACCAAGGCATCCGCGACTTCTTGGATGGAAACACTGGGGATGAATGGCTTAAGAAACGTGCGGATGACGGCCTTGAGATTTACGAGCTTGGTTTTGCGAAGGCCAAGGAGATGTTTGCTGAGCGCTTTCCTGATATCCTCTTGGATGACTTCGTTCTCCCTGCGGTGATATCTCTGTCTGGAGAGACTGTTCTGCCATCAGAGGCAGGTGATGCTGCAGCTTCTCATCCTCCAGGGGAAGGTCCTTCTGGTGATGCCCCCGAGCCTTAGATTTTAGCCTTTGTATCTAGGCTTTTTGCTTTATACAGACAGAGAATTTTGATGCCCGTTCAAGGGCTTATTGTAAAACTCTTTATCTTTTATTTATGCTTTACTATGTGTTTCTCATGGTTTATTTTCACCATTCACACAGTATTATTGATTTTTACTTTGGCTCAAACCCTTTATTCGTCACTTAAAGAGTTGGCAAAGAACTCGAGCACCCTCGCTCGGCCTAAATTTCGAAGAAGCAAAAGCTTTTGTGGAGTGACGGTGCCCCCATTAACTTTTGTTTCTTCACAGATTCAGATCTGTAGCTAATCCATTTGGCCTACTCTTGTATTTTTATAAAACCTAAGAGTGTTCGGCCATCACTCTGTTTAGATAGAATGTTTTGCATAAGTCGGTCACTCTGTTTAGACAGAATGTTTTGCATAAGTTGGTCACTCTGTTGGGCAGAGTGTTCGACCATCATTCTGTTCGGACAGAACGTTTTGGCGAAGTTGATCACTCTGTTCGGGCAGAGTGTTCGGCCATTACTCTGTTGGGACAAAATGTTTTTGGCTACATTGATCACTCTGATCGGGCAGAGTGTTCGGCCATCACTCTATTCGGACAGAATGTTTTTGGCTACATTGATCACTCTGATCGGGCAGAGTGTTCGGCCATCACTCTGTTAGGACAGAATGTTTTTGGCTAAATTGATCACTCTGATCGCCATCACTCTGTTCGGACAGAATATTTTTGGCTACATTGATCACTCTGATCGGGCAGAGTGTTCGGCCATCACTCTGTTCGGACAGAATGTTTTTGGCTACATTGATCACTCTGATCGGGCAGAGTGTTTTGGCTAAGCCCATAATAATACTGAGAGCAAAAATAACTTTATTGCTTGAGCAAAAGATAAAGTTTACATTGGATTGCTTAACAACCCATTTATTTGAAATTATCTTTCTAAAGACAATTTTTAAAAGATTGGGGTTTTGATAAGGTCTGGGCCCTTATCCCCCTGAAAAAGAAGTGTCTTGCCTTGAGGCAAGATGCTACTGCGCGACGCGTTGTTTTATAACAACGGATCGTTCATGGGCTTGAGTCCGAACTTCTTTTATCAAATCAAGATTTCCTCTGAGTCTAATTTCTTTGCCTTCTTTGGTCTGCATGAAGTTACGTAGCATTGACGAGCTATAGTCTGGTCCCCTTTCACCTCTCAAATCCCGTGTTCCGTGGGGAATTTCATCTTGAGGTGATAAGTTGACACTACAGCTTGTAATTGATTGAGTGCTGGTCGTCCTAATATGGCGTTGTATGCTGAGGGGACCTTGACCACCACACAATCAAGTATGAAGTTGGCTTGTGCTGGAGGTGTGCCAATCGCAACTGGGAGTGCGATAATACCTTCGGCTGCAACTGGATGATTGGAGAATCCATACAACGGAGTATCCATCTTTCAGAGACAGTCTGTTGGAATGTTCATCTTCTTGAATGCATCGAAAAATAAGATTTCTGCAGAACTTCCGATCAATCAAGACACGCTTTACATCAAAGTTCCCAGCTCTAACTGTAATGACTAATGGGTCATCATGAGGAGTTTGTATGTCCTTCGAATCTTCATCGGAGAAGGTGATGGCTGCTACGGGTACCGTCTTCGATTTCTTATCCGGGGGCTGACTCGTTATGTATACTTCTCTGGCGTATGCTTTTCGAGCCCGCCCTGATGAACCTCCTGTGGCTAATCCCCTAGATATAGTGTTGATAATACCCGCATTCTCTTCTCGATCTTCTCTTTCTTCCATGGGTGGAGGTGTCTGTTGTCTATCTTCTTTAGGAGCTACAAACTTTCTCAACTGGCCACGCTTGATAAGGGCCTCAATTGCTCGTTTAAGTGACTCACAATTGTCAGTTGTGTGGCCATGATCGTTGTGAAAGTGACACATTAAATCTTTGTTCCGTTTATTTGGTCGAGATTTCAGCTTGTCCGGCCACTGGAGAGCCTTATTCTCCTTGATCTCGTGAAGAATCTGTGATGGTTTTGCATTGAGGGGTGTCAGATTTTTCCAAGCGAACGGTTCTTTTGGACGCCGTTCATCATACTTGGAACGTTTTGTCGGCTTTCCTCCTTGGGGAGGAGTTAATTCCAGAGACCGTTTCTTCTGTTCTTCCTTCCCTTCTCCACGCCGTCCTCTGTGTGTCTCAAGGTATTCTTTAGCTTGAATATATTTGTTAGCCTTCTCGAGAAGGGCTTTCATATTACCTGGAGGACTTTTGTTCACAGAGAATGCGAACTTGGATGTGGGTCGAAGGCCTCGGAAGAATGCAGTATACTTCACAGACTCGTCCAAGTTATCAATTTCCAAGGTGGCTGCGTTGAATCGTCCGAGAAAGCATGCCAAAGACTCATTTTTCTCTTGCACAATGTTCAGCAGACTCGCTGAGTTCTTTCTTCGGGAGCGACTGCTTACAAAGTGTTTTTGAAAGAGATCCGATAATTGGCCGAAGGAGTAGATGGACCTTGGTTGTAGAGATTTGAACCATGCATGTGCTGCTTTTCTTAGAGTGGTAGGAAATGCTCTTCACATGACAGCGTCTGAAACCTAGAGGAGTAGCATGTTTGTTTGAAACTGGTAAACATGTTCTCCTGGATCCTCAGTCCCGTCGTAGAGGTCACATTGAGGCATTCAAAAATTGGGAGGTAGCTTTGCCTTCTCGATGGCCTTCGACAACGGATATCCGGATTCATTCCTCGGGCGAGATCGTTCTGGAGAATGATATCTAGGGACCACCTTCCAGGAGTCCCGTTCTTCGGAACGAGACTCAGGCGTCCTCTTCCTGTGGATAGATCTTCGAGGGGTCTTAACTCTAGCGGCCTGTGCGGGAGAGGAGTTGGTACTGTCTTCGACTGAAGGATCGCGACGGTAGCATGATCCACTCCTGGTTACGTGATCTCCGCTTTTGTCTTTGTGATTGTAAGTTGGATCGGCCGTTGATTGGTATTTGCGGCCGTAACTTGATCTGGATGTGAGACGAAGACGAAGATCACCGGGGTCAAGATGAGAATGGTAAGTGGGTGGAGGAGCCACTGCCATGTCGAGCTTTTGTTGAAGAGTGTTCACGACATGTTTTAGCTCGTGAATCTCTTTTGTAAGTTCGGCATGGGGTGTTTTAAATAACTTACGGTTCAGGCGATGACGAAGGTCTCCGTTTTTAGAGTAGACGTCGGAGAGTGATTTCTTCGAGGTCTACCTCCTGATTCGGGAGTTGCAGATGTGACGTTAACGTGTGCATCTTCCGCAGAATTTGCATGACGACGTGAAGGTGTCAAACAGTGGTCACGACTGAGTCGACGAGAGCTGCTCGTTCGGGCATGACGGTGTGGAGAACGACTATGTGAAGAGTCGCTAGAAGAAGAATGATTGACCATGTTCCCTGTAGTGGTCCCACGGATGGCGCCAATCTGTTGCAGCTAAAAACTGGATCGGGAACCACACCAGAAATCAGGCCTGCAAAAGAGAACACGGAGTGACCGCCGGGTGGGGTTCCGGCGGGGGAACGCTCCGATGCTTAAGTCAGAGATGGCTAACAATGTAGAACTCTGAAGAAGCAATAAGATACAATGTGTGATTATGTGTGAACTTGTCTGTACCTGAGGGGCTTGACCCCTTTATATAGTGGTAGAAGAAGGAGTCCTAGTAGGACTGGGCTTTGGTCAATTCTATTCAGAATCTCATTAGGATCCTAGAGGATTCCATATCAATCTCCGCTGATAGAGTTATAGCTTCTTTAGGATTTTGCCCGGTGATTGGTTTGGTAAGTGCCATATCAGTAATGAGACAGTACGGGTTACGTGTCAAAACCGCCACGTGTCGTCCGTAGATTGGAGGGATATTTTTAGCTATATCAGGAAGGTTTTTGTAGGTAGTAGATTTCCCTTCGTGGTTCCACTCTTATTGCAATTTCTCCTACCTTCTAGAGGTTTAATTTAGGACGAGCAATGCCCAACTGCCCAAGGTTTCCTATCAAAACTTGGTACCAAAAAGTGAGGTAAATTTTAGTTGGAACCAAAACGACACGGTAAACATAGTCTAATATCCAACCATGAGTTCCATTGCGACCATATATCCTACCATGACAAGGAAGAACAAAAGTCCTAAAATGTGATGAACACCATACATGCTTAAAAAGAAATAAGCATTCCTTGTGCAAAGTTATAATCTTTATCCAAGTACCATTTTACAATCAAATACGAATGTACAGGATCCTAATTCTATTTTTTGATACCAAACTTTTCACTCCCCAAAACCAAAGGCGACTTCCTATCTAACCTATCACACCTTTAAACTAGAGGCGCGACTTCCAATCCAATACAATCAACATGCCTGTTCTAGAATCTCTAAAACCATCCAAAACGCTAATACCTCAAACTACAAGGAATATGCCCTATGCCGTCAGTCAAAAAGCGCCACCATAAGCATAAAACGCGCCGACATAGCTTTTGGTAGCGCGAGAGCCATGATAGGTTTAGTCGGGTTGCTTTAGACTACACCGGCAGTCAAACGCCTCCATTGCTCTTCCCTTATCAGTCCCCTAATGCTGTCTACGCCAGCATTGGCCATATAAGCAGGCCGTCATGGGCGCCACTGCAGCTAAATGTTTAATAAGTGAAAAATAAATTAAAAAGCAAAGGCAGAGGCATTGTCCCCCACTATTGGATCTTTTCCATTGGTATTTTCTTTAAACATAGCTTACGACGGTGCTATTGACTGCCTCCATAGGTCTCCTTTTTTTCTTTTCTGCAATATATATAAAGCAGGGGTAATGCAAGAACTGATTCATGGAGAAAGAATAAATCACATTCATCAACCATTAACAGAATTTTCAAGATATGTGATTCATAGTTATGCAAATCTATTAGAACTTGTTACACCTCATAATACAACTCTAAATTGTTCAAGAAACATGGTTAACCGTATAGAAGTTTTTTTAAGACACTAGACAAATCCCATACATTGACAAAATTATCAAGATCTTGCTCATCATCAAGATTACTCCCGAATCTGGCATCTCTAAGTCCATTTGCATTTTCATCCATTTCAAATCCGGCCACTGGCGGTTGGCAGCTTATGGGTTGTTGTTAATCTGGCTAGTGGCAGTGGGTTGCTGCTAAATCTGACAAGTGGCGGTTGGTGACGGTAGCTGCCTGAGTTGGTTGGTGGTAGTCAGCAACGGTGATTGCTAGAACTGCCGCCAGCCACAGCTGTAGGAGTTTGCTAGCGTCTAGCGTTAGTGACTGTAGGCATTGGGTGGTGGCAGCGACTGCCGGCGCCATAGAGCGATGGCGAATGGCAGAGGCGTTAGGCAGCGGCCGTTGGTGACTGATGTAGGCCTGTATGTGTGTTTATGTAAGAGAGAGGAGAGGGGTAGGAAGAGAGAGAGAGAGAGAGGCCATGAATGTAGGTTAAGTTTTTGAAACTCTAGTTAAGTTGGGGATGGAAAAAAATTCTAAATATCCCCAATTAATTAGCTAGCTCTCCCTTTGTCTTATATCTATTTAGAGCTTCTCTAAATAAGTATCATGTGAGGCGTGACAGGGCGAGGATCCAATTAGGAGCCCAAATTGGCATCTCTAGGAATTTTATGTCAGGGTATTGTGTTTTCCCTTTACCCAAGTGCTACAACAAGCTACAAGAGTTAACTGTGTGCATATCGGTCTTTATCCACCTTTTATTCTTTTCAATAATGTTTCGACCCTTTTTTGAAACTATTTTGAGCTTGAGTCCGGATACAATTAACTTGCTCTAACTAGTTTGACCATAACTAGTTTCATTGACAACTTTTAAGGAAATTCATCAACGACTACACTATATTACCATTTGAACTCTACTTTTTTTTCTTCTACTACTAAATAAAGTAGATATAAACTTTCGCTACATAATTAATCACCCAGTAATTAAAAATGAAGTAGAGTTATCAGCTTCCACAAAAAAGGAGAGTCGTCAATTTTGTTATCATCTTGTGAAACCTTCTCATTTAACACTTGAGAATTGGCAACAAATTCGTATACTCCCAAGTCTGAGATGGAAATGTCAGCTTTCTATGCAAGTTGTTTATGTCGATTTATTACTAGGAAGAGTACTCTTGAAAGTTGAAACACAAACGATGCCCAAATTCTCTGTGGCCCCTTAATTCAGCTCGTCTGATGTTGTCATCATAATTTCTCTCACCAAATGCCTGAGGTGGAATTCGACAAGTGCGTCGAATTTAATTTTTGTGGAAGGATGTTAGATTTACAAGGCAATGGTTTACTTGTTGTTGGGGGCTTACTGCCTTTTACGAAAGAGAGGGCTTCCCCACATAACCGATAATTTTATTAACTACGATAGCGTACAAGATAAGAGCACGATCAATTGATTGACTGTTAAAGAAACCATGGCCAACATGGTTTTTAACAGAGCAAATAAAGGATAAGAACTTTTCTTATTAGAGATCAACCTAAATTATGAGCGAAGAGAATGAGGCAAAATTTTAAATATCTCGCTCAAGTCGAGTCGGCACAAAAATGGCAGTTCAATAACTTCTCAAAATCCCTATAATCATGTGAAATTTACTCCAGTTCTCCCTTTTTTTTTATTACTAATGTGAAGGTTGTCCACATCACCGGTAAATCAATGATAAATTAAGTTTGGCATCAATTTGGATAAAGTGGACTCTGGCAGATCCCTTTCAAGCTTCTAGTTATCAAGGAAGCCAGACAATGGTCAACAAATCAACATTGATGTGCTCAAATGACAGCCAACTACAACCACCAATCATTTGATTATTCTATTCAACCCATGTGCTCCATATCCTCAGTCTATAATTAGCAACTCTTCTTCTGTCATTTCCTCACACTGAAACTTACTTGCAATCCTTTCGAGTCTTTAGTTCCTCTTCTAGTTTTGTTTTTGTGATCAGTATCATTTTCTGAAATCATCATGGTTGCCATCACTTATGATATGGAGGTCACCTCCTCAGTTTCTGCCGCAAAAATGTTCAAGGCGTTTGTCCTTGATGGTGATAACCTTATCCCCAAGATCTTGCCCGCGGCTATCAAGAGTGTTGAAATCATTCAAGGAGATGGAGGAGTTGGAAGCGTTAAACTTATCACTTTCGGCGAAGGTTAGTTCTTTTACCAATGCAAACTTTTTGTACTTAAATATCAAGCAGAGTGTTGATAGTGTTGCTTGAGCGAATAAAAACAATCCATAACTACTGTGGGTGGACTAAAATTCCGTTATTTTTCTTATCCTTCTCAGGAACAAGCCAATTGAAGAGCATGAAGCATCGGATTGATGGGCTTGACAAGGATAACTTCACGTACAGCTACACTTTGATCGAAGGTGATGCATTGATGAGCGAAATCGAATCGATCACGTACCACTTAAAGATTGTACCCTCTACTGATGGAGGATCTATTTGCAAGAACCGAAGCATATATCACACTAAAGGCGATGCTCAAGTCACAGAAGAACAGATTAAGGCCGGAAAAGAAAAGGCCATGGGAGTATTCAAGGTTGTTGAGTCTTACCTCCAAGCAAATCCTGAAACCTATAACTAATACAAGGATTCACAATCATAATCGAAAGTTTAAGTGCGAGTTTGGATTTTGTTGCTTGTTCTTGTCTTTTCTTCTATTTTGCCGGGTTTGGCTAAATAAGTGTATTTCACTCTTGTAATATCAACTAAGTTTGATACAATTGCTTTCCTTCTCGTTTATCTTCTTATAAATTAAAGCATCAATCTTCTCATGCTTATGCTGATAAAGATGCATTCCAACAACATTCACGCTGGTGTCCATAATATCATAACAAAGCGTGAGAGCTCAGAATTGCAACATTTTCTTGGCCTAAAAAAAAGACCCACATAGTATAGGCAACTTCATTTATGACCAAAGTACTTCAAAGCAAGAGGAAATCAACTGCAATACAGAAGAAGACGTGACAATTTCCCTCTCCATGGGAAGCCTTAGAGATCAAAATCCATAACCGTCAAAAGCACATAATGGATGGTTTTCTATGGCAACTTGTAGGAACAGTTGAGATGGATATGGCAGAGTCCGGACGCAAAGTCGTGAATTTTTCTTGTTTTCATTGTAATTGCAGTTGTTCTGTAGATCCCCCTCCTGTTTCCACTCTTATTGCAATTTCTCCCTCTTCTGTCTCGTCCCTTCTAGTGGTTGTAGTCCGTTAAAAATGGTGATTATAAATAAGGCCACTTATTCTGAGCAAGTTGGGCATGCCAATTTTAATTTAGGAAGAGCTATGACCAACTGCGATAAATTTTCCTAGCTTACAACACTCTGAACCAAGAAACTGTGGCAAACTTGGTCGGAACCAAAATAAAGGGGTAAATATAGTCTGATACCCAAACCTGAGTCACAAATTCTGTTCAAAGTCGATGAAGTAGTCTGACATCCAAAGTGATGGGGTAAACATAGTCTGATCCTAAACTTCGTGCATATATGACACTAAAGGTGACACTCAAATCACTCAAGAGCAAATAAAAGCTGACGAAGACGAAGCTATGGGAATATTCAAGGTTGTTGATGCCTACCTCCAATCAAATCCTGATACCGACAATGGGTATGGCAACCGGCACGTAATCCAATTTCAGTTATGAGTTACAAGTGTGACTTCGGTTCCTGGTTTTCTTTTTTTGGGTGGCTTTGGCTCAAATAAGTGGGCTTTGGCCTTGTTATACTTCTTCAATTTTGAAATAATTATTTTTCTACACTGTTTGCAATCAATTATAGATTTTTGAGCTTTTCGTGAATTTTGCTTGCGGTATTACTTCTTTTTCTCACTTTCAATGTAAGAGAAGCTATTGCACTAACTAGAGTGTCTTTGAGCTTTTCGTGAATATTGATCAAAGTGACTTAATTGTCATCAAATCAGTTGTAAGCTCAAGTTATTCAAACTCCTCGCAAAACCTAGTTGTCAAGCTTCTAGCTGTCAAGGAGGTCAACAGATCAACATTGATGTGCTCAAGTGATAGCCGACTTTAACTACCAATCATTAGATTATTATTCTATTCAAAGTCATGTCCTCACCCTATAAATATAAACTCTACTTCTTTCCTTTCCTCACACTAATAACTTACTTGCAATCCTTTCGACTCTTAAGTTCTTCTTCAAGCTTTGTTTTTGTGATCAATATCGATTTCTTAAATCATCATGGTTGCCATCACCTATGATATGGAGGTCACCTCCTCAATCTCTGCCGCTAAAATGTTCAAGGCCTTTGTCCTTGATGGTGATAACCTCATCCCCAAGATCTTTCCCGCGGCGGTCAAGGTTGTTGAAATCATTGAAGGAGATGGAGGAGTTGGAAGCGTTAAACTTATCACCTTCGGTGAAGGTTAGTTTTTATTGTAACTGTTAATAAATTGGGTCAGTTGACCAATTATCCGCCCACTAACAGATAATGTGTATTTGTTAGTTTGGATAAATACAGTTATTTAGAGAATATTTATCTCTTAAGTGTTTGAGATAAATACAATCTTTATCTCCTAAGAGTTGGAGGTAAAGTCAGTCTCTAATTGTATCTCTATATAAAGGCTAGAGATATCCCAATAAATCAAGAAGTCATAGCAATAATCCCTCTCTCTATAGCACTCTCTCTAGAGCAATCACCAAGCTCTAGGATTTGGTTCGTGGACGAAGAACTCGACTCTAGTAGCCGTTTTCGTACCTGCGAAAAAGATCAAGCGTGTTGGAGGCTCGTAACAACAAGGATCCTACGTCGAAAAATTCAGAGACTTCGTACGGTATGTTTTCGAACCCATTACGTGTTACGTGGTAGCACAATAATTGTTGTAATCGTTTCAACATTGGTATCAGAGCATGATTACTTGTTGATTCGCCTTTAACATGCTAGATTAAATTATGTGCATGTTGCGATTTTTTCCGGATACATGAACGAGACCCATTACAAAAATTCAAAATTTATTGAGCATGTTTTCTGAAAAATAATTATATAATTTTGTTCTCCTATGGTTGAGGATGAACTCCATAAAATTTCGTGATTTTTGGATGCATGGTTTATGAGAAATCACGATTTTATTTTTCAAGAAAACTGTGATTTTTTTGAGTTTTGGGACTCAAATTCGGAGCATGATATTCTGTTTTTATCATGATCGGTTGGTACATAATTAATCTATGTCATATAAGCTTTCCAACGATATATCGTACGCATTATTTGGCTTAAAAACGAGAAAGATATGGCCTTAAAAAGTTGGCATCGCGACATGGCGGCGCTGGAAAAAATTAGGGTTTATAATGAAGAAGATGAACAGTGATCCACGCGCTTCACGCGCTAAAGCCGAGCCAAGCCGCGCCGCCACGCGCTCCCACGCGCCAGCCGTGGCTGATGCCACGCGCGACACGCGCCGCACGCGCCGCACGTGCGCAGCCAAGGCTGCTGCAACGCACCACGCGCTCACGCGCCCACGTGCTCTCACGCGCCAGCTAGGCAGCTGCCACGTGCGCGTGCTTCACACGCGCTTGACATATCCAAATGCTGTCCCACACGCACGGTGGCGCGTGGAGGCGCGTGCGGACTGTTTTTTGGCCGGTGTTTGTCACCGCCGGCGAGTGAGCTCCAGATTAGCCAAGAAATTTTTTCTATGGTGTTAAAGTTACCTTTATACCCTCTGTGGTGTTTTGTTTATTTTTTAAACTTTTTTTCTATAAAGAAATTAACTTTAAAATTTTGTTTTATATACACAAAATTTTTCTTTAATTCCAGAGGGCATATTAAGGATAAATTTACTGTTTGCCAATTTTTTAGGATTTATCTCTCAGTTTTTGGTCATTTGTGAGTATTTTTGTGGTACTTTTGTGGTTCCCAAAAATACGAATAATGCGTAAATATTATTTTTTGCACTTCGTGAGTAGCAATAAATATTTTTGGAGAGTTATATGACATAGATAAATTATGTCTAATTTGTTACATGCTTGCCTTGATTTGTGTTATGGTTTAAATATACTTCTGAGGTATATTTGTTAGGCTTTTGGTAAGCCCACATTTCTTTTTAAACCTAATTTCAAGGCCTTCACACCCGTTTTCCTTGGAAGGAGAATGTGGCCTATTCATCCATTTTATTACCCTTTAACTTGTTATTTGAGCATGCTAGTTTTAGGTTAAATGGATGGATACTAGATTGGCATTCTAAAGAAACTTATGTTTATGTGTTTACTCTTATTTTAAGAAAATTCTTTTGAGAATAATGTGCTGTGCGGCATCTCCATTTGTTTTATTGGAGTAGTTTGTAGTAGGATTCTCAAAGATGTTGTATTCTACTATTTCCCTGTATATTTCCAGAAAGCCTTGTACGGGGATGTAATTTCGCACGCACATTATTCAAGACAGAATTTTCTTAGCATAAGTTATTAGAATGCCAATGAGGCTCAATGGAGTCCTTGCACACTTTATTGCATGGTGCAATTTTATATTGTTCTAAATTATCATGTGGATGATTTATTATATTGTGGCTTATATGATGATGAAATTTATTGCGAAAAATTACTTGAAAAATATTTTTCCCAACTCACATACATGGGAGATGATTACGAGCTTAGCAGATTTTCGATTTCATGATGTGAGGAAGGATTATGTTTTTCATTTGAATTTTTTGAAATAAATAGAAGGATGTATAATTAATGTCTTTTCCTTGCGCAATCTAATGTAGTGAATATAATGGCCACCAAGAATGTCATAGCTGATCTCGTTAAGGGTGAAAAACTTAACGGAGATAATTATGACGTTTGGCACAA
Organism: Escallonia herrerae; assembly: GCA_033070095.1. Lineage (NCBI taxonomy): Eukaryota > Viridiplantae > Streptophyta > Magnoliopsida > Escalloniales > Escalloniaceae > Escallonia > Escallonia herrerae. The sequence goes on from JAVXUP010000350.1 coordinate 415,978, forward strand.
AAAGATGAAATTCATGCTGAACGAACAAGAGCTCGAGGAGCACTTGACCAAGGAGATGGTCGCGCCAACTGAGGCGCAACCCCTAATAGACCACACTGCCTACCAGAAATGGAATCAGAAAGATCGTAGTGCGCGCTACACCTTGTTGAGCAGCTTGCAAAATGATCTAATCGGGCAGTATGATGAACTTCCAACTTGCAAAGCTTTATGGGAGCAGCTCAAGTTCTCTTTTGGTGGAACCTCAACTACGCGGCTTCGTAGCCTTGTGATTAAGTTTGAGGAGTACACAAAAGACCCTAAACATACCATGAGTGAACATCTAAGGATGATGTCCAATATGATTGGTAAGCTGAGGGATGCTGGCCATGCGCTCACAGATGAGCAGCAAGTCAGAGCTGTCATAAGGTCCCTTCCTGCCTCGTGGGCCAATATGAAACAGATATTGACCCACAGTGAAAACATCAAGAACTTTTCTGATGTTTCACAGCATGTCATCCTTGAGGACGAGACTCGAGATACTGACAAGACCCTTGCTTATGTCGCCCAAGGGGGATCGCGCAATGCAAATGGCAAGCGCGGAAAACAAAGTAAGAAAGGTAAGAAAGGCGAGGCTAGCACTTCTGCGCCAAAGGAAGGAAAAATGAAGAAACGCAAGAGAGGAAAACGTGGTGGGAAAAAGGATTTGTCTAAAGTTAAATGCTTCAACTGTCAACAGAAAGGACACTTCGCTCGTGATTGCACTGAGCCGAAGAAGGTACTTTCAGAATCTCTCTCTCAGTTATATGTTTCCTCACATGTGATGGTTGCTCATTCCCAACCTGTGTGGTTTGTGGATACAGGTGCAACAAAACATGTAGCACGTGATCGAGAGGGGTTCGTAGATTATCACCGGATTCCAGTGGGAAGCAAACATATCTTCATGGGAAACAATAGCTCCGAAGTTGCACACTGGGCGCACATTGATTCTAGAGGATGTGCGATATGCACCCACAGTTCGGCTTAATCTATTTTTAGGGGTAATAAGTTGGACATTTTTTTGGATGATGTTTTGTTCGGACATGGTTTTCGCATGGATAGTCTTTTTCAATTGGATTTAATTGATTCTCAGTCTTCTTATTCTTATGTGGTGAATGATAATATTGTGAATGATTCTACCACCTGGCATGCAAGACTGGGCCACATAGGCCAAGATAGAATGACTCGTTTGGCTAGAGAAGGCCTTTTAGGCCCACTCGCAAAAGTCAATCTACAAACTTGTGAGGCTTGTTTGGCCGGTAAAGCATGCAGGAAGCCTTTTGGAAAGGCTGTGAGAGCAACTCAACCACTTGAGCTAGTTCACTCTGATATATGCGGACCTATGAGTGTAAAGGCACGCCATGGCGCCTCTTATTTCCTTACACTGATAGACGATTATACGCGATATGGTTATGTGTATCTGATATCTCACCGCTACGAAGCTTTGGACTGTTTCAAACGCTTTGTAGCTGAGGTTGAGAATCAGAAAGAGAAGAATTTAAAAACTCTTCGCACTGACCGAGGACGCGAATATTTGTCAGATCACTTCAAGAAGTTTTGTGAGGAAAAGGGGATACGCAGGCAACTTACTATTCCTAATACTCCACAACAAAATGGTGTTGAGGAAAGAAGGAATAGAACATTGTTAGACATGGTTAGGTCTATGATGGCGCAAGCAAACCTTCCGATATCTTTTTGGGGGGATGCCCTTTTTACTGCAGCCTATATACTTAATCGTGTGCCTTCACAGTCAGTCAAATCCACCCCTTATGAGCTTTGGAATGGCCAAAAGCCAAATTTGGATAACTTGCGCCCATGGGGCTCAGCAGGTTATGTTCACAGTACTTCTCATAAGTATGGGAAACTAGGGCCTAGAGTAAAGAAGAGTATCTTTCTAAGGTATTCTGAAAACTCTAAAGGCTATGTAATGTATGGTGAACATCCAAATGGTGGAAGGACTGAAATAGAGTCTCGTGATGTCGATTTCATAGAGAGTGATTTTCCTAGCATTGGAGATGCGAGTAAGAATCTTGACCTCTATGAGTTAGAGGAGGTTGAACCCACTTTACCATCTTCAAGCGAAGGTGGGGAATTAGTTCCTCATCTGGTTGTCGCTGAAGATAGTGTAAGTGACCTTCAACCTAGTGGGAGTATCCCAGACAGTGGGAGCACACCACAAGGACCATTAGGTCAACAAGATTCTCAACTGCGTAGAGGTGCACGAGGAAGAGTTCCACGTCGTCGTTTTGAGATTGACGGAGAAATTCTTATGTGCACTCCAAATGATGAAGACGAGCCTACTTCTGTGGAAGAAGCCTTATCTTCATCTGCTAGAAATGAGTGGATGGCTGCAATGAAGGATGAGTTAAGCTCAATGGAAAAGAATCGGGTCTGGGAGTTGATTGACCTTCCGCCAGGGCGCAAGACTATTGGAAACAAGTGGGTTTTTAAAGTCAAGCGCAAGGTAGATGGGTTAATCGACAAGTATAAGGCACGTCTTGTGGCGAAAGGCTATACCCAACTGCGGGGTGTGGACTATGAAGATACTTTCTCCCCAGTGGTGAGATTTGCTTCAATTCGCCTGATCCTAGCTATTGTCGCCCAGCAGGATTTAGAACTTTTTCATATGGATGTTAAGACTGCGTTTCTCAATGGAGAACTAGACGAAGAAATTTATATGGCTCAACCCGAGGGTTTTGAAGTCAAAGGACATGAGCGCAAAGTTTGCCGTCTCAAACGTTCTATATATGGTCTCAAACAATCGTCTAGGCAGTGGTACTTTAGGTTTCATCATGCCATTACCTCTATAGGTTTTGAAATGATTGAACAAGACCATTGCGTTTACGTAAAACGATCCAAGAAAAATATTCTAATCCTTTCTTTGTATGTGGATGACATTCTTTTAGCTGGGAATGACATGAGTTCCATTGTCGCCACTAAGCAGTGGCTGTCCTCAACTTTTGAGATGAAGGACATGGGAGAAGCTAATTATGTGCTCGGGGTTAAAATCATATGTGATCGTCCAAAGAGACTTCTCGGTTTGTCTCAAGAGACATACATCAAGAAAGTCATTGAACGATTTCGTATGCATAACTCAAAACCCATAGACACTCCAATGGACAAGGCGTGTACTTTGACCACAGACCAATGCCCAAAGAATGATGAGGAAAAGAATCGGATGTCCAAAGTGCCTTACGCGGCTGCAGTAGGAAGTCTGATGTACGCTATGCTGTGTACGCGTCCAGACATCTGCTATGCCGTTGGAATGGTGAGTCGTTATCAGAGTAATCCTGGACCCGCTCATTGGAATGCGGTGAAGAGGATTCTTCGATACTTACGTGGAACCGCTGATCTCGTCCTGTGTTATCATGGTGGAGACTTGAGATTGAGAGGATACAGCGATGCTGATTGGGGTGGTGATAGAGATGAGCGCAGATCCACTTCAGGTTATGCATTCATACTAGGAGGTGGAGCTATCTCTTGGTGCAGCAAGAAACAGACTTGCATCGCCCTATCCACGATGGAGTCGGAGTATGTTGCTTGTTCAGCAGCAGTCCAGGAAGCTGTTTGGTTGAGGTCATTCTTACAGTCTTTAGGGGTTACAGCTCATGCAGATGAGGCTGTCACTGTTCACTGTGACAATACAGCTGCCCTAGATTTTGTAAAGGACCCCAAATATCATGGGAAGGCCAAACACATAGGCCTTCGTTATCACTTCATTAGAACTTTAGTTGCGCAAGGAGAGGTGACCATGAAGCATATACCTACTGGCAGAATGGTGGCTGATCCTTTGACCAAGCCTATTGCTAGAGATGTTTTCCTTTCTCACATTAGGAGTATGGGACTACGTAGGTTTTGATATGTTTATGGCATCTTATGTACTTGACATTATTTATTACATTAAATTTTCGTTCCTTGATTTGAGTTTATTTTGGAATGAATGGATAATCTTTGTGATTACATATACATCCTTGTTGAGAGTGTCACCAGGCTCGAATTGACCCACTCACACGGGTAATTCACCTTGGCGCTAAGATAGCGAGCAAGATGAGACATAATTGTCTTAAGCGCCAAGTGGGCGAATAAGATGATACAGCTTATAAAGCAAACATGTCGCCTTAGTTGGAGCTAAGATGAGACCTAATAAATGTAGGTCGATCATAGAGTATCTCCACAACTCTATGTAGCCTGTTTACAGCCGAATGTGAGATTTCAGGCAGGCACTATGAGAGTGACTGGGCTGAAAAACTCAGGTTAGGCGCTTGTACAGCGACTAGACTTAGATTCGTATGGCGTATTTATTATACATTTATGTGACACGCCCTTGCGGGTTACGCCATAGCATGCAAATCATACTGCATGTGCTAAATGCAGACCGACAGTGGGAGTGATGAATGAATCCCTGCTTCGTCACTGTGTGAGCCACTTGGATCGAAATATTTTTGATCCTATGTAGTACCCTTTTCACCTTAGACTATGTCATGAAGAGGATACTCAATGTCGCTACTTTAGCATGTACCCTTGGATCATGGATGATGCGGTCTCGCGGGGCATGTCTAGGAAAGCGGTTGGGTCTAATTGGAATGACATGAGGGCTTTGGGAAGAAAGTTCAATATTACATCATGTTGTGTGATTCATAGCCCGGGCGACTTTGTCGATTTTCGTTTCGATATGAGTCATGAATACATAACATATGAGAGGTTTAACACTGCTCACTATGAGGGATTTGAGAGTGTTTAATCTGGTGTAGTTGAACTATCTGGGGTACATACGAGATTTATTGGAGTGATGTATTGTGTTAGTTTGGTGATAACTTAATACAATACTCCTCAACTGGACATCCTTTCTCGTAGGTCGCACGTTCCATTTCCTGTATGAGGAGATGAGTGGACGAGAGATAAAGAGGGACTGTACGATTTATTTGCCCTGTGTGTGGGCGAGTGGGAGCTGTTAATAAATTGGGTCAATGGACCCATTATCCGCCCACTAACAGATAATGTGTATTTGTTAGTTTGGATAAATACAGTTATTTAGAGAATATTTATCTCTTAAGTGTTTGAGATAAATACAATCTTTATCTCCTAAGAGTTGGAGGTAAAGCCAGTCTCTAATTGTATCTCTATATAAAGGCTAGAGATATCCCAATAAATCAAGAAGTCATAGCAATAATCCCTCTCTCTATAGCACTCTCTCTAGAGCAATCACCAAGCTCTAGGATTTGGTTCGTGGACGAAGAACTCGACTCTAGTAGCCGTTTTCGTACCTGCGAAAAAGATCAAGCGTGTTGGAGGCTCGTAACAACAAGGATCCTACGTCGGAAAATTCGGAGACTTCATACGGTATGTTTTTGAACCCATTACGTGTTACGTGGTAGCACAATAATTGTTGTAATCGTTTCAACAGTAACAAATGCCAACTTTTTGCACTCAATAGTTATAAATCAGAATGTTGATAATGGTGGTTGAGCGGATAAAGACAATCGGTAATTGCAGCAGATGGACTAACATTTTGTTCTCTTTCTTATCCTTCTCAGGAGCAAGTCAATTGAAGAGCATGAAACATCAGATTGATGGGCTTGACAAGGAAAACTTCACATACAGTTACACCTTGATCGAAGGTGATGCATTGATGAGCGAAATCAAATCGATCACGTACCACATAAAGATTGTACCCACTGCTGATGGAGGATCTATTTGCAAGAACCGAAGCATATATCACACTAAAGGCGATGCTTAGGTCACAGAAGAACAGATTAAGGCCGGAAAAGAAAAAAACAATGGGGGTATTCAAGGCTGTTGAGTCTTACCTCCAAGCAAATCCCGAAACCTATAACTAAAATGAGGAACATACAATCATGATTGAGAATTTGAATGTGTCACTTTTCTTACTTTTTGTTTTTGTTCCCCCCTCCCCCCCGATTTTGGCTTGTTTGGCACGATAACTGAACTTCACTCTTGTACTATCTCTTAAAGTTTGATAAAATTGCTTTCCTTTTCATCCATTTTCGTATAAAGCTTCAATCTTTAAGCTTTTGTATGTTTTTTCTTGTGAGCTTACGTTTGGTAATAATATTGGATAAGTATGGTACGTTGTTTAGTCGTTGGTACAAGGCAAGCATGTGTGCTTAATTTCTTAAACTTTTCCTGATAAAGATGGATTCCAACAACTAACATGCTGGTGTCCTTAATATTGTAAAACTACGAGAGCTCAGAATTGAATTGCAACACTTTCTTGCCGTTGGATGGAAAAAGAAAAAAAAAACCATATATAACATTGCAAACTTTATTACATACAAGGTACTGCAAAACAAGAGAAATACACAATCAGGTGCAAAACAGGAGACATGACAATATAAAAATTAACTTATCAATAAATAAGGATCCCATTCGAGATAATATTATTTTCATTTCTTAGATATAGATAATGGTTTCGAGGAAGCAATAATAAAAAATAAATCCTAATAAGTTAATCCATTAATTAGTTAGAGTTTTTGAACGTTTAGAATTACTTTTTCAATTGTGTAAAGCTTACTAAGAAATGAACTTATCAAGAAATAAGGACTCCATCCAAGATAGTATTTCAGACCTATAGTGACACTTATAATGGCTATAGCTCTATTTCACATTGAAAACATAATGTGATGATGTGTCAAGTAAAGAAGTTATCTTTGTAATGACGTGTCACACAAAGAAACTCTTGGTTCACTTATTATATATTAACTAACCCACTTACCAGAGCCAAGCTCAGGCCGGTTTATAAAATACAGTATATTATAATGTTTTAAAAAGTGTATTAATATGTACTACATATCCTGAGATAAAAAAAAAACATTAATAGTGTAAAAATATCTTATTTGGTTAGAAAGACTAATTTTAGTGCCTAAATTAATCACGAATAACTTAAGTAAAGTATGAAAACATGAACTCACTTGCATTACTCCTAACTTTCCATTACTAAATAGCATTTATTTGTTGGGTTAGATTGCATGCAATAACTATGAGATATTTGCATACACATGCCTTCACATGTAATTTTGTTATACTGTAAGTTGAAATATAAAGAATAGATAGCTACACAGTGGAACCGCTAGATACTTGTCTTCAGATTTTATTTTAAGTTGTCAAGTAGTATTTCAAATGAACATTGGCTCAACATTTGGATTTTATTTTAAATTTTCAAGTAGTATTTCAAATATGGTGACGCTATCAGATATCCCTTTTAAATTGTAAATGTTACATACATATTTTGTTCTTTAACTTCGGAGGGTCTTTAAGATATTGCATTTATATGTTCCTGAGCTATTATAATAATTAAGTAGAAATTTAAAAGGAATAAAATTGCATTTTAAATTTTACAGGACTTATGTATAAACGTTGTCACTTTCAAATAAGTTATTACTTTTTGCAAAAATAAATTTGACAAAACAACCACATAATACCCAATGTTCTCAAGTATATGTTTTTCTTTAATCTTATAAGAGGCTAGCAATGAGAATATTCAATTGATGAACCTGATGTGTCCATATTTTGGAGTGTTGAAATTATTTTTCATATCTTTTATGACAATTATTTGTCGCCAAGTTATGGTTTCTATATTTACTATATGCATCCAATGAATTTTCTCATTAACTACACTTCTTTTATCATAACATAAAAAAATATTTGTATACCAAATATGTCAGGTTATACCTATAGTTATAATGAGCTTGCAAATATCATTAATTAGGCTAACAGTATTAAGCGGGTGTTAATTTACCATTTGCTATTGAAATTGTACAATATTCACCACTCATCAATTCCACCATAATCAGAATTTTAATTAAGTATAACTGAAAAAGACTTTTTATTGATCCTAAGGGCCCTATGTGAAAACAAATTGGTAAATCATTAGTTTTGTATAATTAGATGGATTTATTTTTGCATCTTAAAGGTTTTAAATGTTCTCAAAATATAGTAATTAAGAATTAATTGTTTGATTTAATTGTACCTTGTTTTTCTTTTTAATGCATATATGCATGTCATTTGTTTTCAAAGCGTCATATATGAGATATAGCCATTTGTTGATCACGCAGACATATCAAAGACAAAAAATATTATTTTACTTGATTATTGATCTTATACATCATGTAGATTATTTTTTGCAGTGATTATGTTTTGTGTGTGTGTGTATATATATGCGCGCGCGCGCGTGTGTATATATGTTAAATTATAAGAAACTTAAATTAATTGTAACATACTTTTTTCTACTAAATCCCATATGTTAATTTTGTTTTCTAGATACGTGATTTTCTATTTTTGAATAAGAGAGTTGGTTTTAAGGACATGATTGCCAAAATTAAATCCAATAAATTAGAACATTTAGAGTTTTAGAATTAATTTTCACATTATATAAGGCTTCCTAATATAGCCCTCAGATAATTTTTTGCAAAATTAGAGAAACTTAAAAACAATAACATTTGCATACCTTTAAAGACATTAACACATTTTTAGGATATAGTTTTAAATCCTTTTCAACTATTAGATTTATGAATTAAGTTTTATAATTACTATAATTTCAATTAATAACAATACTTGTACAGTTATTTCTTGGTCATGTGGTCCCACCCAAAAAATACAGTCAAGTTTTTAATTTTACCGAAAGATTCTAAAAGTTATAAGTTATAATGATAAACCTTTACATCGATTACGATAAGCATATACTAAAATAATATAAATATGAATCAAGTGTTACATTATTTTTATTGTTACAATCCCAATTGTAACATCAATTTTTTTTAATGTTATTTTTAATTTTTAGATATATGAATTTTTATATTCATATTAGAGAGTGGTTTTGCGGATGTAATAATTAAAGTTAAGTCATAAAATGTTAGTTCATTAATTAGTTAGAATTTCAGAATTCCAAGAATTAGTTTTCAAAATTATAGAAAGTTTATTGATATTGAGATTAACTTATCAAAAAATAAGGACCCAATTCAAGATAATATTTGAGACATTTAGATGCACTTATAATGTTTATGATTTTATTTCATGTTGGAAACATAATGTGATCACATATCATATTTTTGCATCTTAAAGGTTTGAAATGTTCTCAAATATAGTAATTTAGAATAATTTGATTTAATTACTAATATAAAAATTAACCTATCAATAAATGAGGATCACCTTCAAAATAATATTACTTTCACTCTTTAGATGTATGAATTTTTATATTCATATTGGAGAGCGGTTTTGAGGATACAATACTCAAAATTAAGTCTTAATAAGTTAATCTAATAATTAGTTAGAGTCTTACAACGTTTATAATGATTTTTTAATTATATAAGGCTTACTAATAGAGAAATTAACTTATCGAGAAATAGGATCCCATCCAAGATAGTGTTTTGGACCTTTAGTGAGACTTATAAAATTAGTTAAAGTTTCAGAATGTTTAGAATTAGTTTTTTCAACTATATAAGGCTTACTAATATAAAAAAATAATTTATTAATAAATAAGGACCACATTCAGGATAATATTATTTTTGTTTTTTAGATATATGAATTTTTATATTGATATTGGAGAGTAGTTTTGAGGATGCAATAATCAAAATTAAGTCCTAATAAGTGAATCCCTTAGTTAGTTAGAGTTTCATATCGTTTAAAATATAGTTATTAACTTATCAAGAAATAAAAATCTCATCCAAGATAGTATTCAGACCTTTAGTGATACTTATAAAATTAGTTAGACTTTCAGGATATTTAGAATCAGTTTTTCAACTACATAAGGCTTACTAATATGAAAATTAACCTATCAATAAATAAGGATCACATTCAAGATAATATTATTTTTATTTTTTAATATGTGAATTTCTATAATCATGTTGGAGAGTGGTTTTGAGGATACAATACTCAAAATTAAATCCTAGTAAGTTAATCCATTAATTAATTTAGAGTCATAGAACGTTCATAATTATTTTTTCAATTATATAAGGCTTATCAATATAGAAATTAACTTATCAAGAATTGAGGATACCATCCAAGATAGTATTTCGGACCTTTAGTGACACTTATAAAATTAGTTAGAGTTTCAGAATGGTTGAAAAAAAATTTCCGACTATACAAGGCTTACTAATATGACCATTAACTTATCAATAAATAAGGACCCCATTCAAGATAATGTTATTTTTATTTTTTAGATAAATGAATTTTTCTATTCATATTATAGAGTGGCTTACTCAAAATCAAGTCCTAATAAGGTAATCCATTAATTAGTTAGAGTTTCATAACGTTTAGAATTACTTTTTCAATTATATATGGCTTAGTAATAAATAAATTAACTTATCAAGAAATAAGGACTCCATCCAAGATAGTATTTCAAACCTTTAGTGACACATATAATGGTTATAGTTTTATTTCACACTGAAAACATAATGTAACGATGTGTCAAGTAAAAAAGACATCTCCGCGATGATGTGTCGTGCAAAGAAGCTCTCGCTTCGCTTATTATATATTATATAGATTAATATAGATATAGATTTCTCCCTTCTTTTTTCTCCTCCCTTCTAGTGGTTGTAGTACGTTAACAATGGTGATTATAAATAAGGCAACTTATTCTCAGTATGTTGTGCCTGTGAATTTTAATTTAGGAAGAACTATGACCAACTGCCTCAAATTTTCCGAGCTTACAACACTTTGAACCAAGAAAATGTGGCAAATTTTGGTCGGAACCAAAATGAGTGGTTAAACATATAAGAAATATATGATCACTACGTCTAGATAAATTTTGCACCAACAAGATAAAAAAAATGATCGCTACATCCAGGGAAATATTGCTTGATTAGAGAGGAGACGAGAGAGATTTTGTCAGCCAGAGGAGGAGCGCGACAGAGAGGGATTGCTGGCAAGAGTCATGGTCAAAGTCGATGGAGGTGGAGCCATGCGTCGAAGGTGGAGAAAATCTGGAAAGAGAAGCGCTACCGATGACAAAAGGGATGAGAGGTTCTAATGGCGACGCAAGCGGTGAAAGGCACTACCGGCGGTAGCAATGACCCCACAAGACCCAAATAGTTAAACATAGAAATAAAAAGTTACAAACTTTTCTAAGCATCAAAATAGAACAATTTTGAACAGAGATAATCCATTGTTTAGAAATCATGGCTTGGGTGATAGAAAAACTTAAGTGAATTAGATGAATCTGAAGGTGTGGTCGATCCTACAACATATTGGAGTACTGATTGAGAGAAAGACTAGATATCACATGTGGAAAAAAGAAGATAAGAGAGGATTCAACAATATGGATGGATTCAGCAACAAAGGAGAATATATGAATCAGACTAAGGAAAAGAGGAAGGAGAAGGTAGAGAAACGAACCTGAGTGTGCTATGTTTGACTCTCTCCCCGCGGTCGACGTATCGCCCTAAACAAATAAACCGTTGGCATAGGAAGTGTTTGGGTGCTAATTTTTTCCGCTCATATTTTTGGTGCCAAAATTTAGCCTATGGAAACGCCGAACATGAGATATTATAGCAACAGTCGTCATGGAGGCACTAGCATAGCCCGTGTACAAGAATGCCTCAATGCAGCCATCGACATAGGATGCCTGTTTTGTATAGGACAATAAAAAACACTAAGACCATTGGTATCTAACCTTGATAAAAAAATCTCAGTAACCTCAACTTGCAGAGGAACAAAAGTAAATTCTTACAATAGCCAAAGATACTACTAAATCTAAAGAACAAAGTCTTATCCAACTATTAATGACAAAAGAAACTTATTACAAATGGAGTTACTTCAAATACTGATACTAAAGACGAAAGTGTCCAAAACTTGCTGAAAGTCCCAGCATCCTATCCAAGCTCTAGGAGCAACCTCTAATCAATTCTCACCAGAAAAATAAGGAGTGAGCAAAAGCCCCAGCAAGAGAAATAAACGCACACCCCGGAGTACAATGCGATGGTATAACAAATATTGAATAAAAAAGAGACCAAACGATCAATATGCACGGGAGAGTGGTTATCCATGCACTTTACAATCAAAATAGAGTCGAAACGTTCTATTAGTGGTTGCAATAACAAAATAATAATGCACAATGCAACAAACTAATTAAAGTATATACCACGTTCAATCAGCCCACTCGGTGAAATTTTTGCCGGTACTAATAGGCCATACTCTTGAGGGCCATTAACAATACAATATAATCATGCTAAAAGTGTGAAAAAAACAATACAGTTCAATCTATATTTGAAGTCCAAAACGATGTAACTTGACGACAAAACCATATCAACTAAGTTACCATTGAAACTGAACAAATATGGCAAGTTATCAGTATATGTGAAACAAGAAGCAACATAGTGCCCAACAACGGGAGACAATTTCAGACAATATGAATAAACTGTGCAAGACTTGGAACATTTAATGTCGGTAACTACCAAATTCTAGTGTGAAGTCATGGATACAATTTCCAATTGCCTTTTTGAATTGATCCAAAGAAACAACGTACATAATGAAAGAAAAGGTTGAACAGTAAGAGGTTAACAACCTAATGCACCCTAGAAACTAAAGTTGAAGCCTAATTTAATATGGTACAACGGTCGCTTGGAAAAAAGGCAAACAACACAAATTCAATTTAGCTAAGTGAAATCTAGGCCATGACTACAGGCTATATCAAGAACATAACAAAAAGCAAAGGGATGAACAAATGAATTTATGGCCTCAAGCAAAGAATAATTAATCGGTCAGTAGAAGATAATTTTCTATAACCGGCTAACGCGATACTTATATAACCCTTACCGCAAATTAGTAAAAATTTCTAATCACAATTGCAAACACAAAAGCTACATTAGGTAACAACATGCCATTAAAGTACCAATCCAGCAAATTATAATACTAAAACCATCAAAAATCCTGAAAACTGAAATCATCAGTTGATGCAATAAAACTTACCAGAGATTGCAAATTATTATCGATACCAACGTTCTGTACTTGCATAAATGTTGAGTGAAATGTTGCTTGTTTCTGGCATCATAAGCAGATAATGGATTGGTAATAACAAAAACATATATTTAATGCATATAGTGATATGGCGAACCAGCAATTAATGTATTACTCCGAGTGCACATTCATGATTGATAAACTAAATTTAAATCTGATAATGAACTACAGAGGTTCACCCACGCAGGGGTTTTAAAGAGCAACACTAACTTAACTTCACTAACTCGCTTGCCTCTAGTCTAATTTTAAGTAATCTAACACTTGTTACTAACTGTAGAAAGGAAGTCAAAGGAGAGTGAGCTTTTGAAAGCCCGGTAAATTCGATCAATGATTTAAAAACAAGAAAACGACAGTGACGATTTTACATTTAAGCAAAATAACAACTTTTATAACGGAGAAATAGAGCGATTCCAATGATTTTTTTATATATAATCAAATGATAATTTTAAAAGGGTTTTCAAATAAAACCACATCATTTCAATATCAACATAGGGTTGAGTATCAATTCAATTCCTTAAATCAATAATCATTTCAAACACTTCAAGTGAAATAAAACAGAAACAGGAAAACGTTGAACATGAGCAATACACTATAGCAAAGCCACCCTGACTGTGCTCGATACGCTTTACATACATATGCATATGTACACTGACTACTCCCTTTAGGTATTAGTTTAACCCAACCAACAGATCATCCTTATAACTCCCAGATTAATAATCATGTCAACATTGAGAAGAAATAAATAGAATTGAAAATATTTTGCCATGATTGAGTCAATAAACAGATAAGTATGAATCAGAATTTCAAACGATCGCTAAACGGCTCAAATTACGATTTCATGGGCAGTTTAAAGACATTTTTATATCAATCATAAAAATCAACATTCAATTTAGTCTGTAAAACTGTTATAATAAAGCACTTGAAATCATAACAATGTTGTAGGGTTTGGATAGAATTCTTCACCTCGGTCCAAGCTAAGCAATGCTACCAAACCTCAATCAATTATCTCTGAATAAACCTAGATTGACAATTCATTTGTTAGAACACAATCTATGCCACAATACTATAAACCTAATATCAACTACCTACTATGTGCTCACTTCTAACTCCGAAATCGCGCAACTTAAATCGGTCATGTCCATGGCTAACCTAACCGGAATCCCTACACACTCTTTAATGCGTAACGATGTCACAAAGTCATAATAAATTATAACAAAACACTTTTATAACTTAAAACATTATAACAAGTTAATTTTCTGAATTTTTGAATCTTTTCGAATTAAATTTTTTTAATGCAATAAAATCCATAAATAGCCTTAATTACTTATAACTGAAAATAAAGTCCCATAATTTTTGTACAGCTTTAGAATACTTGTAAAAATTGAAATCAGAATTGAAAAGACATCAAAACTATTTTTAAAATTTTTATTTTGCTAAAATCAATGCGGTACAGAAATTATAGCAAATCAACTCCAAAAATCACCAAACTTAATCTGTGACTTCTAAAAGCATTACTCAAAGTTTTCCAAAACATTTTCATGGGTCTAGAAGCTCAAAAGAACTTTAAAATTCTGAAATTTTAGAAAATACTAAAAATTCATACGAACTCAGAAAATGATGAATTTTTGCCATAAATTCTAACTCAGTCTAAAGTATCGTACTTTAAAATTTTACACGTTAACAATCAGTGTACGCTATCAAATACTCGTGCCGTACTTAAGGCTAGTTCAATACCCGCTCCGCACTTTCTTCTTGTTCGCTGCACTCAGCCTCTATCTCACTCACAACCCCTAACGGGTCACGAGCCTCACATACACACGCATTTCTTCACTCTACACTCGCAGCCACACACACACACACATTCATTACACACACACATGTACCCAGCAACTCTCACACACACATACAATATACTCACTCACACACACCTAGCTGCTTCTCGCCAGTCTCACCTCTCACTTAAATATACAAACACACACTCACTCAAACATACAAACATCCATCTTCTACACCTTACACACACATACACACACACACACACACACACACACACACACACACACAGAGGTGATATTCACACTCATACACACACACACACACACATTCAGGCACATAGGAAGCACACCTCACGGCTGAATCTTCAGCCCTTCACCACCCTACAAACACATGTTTAAACACACAACACACAAAACACACACTGCACTCTCAAACACACAACAATTCACATAGATTTTCCCAACTGCAGCACCCATATACATGCAGTATACACACTCTACACCCACACACTCCCTCACAGCACTCACCATTTTTGCACCCACACACACACACACACACACACACACACACACATATATATATATATATATATATATATATATATATATATATATATATATATATATATATACACACACACAGACACACCATACACACCATTTTCACAGAACACACATACACACAAGCACCCGTATACACACATTCAGTGCACAACACTCACACACACACACACACACCTAGCTTCCTCATGCCAGCTTCACGCACCCATATTTGAGCACATAATACACTCACACGGGGCTGTCTTCAAGGCAGCCTCGTGCACTCGCCTCTTCACTAAAACTATCCTCTCTCTCTCTCTCTCTCTTTCCCAAAAACAGAAAGAAAATCATAGCTGAATCCCTATTTGTTTGCAGCTTCTCACGCAGTACCCCATACCCTCTTACCCACTTCTTTGGCATAAAACCCATAGAGAACCCTCACCTCATGGCCCTCTTTGCCCCTTACACACACGCACTACACCAAGCACACACCACACAGCTGCCTTGCAGCCCTTCTCTCACATAAAACACAACTGACCCATCTCCTACCCCTATACCCATTGCCTTTTCTCTCTCTTTTCTCTTCGGCACACCCACGCACATAGCAACCGGTCACTCACATAGACCCATTTACCCACACATATTTTCTCACAATCACACACCCGTAACCCACCATGCACACACCATACTCATAATGCCACTATAAACCTCATGCCCACAATCATGCACTACTTCGCAGCCCTAACCCATAAATTCTCACAGGTTATCTCTCATGCCCCCCCCCCAACCCCTCAAATTTGTAAGAAGTTTAATCACAAGAAAGGCTTGAACGGAAGCTTACCAAAAGAAATCCGAATGCTAGATAACTCTCTTTCACGTTCCTTCTCCGCCTCTGTTCCACGCTCTCTCTCTCTCCCTCTCTCTCCCTCAACCATTTACAGAATATATGGGAAGAGAATTAGGGTCAGCCGTACATCTTAGTTGTGTGTGTGTATAAGCAAAACCCTAAAACAAAAAATTACCAAAACCCCCTTATACTTTCGTTAGTTATTCTAAATTTACCCGCAACTTCCTATTATTTTAAAAAGATCCAAAATGGTTATCTACGACAAATAATGCACTAGGAACTTTTAACAAGTCACCAAGCCTTGCTTCACTATTTGTTGCTAAAAGTCGCTACTTAAACTATCGGTACTAACTAAAAATTTTCATCGCTAAAATTGCAAATAAAAAAATTGATGCTAAGTTAAATATAGTTGCCAAAAGTTTACCAATAAAAATAGAAATCGACTCTAAATCTTGCATATAAAAGTTGTCGCTTAAATTAAACTAACCGCCTTGCATTACCATGGTTCAGGGTGTTACATGGCGTATCCTCTAAGAAGTTTTTCTCTTTTGGATGCACTTCCAAGAAGTAATCAATTAAAGAGCATGAAGCATCGGATTTATGGGCTTGACGAGGAAAACTTTACCTATAGCTATAGTATGATCGAGGGTGACGCATTGATGGGTGACCTTGAGTCAATAACAAACTTAATATTGTACATTCTGCTAATGGAGGATCCGTTTGCTTTTATCGAAACATATATTATACTAAAGGCTCAAATTACATGATAGCAAAGAAAGTATAGCAAAGACAAAGCTATTGGAATGTTGAAGGTTACCGAGGCTACCTCGAAGCAAATTTTGATACCTACTACTAATATGGAGACCACAAGTAATTTGACCTTATGTATCAGTTTAAGTGTGACTTTTGGTTCCTCATTTTCTTTTTCTAGGTGGCTTGGGCTTAAATTGTTGGACTTCAGCCTCGTAATATTTCTCGAATATTTTATATAATATTTTTTCTACATAAGTTGCTATAGGGTAGAGATCTTCTAAGCTCTTCGTGAATATTTGCCTGTGGGATTGCTTCATTTTTGCACTTTGAATGTCATTGTTGTGATATTGTTATACGATTGCTTTGAAAAGTTCATATGCTAACCAATGTGTCTTGAAGCTTTTTGTAAATATTGATCAAGGTTAGTTAATTACATAAAATAGTTGTAAGCTTAGATTATCAAATACTAAGCCATAAGTGAAGAGGAAAATGGTCTATCAGCTTGCAAATAATAAAAAGAACCAAAAACAAGTATGCTGGAATTATTAAGAATGGCATATAGGGCATCCTGTCCCGCCCCACCGCAACCCATGTCGCCTTATCCCCATATTGTCCCATATTTAATTTAGCCCGCCCTAGCTCATCCTTTTTGATCAATCCCGCTCCATTTTCCCAATTCAATATAGGTAAACCCATTTAGTTTTTATTCTTTTTGTCTTAAATTAGTCCCCCTCCCCTTTTTGGCAAAAAACCTGTATTCTTTATTGCGGTTGTCAGTGGCAGTGAGGAGAGGTGGCTACTTGAGTTGGACAGCTAGCGCCGCTCAACGTCAATGGCTACCAAAGTTGGATGACGGCGGGCACCAGCAGCTGGAGTTGGTTGGCAACTTACGTGTTTCTACAAGATCTAACTAGTGGCGGTTGGCGACGGTGGCTGCCTTAGTTGGATGGTGGTGTTCAGCAATAGTGATTGCTAGAATACTGTTAGCCGCAGCTGCAGGAGTTTGCTAGCATCTGGCGTCGATGACGGCACGCATTTGGTGGTGGTAGTGACTGCCCGCACCATAGGGTGATGGCGAATGGCCGAGGCATTAGACAGCAGTCGGCGGTGACTACAGTAGGCTTGTATGTGTGTTTATGTGGGGGGGGGGGGGGGGGACACAGAGAGAGAGAGAGAGAAGCCATGAACGTAGGATAAGTTTTTGAAACTCTACTTGGGTTAAGTTGGGGATGAAAAAAAATCCAAAAATCCTCAATTAAGGCTTCGTTTGACAAAAAAAAAAATTTGGTTTTCAGTTTTTAAAGAGCAGTTTTTTAAAGAGCAACTTAATTTTTTTTTTTTTATAAAAACAAGTGGGTGTTTGATAATCCCTTTTTTTTTTTAGGTTTTTTTTTTTGGTGTTTGGTAACCCTTTTTATTTTGACTTTTTTTTTTTGGTGGTTTGCGGTGGCGGTGGTGGGGCGTAGCGGTGGTCGACGGTGGTGGTGGTGGTGGCCGACGGCCGGAGGTGGCTGCCGGCAGTCACCGGCGGCCGGAGGTGGCTGCCGGCGGTGGTCGCCAGCGGCCGGAGGTGGTCGCCGGCGGCCGGAGGTGGCTGCCGGCAGTCTCCGGCGGTGGTCGCCGGCGGCCGGAGGTGGCTGCCGACGGCCGGAGGTGGCTGCCGGTGGTCGCCGGCGGCCGGAGGTGGCTGCCGGCGGTGGTCGCCGGCGGCCGGAGGTGGCTGCCGGCGGCCGGCAGTCTCCGGCGGTGGTCGCCTGAGGTGGCTGCCGGCGGTGGGAGGGTGGTGGTGGTGGTCGAAAAAAAAAAACCAAAAGTGAAAAAAAAAACCAGTTTTTGGAGTTTTTTTTTTTACTCTGCAGTTTAAAAACTGATTTTTTAAATTGAAAAAAAAATGGTTACCAAACGCTCTTTTTCAGTTTTTAAAACTGAAAAAAAAAAGAAGGAAAAAAATTTTGTCAAACGGGGCCTAAGTATCATGTGAGGCGGGACAGGGCGAGGATACAATTAGGAGCCCAAATTGGCATCCCTAGGATTTATTTGTCAGGGTATTGTGTTTTCCCTTTACCCAAGTGCTAAAACAAGATACAAAAGTTAAATTCCCGTGCATATTGGTCTTTAATCCACCTTTCATTCTTTTCAATACTGTTTTGACCCTTTTTTGAAACTGTTTTGAGCATGAATCAAGATACAAATAACTTGCTTCAACTCCTCTCAGATTGACCATAACGAGTTTCATTGACAACTTTTAAGGAAAACCACTTGAACCCAACTTTTTTTTCCCCTTCTACTACTAAATAAAGTAGATATAAAGTTTCGCTACATAATTTAATCACCTAGTAATTAAAAATGAAGTAGAGTTATCAGCTTCCAACAAAAAGGAGAGTCGCCAATTTTGTTATTATTTCGTTAAACCTTCTCATTTAACACTTGAGAATTGGCAACAAATTTGTATACTCCCAAAACATAAAGGGTGCAGATTTTGACACACTCAAGTCTGAGATGGAAATGTCACCTTTCTATGCAAGTTGTTTATGTCGATTTATTACTAGGAAGAGTACTCTAGGAATTTTATGTCAGGGTATTGTGTTTTCCCTTTACCCAAGTGCTACAACAAGCTACAAGAGTTAACTGTGTGCATATCGGTCTTTATCCACCTTTTATTCTTTTCAATAATGTTTCGACCCTTTTTTGAAACTATTTTGAGCTTGAGTCCGGATACAATTAACTTGCTCTAACTAGTTTGACCATAACTAGTTTCATTGACAACTTTTAAGGAAATTCATCAACGACTACACTATATTACCATTTGAACTCTACTTTTTTTTCTTCTACTACTAAATAAAGTAGATATAAACTTTCGCTACATAATTAATCACCCAGTAATTAAAAATGAAGTAGAGTTATCAGCTTCCACAAAAAAGGAGAGTCGTCAATTTTGTTATCATCTTGTGAAACCTTCTCATTTAACACTTGAGAATTGGCAACAAATTCGTATACTCCCAAGTCTGAGATGGAAATGTCAGCTTTCTATGCAAGTTGTTTATGTCGATTTATTACTAGGAAGAGTACTCTTGAAAGTTGAAACACAAACGATGCCCAATTCTCTGTGGCCCCTTAATTCAGCTCGTCTGATGTTGTCATCATAATTTCTCTCACCAAATGCCTGAGGTGGAATTCGACAAGTGCGTCGAATTTAATTTTTGTGGAAGGATGTTAGATTTACAAGGCAATGGTTTACTTGTTGTTGGGGGCTTACTGCCTTTTACGAAAGAGAGGGCTTCCCCACATAACCAAGGTATTTTTGCAAAACCGATAATTCCATTAACTACGATAGCGTAAAAGATAGAGCACGATCAATTGATTGACTGTTAAAGTAACCATGACCAACATGGTTTTTAACGGAGCAAGTAAAGGATAAGAACTATTCTTATTAGAGATCAACCTAAATTATGGGCAAAGAGAACGAGGCTAAATTTTTAAATATGTCGCTCAAGTCGAGTCGGCACAAAAATGGCAGTTCAATAACTTCTCAAAATCCCTATAATCATGTGAAATTTGCTCCAGTTCTCCCTTTTTTTATTGTTACTAATGTGAAGGTTGTCCACATCACCGGTAAACCAATGATAAGATTAAGTTTGGCATCAATTTGGATAAAGTGGACTCTGGCAGATCCCTTTCAAGCTTCTAGTTATCAAGGAAGCCAGACAATGGTCAACAAATCAACATTGATGTGCTCAAATGACAGCCAACTACAACCACCAATCATTTGATTATTCTATTCAAGCCACGTGCTCCATATCCTCTGTCTATAATTAGCAACTCTTCTTCTCTCATTTCCTCACACTAAAACTTACTTGCAATCCTTTCGAGTCTTAAGTTCCTCTTCTAGTTTTGTTTTTGTGATCAGTATCATTTTCTGAAATCATCATGGTTTCCCTCACTTATGATATGGAGGTCACCTCCTCAGTTTCTGCCGCAAAAATGTTCAAGGCATTTGTCCTTGATGGTGATAACCTTATCCCCAAGATCTTGCCCGCAGCTATCAAGAGTGTTGAAATCATTCAAGGAGATGGAGGAGTTGGAAGCGTTAAACTTATCACTTTCGGGGAAGGTTAGTTCTTTTACCAGTGCAAACTTTTTGTACTTAAATATCAAGCAGAGTGTTGATAGTGTTGCTTGAGCGAATAACAACAATCCATAATTACTGTGGGTGGACTAAAATTCCGTTATTTTTCTTATCCTTCTCAGGAACAAGCCAATTGAAGAGCATGAAGCATCGGATTGATGGGCTTGACAAGGATAACTTCACGTACAGCTACACCTTGATCGAAGGTGATGCATTGATGAGTGAAATCGAATCGATCACGTACCACTTAAAGATTGTACCCTCTACTGATGGAGGATCTATTTGCAAGAACCGAAGCATATATCACACTAAAGGCGATGCTCAAGTCACAGAAGAACAGATTAAGGCCGGAAAAGAAAAGGCCATGGGAGTATTCAAGGTTGTTGAGTCTTACCTCCAAGCAAATCCTGAAACCTATAACTAATACGAGGAACCACAATCACAATCGGAAGTTTAAGTGCGAGTTTGGATTTTGTTACTTTTTCTTGTCTTTTCTTCTATTTGCCGGGTTTGGCTAAATAAGTGGATTTCACTCTTGTAATATCAACTAAGTTTGATACAATTGCTTTCCTTCTTGTTTATCTTCTTATAAATTAAAGCATCAATCTTTAAGCATTTCGTAGGTTTTTCTTGTCAAGTTACTTGTGGTTACAATGTTCGATGAGTAAAGTGTTCTTTGTTGATACAAGAGAAACACGTGCGCATATCTTCGCATGCTTGTGCTGATAAAGATGCATTCCAACAACATTCACGCTGGTGTCCATAATATCATAACAAAGTGTGAGAGCTCAGAATTGCAACATTTTCTTGGCCTAAAAAAAGACCCGCATAATAGCCAAGTTTATTTATGACCAAAGTACTTCAAAGCAAGAAGAAATCAACTACAATACAGATGAAGACGTGACAATTTTCCTCTCCATGGGAAGCCCTAGAGATCAATATCCATAACCGTCAAAAGCACATAATGGATGGTTTTCTATGGCAACTTCTAGGAACAGCTGGGACGGATATGGCAGAGTCCTTACGAAAAGTAGTCAATGTCATGGTTTCGTTGAAATTGCAGTTGTTTTGTAGATCCCCCTCCTGTTTCCACTCTTATTGCAATTTCCCCCTCTTCTGTCTCCTCCCTTCTAGTGGTTGTAGTCCGTTAAAAATGGTGATTATTAAAAGGGCACTTATTCTGAGCAAGTTGGGCATGCCAATTTTAATTTAGGAAGAGCTATGACCAACTGCGCTAAATATAGTCTGATACCCAAACCTGAGTCAAAAATTCTATTCAAACTCGATGATACGCCTCCAAGCAAATCCTAATAGGGCAACCACTCGTAATCCAGATTCAATTATGAGTTTTAAGTGTGACTTTTGGTTCCTTGTTTCTTATTTTCCGGTGGCTACGGCTCGAATAATCCTTCAATTGGATAAATTGGACTCTGGCAGACCCCATCTCAAGCTTCTAGCTGTCAAGGAAGCCAGGCAATGGTCAACAGATCAACATTGATGTGCTCAAGTGATAGCAGACCATAACTACCAATCATTTGATTGTTATTATTCTATTTCAAGTCGTGTGGTCCATGTCCTCACTCTATAAATATTAACTCTACTTCTCTCATTTCCTCGCACTAAAACTTACTTGCAATCCTTTTGACTCTTAAGTTCTTCTTCTGGCTTTGTTTTTGTGATCAATATTGATATGGGCAAAAATATCAATGCCAAGATGATGACACGTGTCATCATCTTGGAGAACCATAACCGCCTCTTTAACCATGAGAAAGTGGGGAAGCGGTATAACCCGCTTATCCATTAATCCACTTCTCCATGATAGCTAGTAACAGCCCACTAAGTGGATTAACTAGGCCACTAATCAGAAGTAACTCCCCACTTAGTAGGGTAACCCCTTATTAAGGAATAATAACTACCCACTAATGGAGACTCTATATAAAGAAAAAGGGGAAAGAGAGAAAGGTATGTCTTTGATTGATAGTTTATTCAGATTCTCTCAAACACATTTGCTAACTTAAGCATTGGAGCTTCCCCGCCGGAAATACTTCCGGCGAGTCACCGGTGTCGTTTTTGTTGCGTAGGTTTATTCGCGAATCATTGGAAGCTTGTCCCAGATTTCATCCATAATATTTTGGCGCCATCCGTGTTACCCAAAATTCGTGAATAAATCATGGCACAAAATCCGCAAGTTCAACAAGATGGAGCACCCATGTCAAGTTCATCATCAACGCTGCTCCGTGACCTTACTCG
Source organism: Escallonia herrerae (assembly GCA_033070095.1). Lineage (NCBI taxonomy): Eukaryota > Viridiplantae > Streptophyta > Magnoliopsida > Escalloniales > Escalloniaceae > Escallonia > Escallonia herrerae. The sequence continues at coordinate 439,253 of JAVXUP010000350.1, forward strand.
TGGTGGAGCCACCTCCACCCACCTAATCACGGTAAAAGAATGATAGATGCATTGGCAGTCGCAACAATGGCACCTGTAGCCGCGGCGGCCGTGCCAACCCCCACAAATGTCGCCTCCACTCCAGCCTGTAGGTCCATCTGAACCCCTTATTGCCGAGGTCACTACAGTCGCTACCGCTAACATCACTCCGCCCACCGTCTACAACCAAGTTGATCTGCTGGCTATTATACAAACAATGCAACGATCCATTGAAAAGTTGCAAGCCGCCATTGAAAATCTACCTCTGTAGCTAAAGCCTCCCAGGCCTCCTAACAGAAAATACTTAACTGATGCACAAAAGCACTCAGTTCACCAACGTTTGACTTTAACTGAAGGACCTGGCGGCTCAAAAGTGCCCAACCAAGCGAATCACCATCATCTGATACAAGTTGAAGATGAGCAATCCGATGATGAACAACGCAATCCGAGGTCCAAAAGGCACGAAGAGCTATTATGAAGCTCATTCTACCAAGGACGACGACTATTTCCACCCCGGTGAGCACCGTGCGGAACCATACACTAACGCTCCGGTCATCATCAGACGGCCATTCACAGAGGATGCCGATCTCTTTCCTGCACCACAAAACTTCAAGATGCCTTCGTGTGAATCGTATGATGGCACAGGAGACCCTATGGAGCATTTGGCTCGTTTCACTTCTAGCATGAATTTGCATTTGGTCCCTGGCCAAATAATGTGCCGAGCATTCCATGTGACGCTGAAAGGAGTTGCACATGTGTGGTTCCAACACCTTGCTCCATCTCCTGCTGGGCTCAGTTAGCAGAGTTTTTGCGCAGCAACTTCCTAACAAGTCGTATACAAAGGAAGAACTCTTCAACCCTCTTCCGCATAGTGCAAGGATATAAGGAGTCCTTGAAATCCTACTATGCTCGTTTTAACACAAAAAAGCTCCCCATCGATCGGTTAGATCCTGGGGTGACTTTCGCAGTGATGGCTAGAGGTGTAAGGCATGGCTAGAGGTGTAAGGCCGGGGACGCCATTATGCTTCTCGCTAAATAAATGATCCCCGAAGAACATGACTGATCTGCTCGACTGAGCAGAGAAGTATCTTTGAGCCGAAGAGGATGTGATGACCTCTCAAGATGAGTGAATCATGGGCAGAAAAGGCGCAATCAACTGGAGTTAGATTAGATTTTGAGATCTTTGGAGAATTCATAAGTTTGTTCTTGCAGATCCAACTTACTTCTTTCTTCCAAGTAAGCTCCCAACTTTTCTTCAACTTTCTTTGAATTAACATGCTTTTGATCCAAAATCATGTCTGGACCATCAAGTAAAAATGTTTCTGAGTTTGGTGATGAAGTTAGGAGTGTAAGGGCACAACCTACCTTTGATCCTATGTTTTTAGAAATTGAAATGGGCAAAATATCAAATCCAACATGAAAGTGAAATGATAAGGGTAAAATGACATGCTTCTTATATAGAAATTTTCACCAGGATCCAATGAACAAGATTTTTGTGACTGTTGGTGACCCTAAGTGGATGACCGCCATGTGGCACTCATTTACTGGAATGACGGGGCAAGTTTACCCTTGTACCCCTTGATGAAAACCGTAATGAAGCCGAGTAGGGATAGGACTTCCTAGTCTAAGCCTCTGCTCGCCCAGACGAGTAGACGAGCGCGTTTTGACCCTCATGGCCTCTGCTCGCCTAGCCGAGTAGACGAGCCCCTTTCATGGTCTAAGCCTTTGCCCGCCCAGCAGAGTAGACGAGCGCGTTTAGACCCTCATGGCCTCTGCTCGCCGAGCTGAGTAGACGAGCCCCTTTCATGGTCTAAGTCTCTGTTCGACTAGCCGAGTAGATGAGCGTGTTTAGACCCTCATGGCCTTTGCTTGCCTTGCCGAATAGACGAGCCCCTTTCATGGTCTAAGCCTCTGCTCGCCCAGACGAGTAGACGAGCGCGTTTAGACCATCATGGCCTCTACTCACCTAGCCGAGTATATGAGCCCCTTTTATGGTCTAAGCCTCTGCTCGCCCAGTTGAGTAGACGAGCGCATTTAGACCCTCATGGCCTCTGCTCACCTAGCCGAGTAGATGAGCCCCTTTTATGGTCTAAGCCTCTACTCGCCCAGCTGAGTAGACGAGTGCGTTTAGACCCTCATGGCCTCTGTTTTCCTAGCCGAGTAGACTAGCCCCTTTCATGGTCTAAGCCTCTGCTCGCCCAGACGAGTAGACAAGCGTGTTTAGACCTTCATGGCCCCTGCTCGCCTAGCCGTGTAGACGAGCCCCTTTCATGGCCTAAGCCTCTACTCACCCAGCCAAGTAGACAAGCGCGTTTAGACCCTCAAGGCCCCTACTCTCCCGGCAGAATAGACGAGCCCATGAAGGCCTCTACTCTCCCAGCCCATGAAGGCCTATACTCGTCCAACTAAAAAACAGGTTTCTTCCATGCCCTTTTTTCAAGAAAAAGAACATGGAATGGGGGCCAAATGAAATGGGCAAAAATATCAAAGCCAAGATGATGACACGTGTCATCATCTGGGAGAACCATAACCGCCTCTTTAACCATGAGAAAGTGGGGAAGAGGTATAACCCACTTACCCATTAATCCACTTCTCCATGATGGCAGGTAACAGCCCACTAAGTGGATTAACTAGGCCACCAATCAAGAGTAACTCCCCACTTAGTAGGGTAACCCCCTATTAAGGAGGAATAACTACCCACTAATGCAGACTCTATATAAAGAAAAAGGAGAAAGAGAGAAAGGTAAGTCTTTGATTGATAGTTTATTCAGATTCTCTCAAACACATTTGCTAACTTAAGCATTGGAGCTTCCCTGCTGGAAATACTTCCTGTGAGTCACCGGTGTCGTTTTTATTGTCCAGGTTTATTCGCGAATCATTGGAAGCTTGTCCCAGATTTCATCTCAACAAGTATGAATTTTTTAAATCGTCATGGTTGCCATCACATATGATATGGAGGTCACCTCCTCAATCTCTGCAGCTAAAATGTTCAAGGCGTTTGTTTTTAATGGTGATAACCTCATCCCCAAGATCTTCCCCGCGGCGATCAAGGGTGTTGAAATCATTAAAGGAGATGGAGGAGTTGGAAGCGTTAAACTTATCACCTTCGGTGAAGGTTAGCTTTTGTTATTACTAATGCCAACCTTTTGTACTTAATAGTTATAAAGTAAGATGTTGATAATGGTAGTTGAGCAGATAAAGACAATCGATAATTGCAGTAGATAGATTAACCTTATGTTCTCTTTCTTATCCTTCTTAGGAACAAGTCAATTGAAGAGCATGAAATATCAAATTGATGGGCTTGACAAGGAAAACTTCACATACAGTTACACCTTGACTGAAGGTGATGCATTGATAAGAGAAATCGAATCGATCATGTACCGCATAAAGATTGTACTCTCTGCTGATGGAGGTTCTATTTGCAAGAACTGAAGCATATATCACACTAAAGGCGATGCTCAGGTCACACAAGAACAAATTAAGGCCGGAAAAGAAAAGGCAATGGGAGTATTCAAGGTTGTCGAGTCTTTCCTCCAAGCAAATCCCGAAACCTATAACTAAAATAAGGAACACACGATCATAATCGAGAATTTGAATTTGTCACTTGTCTTACTTTTTGCTTTTTTCTTTTCCTTATTTTGGCCGGTTTGGCACGATAAGTGAACTTCACGCTATTTAGTCGTTGGTACAAGGCAAACATGTGTCATATTTTCACAAACTTTTGCTGATAAAGATGAATTACCAACAACTAACATGCTGGTGGTCTTAATATCATGACGAAGTATGAGAGCTCAGAATTGCAACACCTCCGTGCCCTTGGAAGGGAAAAAAACATAAAACATTGCAAATTTTATTAACTACAAAGTACTGCAAAATAAGAGAAGTACATAATTAACTGCAAAACAGGAGACATGACAATTTTCCTCTTGCAACTCTTCTCCATCAAACTAAGACATCTGCATCACTCTATGATAAAACAACATAAACCTAAAGCTCTTAAATTCACATATCACCTAAACACATATTACACCTTCCAATCTCTCAAACCTTCGTTACCCACATCAAAACTACCCAAGACCCAGATGATGCCACATGTCTCTTCAACAAATACCACCAAATGGGCTATAAACACGCCTATTCATCTATTCATTATTCATCTTACTTTTCCCTTCTCCACAGATTCTCAAAATGGCAACACATAAATAATCTTAACCAAAAAATAACCGGGAAATCAATAAATATACAATTAAAGCCACAAAAAACTAGCTTTAAGAGAAACAAAAACAAAACCATAGATGACGAAGCAAATTCTGTAACAGAAATATTAAATGAAAGCCCTCTTAGAAATCATCAAAAACACATCACCGTCACCACACACCCACACTTCACTGCGTGCGTTAAAAAAAATACTGATCAGATGAACTCTATAACACCTCAAAACTATTAATTTAACCAAACAAGATCCAAAACACCTAAAATATAAAAATGTAATAAGATGGAACTTCAAAAAAAGAAAAAAACATTATAAGGGGGAGCCACCAGGGTCGGGCCGAGCCAGCGAAACCCGGTCCTTTTTACGGTCGGGTCAGGCCCATTTTCCAAATCCTTTGGTTTGGCCCTTGGCCCTATGGATCAAGGTCGTATTGTTCACCCTTTAGGGCCGAGGTAGGTCGGGCTGGCCTGCTGGCAACTCAGCCCTTTTGACACTTCTACTGATACCTATAACTAATATGATTGTTACATAATCCTAATTAAACATTAAGTTCTAACTTCCAAGTTCGAATTTTAATTCTTCGTTTTTGTTTTACTTTTCTCTTTTACAATGTTTTTGGCTTAAATAAATGTACTCCAGTCTTGTGAGTTTCTTGAAGATTGATATACTTATTTATTTCGTCTTGTTTGTTATTGGCTTTACTTTGCAACTAGTCCTGATATGTGTTGTTTTAGTCAACTAGTCCGGATACCCATGTCAAGGATAAGATGGTCAAAATAATACATAGCATCTACTTTGGGTCGCATGATAAAGTCCCATCATTCATTTAATTACCTACACAGGGAGTGAGGACATTGCTTGGTTATTTTAAGACTATTTTGATATAGATTGCATTGTCATTCTTAAATTAGAATCATGTTTTATGAAGAATGCTTCACAGAAAACGCTTTCCGAAAAATGCTTTCTGAAAAATAGCAATCTCCGGAAAATATTTTCCTGAATTTCATTTTTCGCTCTTCGGACGACACACAGAAAAATGATAAAACTACATACGGTCGTATGCTAAAGATTGATAGAAAGAGAATAGTATAAATACGATAAAATCATCAAAAAATCGGTAAACGATACAATGACCTTATCTAATTTACATGCATATTCTTAGAGGAAAAAACAAGTACAATAAAACATCACAAGATAAAAGTAAATAAACATATTCTTAAACATTCCCCATTCCCTCTCCCCCCCCCCCCCCCGCCCCGGGGTTCTAAGATAATCAATCCACATTTCCCTTGTTGTATGGTCCCTTTTCATTGCCCATTCTCTATGCTCTTCCCACTTTGCCTTTATTTCCTTCCTTCTAAGATAATCATTCCACATTTCCCTTGCTATATGGTCTCCACCCTTGGTATATAATCCCTATTCTCCTGGCTATTCTCTAGCAAAATAACTCCTACAGACATGATGGAGGCAGCTGCACCCAATATCGCAGCATGAGTGCATTTATTATCCATCTACACAACAATTTTGAAACATTAAGCAGATTTTTAGTGAACATTTAAAAGATCTACAAGATTTAGAATCCTAATTAATGCACATGGTATAGTTTTTGAAAGGGAATGTCTATTTTCACGCTCTTATATGCTTGTCTACTCTCTATTTTGTCACTAAAAGATGAACATTTTGTTACAAATGCATTTTAACAACAAAATTTGGCATGGACAAGCAACCAAGGTTGTAAAAATATGCTTTCCCTTGCTAAAGTATGAAGTAAGGCAGCTTTGCACATTCAGTAACGCAAAAAAGAGACATGCATAAGAAATGGATCAGGATAACATGGTGCGAAATAGACCTTGAACTCGAAAGTGGGAAAATTGCAGTATATTATGGGTTATAGGTAAAGCGTAAAGAATCTTAAGCAATTGACCTTTTTTGGTTAAATTTAATGAGACTACATGTAACGAAGATATCTAGCAAGTAAACTAATTATGTGGCTTGTTTACTTGCTTGTATATCCACTGATGATGAGTGGATACCAACCGACGACACCACTGATGACCTTTTTTGTTTACTTGCTTGCTTGTATCTTGAATCTGGTAGAAGATTAAAGATACAGCATGATGGAATCCCCGTAAAAAGTCCCAAAGCTTATCCAAATGCATACTAATAACCTCCGGAGGAGCATTAACGGATGGGAATAAAATGCTTACCAACAAAGATTAATGAGTCATCTGACACAACAAAGAAAACCTTTTATGTATGGCAATACCACAATTGTAGAGTAATATCAGTCATTGTAGCTCCTTCATGCCTACCGAGATTTCATGTATATGGAATGTGCAATGAACAGAATTCAGTGAATAACAGTCAGGTCTGTAGTATCTCTGGAAGTCTCATATTACAAAATAATTTCAAACGCCAACTCGCCACAAGAAAAGCAGTGCAACCTACATAGAAGGCCAATGTGAAGCAAAGAAGCTGATCAAGAGTACTGATCATTCCAAACCTCATTAATAACACATTTGACAAGTATAGGTAGAAATAGACTTTTCAACAATACCATGGAACAGGCAGAAGAGAAAGACCTCAGCGCTACAATACTTCGTCACGTGGCACTATTGCGTTCTGTCTCCAGGACCACCCCACCGTTCTCCAGGTATCTCAGCATCTTACTTCCATCTGTCCAAGAAGCCTTCTCCCAATCTGCATCCATTTCATTCCAATAAGCATGGGCATGAACGATGTGAACCGGGAAAACTAGGAAGCACGGACACCTCTCCTAGGTGGAGGTATGGTGTCCTAAACGGACGGACACCCCGACACCTTCCGGACACCGCCCGACACGTGTCAGACACCACCAATCGGTGTCGAAATTTTTTTATTTTTTTTTAATTTTTCGACACCGTGTCGGACACGGCATGGAGCAGTGTCGGACCATTTGCTTCTCTTACCTCACGGCCGATTCCTTCTCACTCACTCACCTCACAGGTGCCCTTCTGAGCCATTACCGACTCGGAGTTGTCGCCGGAGCTCAATCGCCAACAGATCCAGTCGCCAGAGCTCTGTCACCAACAGATCTGATCGCCGGAGAAGCCAAGGCCGACAGATCTAGTCGCCGTCGCCAGATACCGAAGTAGCTGTCGCCATCGCCGGAGCTCACTTGATCGTCGCCGGAGGCCTCTGCCGCCGTCGCTGACCCACAGATCCTTCTTCGGTTCTTCCTCATCTCTTCTCCTTTTTCTTCTATTCCCCGTCGTTTCTTTCTCTGTGAACTCTTCAGTGAAGAGTCCTTCCTTTCTTCTTTTTTTATCCTCCGTCAATAGTCATTTCTTTCTTTTTTTTTATTTTTTCTCCCTCAGTTTCTTGCATTAGTACTGATTAAGTGAAGAAAGTCCCTCTCTTTCTTTTTTTTCTTTTTACTTAGTTATTTTATCCAGTACATTTCAAAAATATTTTTTTGACTTAGTTATTATTTTAAATTGTGAAATATATTTGATATATATATATATATATAGGGGGCCGATCCACACCCACCGGTGGAGAAATAACAATTTCTCCACCGAACCGCGGGTAAGAGCAGCGGTTGGGAAAAAGTTGCACTGGCACTGCATTAATGGCAAAAAAGGCATGAGAAAATGGTGAGAAAATGGCGAGAAAATGGAGAAAAGGAGAAAAAGGACACCAACCGCATGAAGAAGCAGCGGTTGGCATTAATACCCTGCCACGTGGCGTCCCCCACCCCTGCCACGTGGCCCAACCCCATGGGGCCCTGCCACGTGGCGTCCCCCACCCTTGCCACGTGGCCCAACCGCTTATACAACCCGCGGTTGGGGCATGGACCCTGCCACGTGGCGTCCCCCACCCATGCCACGTGCCCCAACCGCGGGTTGTATACGCGGTTGGGGCGATGGCCCCTCCACGTGGTGTCCCCCACCCATGCCACGTGGCCCAACCGCGGGTTGTATACGCGGTTGGGGCGATGGCCCCTGCCACGTGGCGTCCCCCCACCCCTGCCACGTGGCCCAACCGCTTATACAACCCGCGGTTGGGGCACGTGGCGGCCCCTCCCCTTGCCACGTGGCCCAACCGCATAAACAACCCGCGGTTGGGGGCGATGGCCCTGCCACGTGGCGCCCCCCGGGTGATGCCCCCCTCCCCCATGATGCCCCACGTGTTGTCCTTCTGCCAATTTTTTTTTTTTGCCGCAGCCTTTGACCGCTCAATCACGGGTTTTTTTTCTGTCTTTTTTCTTCTCTCTTCCTCACTTTTTTCTGTCTTTTTTCTTCTCTCTTCCTCACTTTTCTCTCTTTATAATCCCCTCCCCCGAACCCTTCTTCTGCACTCTATCATCTTTACCAACTTCCTTCGTACTTCATATCTCACCTACATAATCTCCACAACAATACAAACCAAAAAATTTTACGCTAGAAGATCGGTGGATAACCGCTAGAAGATCGGTAGATTTTTCTTTAAATACATCAAGTCACAACAAGTAAGTATTTTGAATTTCCTTATAATTCCTAGGGTGTAACACTATGACTATGTGTGTTTAATGTGAATACGAAACATAATTGTCGCTAAAGGTGAAAACTTAATTAGACAGTTTTTTCACGAATTTATAAAAAATAGCTAGAGCGTGATTTTGCCAAAGTACAAAACAGAGACCCTAGGTATTTTCAAAATATCTGTATCAGGTAAAAATTTCAGATTTTTCCAAAGACTGTAAAGGGGCTAGCTGATATGGGGAACCGTGTAACTTCGCAGTCTAATTTAAAATACCAAGCTAGCGCGATTTCGTGCAAAACTTTTATGAGAACCCTAGGACGTTGGGAAGTTCCATTCCCCAAGAATTCGCGCCATTCCGAAGCCGTTAGCTATTTTTTTGGCCGAACGGGCCTTTAAGCGCTCGATCCGGACACCGGTTCGCGATTTTTGCGCGAAAGATCCGTAAAATACTTTTTAGATCAAGAATTAACTCAGGAGGCGTAAAATAGCATTTTAAGGCTATTTGATATTTTTCCTGATGCCAGGGGCATTTTGGTAATTTGCCACCCCGCGAGGGGTGTTTTGGTAATTTTCCCGCGCCAAGTTTTTCAAACGACTTTTTAGTCCAGAAATGTAAGTAAACCACCTGAAATGTTGTTTTGAAGCTGGTTCGGGGGCGTTGGGGTGATAGTTAACCCCCAGGGGCATTTCGGTAATTTACCGTTCTTCGGGGGCTATTTTGCTGGGAAGGATCCAGCTTAAAATCCATACCTTAAAATAACTTTTAGTTCAGGAAAGGGTGTGAGACACCCGAAAACTTATTTTGTTCCGGATGTTCTGAACCTTGTGACGCACTGGCGATGACTGCCAGGGGGTATTTTGCATAAGTAGCGGGTGTTTTGGTAACTTTCCCCCTTTAAAATTTTTCCTGATATATTTGGTATATAATTGACGTGACCCATTTAAAAACTTGACTTTAAAGCGGTTTTGAGGTGTTGGGGGTGTAGGGGCCATCGGGGGGTATATTGCTATATAACCACGTTGGCGCTAAATTCAGTGGAAACTAGCGTAATTAAGCGTTCGAAGTGGTGGGAAGTGAGGATTTGTTTTAATACATTGAAATAATGACTATTGCTAATGTGTTGGTAAGCTAGGTTAAAGATCCAGTTATAGTTTTGGAATGTAAATATTATGGACGCTAAGTTGGTTTATAATTATATTTTGTTCTTAGAGGTATGAATTTCAGCCGTGGACCTCATGATACATCAATCCTATACGATGACGATGACCACGTCGCGAGGCACGTATTTGACGGTGTCGATAGGGGTGTTTTGGAAACAATTCAAAGCACAAGGCACCTTGAAGAGTGGGTACTAAACGAGGAACAAATACAGCTATTACACCGTCAAAATTTAACCATGTTCACCGATTGCGGGAAATGGTCTCGACACGACGATTGCCTTATATCCGCTCTAGTTGAACGATGGAGGAGCGAGACGAACTCATTTCACTTCCGGTTTGGTGAAATGACTGTTACGTTAGAGGACGTCGGATATATTTTAAGCTTAACATGTATCCCACTCATTTTGTGGAATTAACGGTGAGAGAATTCACATAATGGAGGCGAGGTGGCGGCAGGAGTAAGTGGAAACCAGGTCGAAACGTGTTAGGCATGATGAACGCAGACTATCAATGTCCCGCTGCTGATGCGAACCTTATCATGATACCTTGTCATCATGCAAACCACTGGTTCCTATTAGTTCTCCATCCAGCGTTCAGAACAGTTCACATATACGATAGCCTAAGGGAGGACGAGCCTGGACAGCTGCTGGCACAGATGTACAACAAGTACATCACTTTAGTGGTTAGTTTTTATTTTTTGACCTTGGCTCATAGTATATTGTTCTTGTTTCATAGGCTTGATTCTCGTTTTTATTGTTGGATGCAGACTACTGTCCTCTCGCTAGCGTACGAACGGCCACAGGGGGACCCTTGGACGGTCGTGATGATAAAGGACCGACCAAAGCAATATAACGGTCACGATTGCGGGATTTACGTCCTCAAGTACATGGACTACATTGCTCGCTCGGAAGTGCTCAAACACTCCTCGTGGACTAGGAAGGATGCCTTGACGTTTAGGTATAGGATAACCTGGGAGCTGAAAAAGAATGAAGCTAGACGCCTTCATTACCATTATCCTGACGTGCGTGGCTAGCTGCTGTGATGTTACAAAAAACTGTACCAAAAAGAAATGTACATAATTTTTCGCATGCTATGAATTTGGCGCTAAAATGTGCACGAATATACCTTTCATATGACGCATTCGAAAAAATTACGCGTCTCGCTTTTCGCCGAAATTCATAGAAATGGGCTAACTAGTGTGCATGAGGTGCAATGAGAGAAAAAAAAGTGACAAAAAAATTGTAACTTTTTTCGGAAGCTATTAATTGGGCCTTAAAGTGTGGCCGAATAGGCCCTTCCTAGGAAAACCCAAAAAATAATGTGTCCCGTTTTTCGCCGAAATTCTTACAAACGGGCTAACTAGCGTGCCTGAGGTGCAATGAGCGAAAAAAAAGTGACAAAAAAAATTATAACTTTTTTCGGAAGCTATCAATTGGGGCCTAAAGTGTGCCCGAATAGGCCCTTCCTAGGAAAACCCAAAAAATAATGTGTCTTGTTTTTCGCCGAAATTCTTACAAATGGGCTAACTAGCGTGCCTGAGGTGCAATGAGCGAAAAAAAACGTGACAAAAAAAATTACAACTTTTTTCGGAAACGGGATTTTAAGCTTCCTGAATTCACTCTTTAAAATAACTTTTCAGGTGTCTCACACCCTTTCATGAACTAAAATTTATTTTAAGCACAAATTTGTGTAATGTAAAATTAGCAAAATAGCCCCCGATGAGCGGCAAATTACCGAAATTCCCCCGGGGGTTCATTATCACCCCAACGCCCCATATGGCGGCTACACCACCGGCAGTCTCAAAATCGCTTTGCTTACTACTTTTTAAATGTATCACATCAATTATATACCAAATATTTCCTCCGAAGATTTTAAAGGGGATGCGTTAACAAAAATTACCCCGCTACGTATGCAAAACACCCCCTGGCAGCCATCGCCCCAGCAAACATCTCAGAACAACTGGAACAAAATAACTTTCCGGGTGTCTTACACCCTTATCCTATAACTAAAAATCATTTGGGAAATTTTTCAAGCTGGTTCAGTTAGCAAAATAGCCCCCGTCATTGCGGGCAAATTACCGAAATGCCCCCGGGGGTTCATTGTCACCCTAACGCCCATCAAACCAGCTTCAAAATAACCTTTTAGATGTTTTACTTACATTTCTGGACTGAAAAACTTGACACCGTAAAATTAGCAAAACACCCCTCGCGGGGTGGCAAATTACCAAAATGCCCCTGGCATCAGAACGATCTCAAAAGTGCATTGAAATGTTATTTTAAGCTTCCCGAATTCATTCTTGATCTAAAAAGTATTCTACGGACTTTTCGCCCAAAAATCCCGAACCGGTGTCCGAATCGAGCGCTTAAAAGCCCGTTCGGCCAAAAAATTAGCTAACGGCTTCGGAATGGCCCGAATTCCTTGGGAATGGAACTTCCCAACACCCTAGGGTTCTCATAAAAGTTTCGCACGAAATCGCGCTGGCTTGATATTTTAAATTACACTGCAACGTTACAAGGATCCCCGTATCAGTTAACCCCTTTGCCCCGCTACGTATGCAAAACACCCCCTGACAGCCATCGCCCCAACAAACATCTCAGAACAACTGGAACAAAATAACTTTCCGGGTGTCTTACACCCCTATCCTATAACTAAAAATCATTCGGGAAATTTTTCAAGCTGGTTCAGTTAGCAAAATAGCCCCCGATGAGCGGCAAATTACCGAAATGCCCCCGGGGGTTCATTGTCACCCTGACGCCCATCAAACCAGCTTCAAAACAACCTTTCAGATGTTTTACTTACATTTCTGGACTGAAAAACTTGACACCATAAAATTACCAAAACACCCCTCGCGGGTGGCAAATTACCAAAATGCCCCCTGGCATGAGAAAATATCAAAAGTGATTTAAAAAGCTATTTTAAAGCTTCCTGAGTTCATTCTTGATCTAAAAAGTATTTTACGGATTTTTCGCCTAAAAATCCCGAACCGGTGTCCGGATCGAGCGCTTAAAAGCCCGTTCGGCCAAAAAATTAGCTAACGGCTTCGGAATGGCCCGAATTCCTTGGGAATGGAACTTCCCAACATCCTAGGGTTCTCATAAAAGTTTCGTGCGAAATCGCGCTGGCCTGATATTTTAAATTACACTGCAAAGTTACAAGGTTGCACGTATCAGTTAACCCCTTTCCAGTCTTTGAAAAAATCTGAAATTTTTACCTGATATAGATCTTTTGAAAATAACTAGGGTCTCTGTTTTGCACTTTGGCAAAATCTAGCTCTAGCTATTTTTTATAAATTTATGAAAAATTCTATAATAATAATAAAAAGGACATGAAAGGATATTATAATAATAATAATAAAAAGGACATGAAGGAAAATGAAGAAAACCCAACCGCCACACTTAGTGGCGGTTGGTATCATTGCAAATTTATTTTTTTTCTGTCGCTAAATGTGAAAACTTAATTAGACAATTTTTAACGAATTTATAAAAAATAGCTAGAGCTAGATTTTGCCAAATTGCAAAAAAGAGACTATAGTTATTTTTAAAAGATCTATATCAGGGAAAATTTTCAGATTTTTCCAAAAACTGGAAAGGGGTTAACTGAAACGGGGAACCTTGTAACTTTGCAGTATAATTTAAAATATCAAGCTAGCGCGATTTCGTGCGAAACTTTTATGAGAACCCTAGGACATTGGGAAGTTTCATTTTCCAGGATTTTGGGCCATTCTGAAATTGTTAGCTAATTTTTTGGCCGAACGGTGCAATTTTTTGGGAAATAGACCTAAAAAAATTAGCCCGTTCGGCCAAACAATTAGCTAACGACTTCGGAATGGCCCGAAATCCTGGAAAATAGAACTTCCTAACATCCTAGGGTTCTCATAAAAGTTTCGCACGAAATCGCGCTAGCTTGATATTTTAAATTATACTGCAAAGTTACAAGGTTCCCCATTTCAGTTAACCCCTTTCCAGTTTTTGGAAAAATCTGAAATTTTTCCCTAATATAGATCTTTTAAAAATAATTACGGTCTCTTTTTTGCAATTTGGCAAGATCTAGCTCTAGCTATTTTTTATAAATTCGTGAAAAATTGTCTAATTAAGTTTTCACTTTTAGCGAAAGAAAAAAAAAATTTGCAATGATACCAACCGCCACTAAGTGTGGCGGTTGGGGTTTTCTCCATTGTCCTTCATGTCCTTTTTATTATTATTTAATATATATGTGTCCTTTAAATGTCCTTTTTATTATTATTATAATATATATGTGTCCTTTTTTTTAAAAAAATGCAACTTGGCAAATAATTCCCAACCGCATGTAGGGGTTGCGGTTGGGCATTAATGCCAACCGCAACTCCCACACGCGGTTGGGCATTATGCCCATTTTCTCGCGAGATTTTCATTTTCTCGCGATATTTTGGTGAATTTCTCGTGCCATTTTGGTCCTTTTTGGTCTTTTTCGTCCTTTTTTCCGTCCACGTGGCCAACCGCTGCTCTTACCTGCGGTTCGGTGGGAAAATTGTTATTTTTCCACCGGTAGATGTGGATCGGCCCCCTAAAACTTAATAGGGGTTTATAAGGTAGACCCGGCACTTCTATATTGGATGGGACTATCCTTGGTGCAAGTATAATTTAATAAGGATAATTAATGCATTTTGTGGCATGATGTGATTCTTAGCATAGCAATGTTTCCAGTCATGCACACCCACTTAGTTATCGTTAACCAATTATGAAGTTGCAACAAGTTAGAATACACGTTGCTAATTAAAGATATTCTTAATTCGCCAATAGTTAATTTTGCCTCCAAGCAAATTGTTGCTGACTTGAACACAGGCGAAAAATTAGATGGTGACAATTATGATATTTGGCACCGCAAAGTGTGGTATGTGCTAGACGAGCAGAAGGTTTTGAAGACCTTAACTGCTGTCATGGCTAGGCCCACTCAGGGTACTTCTCAATTTGAGAAAGATCAAGAAGCTTATGAGCAGTGGTTGAAAAAGGACTGTTGCTCGTATTACGTTACTAAGCAGGATGCAAAATGATCTTCTTTGCAAATTCGAGCAATACCCTACTACAAAATAGTTGTCGGATGCCCTCAAAAGTTTGGTGGTGCCTCAATCACTTGACTCTGTAACATGACAATCAAGTTTGACGATTACACGAAACGTGCTAATCACACTATGAAACAGCACCTTAGGGCAATGTCAAACATGATTCCTGAGTTGAAGGCTGCAGGTGATAATCTTACTAATGAGTAGCAAGTCCAGGTAGTGATTCGTTACCTTCTTAGGTCCTAGGAGCATATGGTAGTCAAAATGACTCATAATGATTTCATAAATACTTTTGAGGACATTGCACATCACTTAGAGCTCAAGGATATGTGCCTAGGGGTAGCTAAGGCCTCTAAAGCGTATGTTGTTAAGTCTTTTTCCCGTGGGACATCTGGGTCCAAACGAAAGAGGGGAGGTGGAATAGAAATCAAGGTGGTGCTAGACCTACACAAAAGAAGGGTAAGACCAACAAAGGCAAGAGATGGAAAAAAGGAAAGAAAGACAAGTCAAAGATGACTTGTTATAACTGTAACAAGAAGGGACACTTTGCTCGTGAGTGCACGCAGCGAAGAAGGTACTCCTAAATCCCTTTTCAAATTGCTTTGTTATTTCGTGCATACTTGTTGTTGAATCTATCCCTATTTCGATTGTAGGCTCCGGAGCAATAAACCCTAAAGTAAGGGAGCGATTGGGTTTGTGGAGTGTTGTAGTGTTCCTAGTAAGAGCAAAAGAGTATACATCAGGAACCAATCCAGTGTAGAGGTTTCGGGCCTTGGCACTTACAAACCAATTATATTTCCAAGATGTACTTTCACTACAAGAAAAAATGGATTTAGCGACGAAAGGTATTCCGTCGCTAAAAGCTCTTTCACCGACAGAATATACTGCCGGTAAAAATCAGTTGGTAAAAAGTTTTATCGACGGAATATTTCATGGGTAAAAACCTTTGCCGACGGAATTTTAGAGACATACTTTTAACGACGGGGTTCCCGTCGTTAAATATTGTTAGAGAATTTGTAATTTTTTAGGGTTTTTTTAATATTAAAAAATCTGTCGGATAAAATGTATTTTACAGACGTACTTTTAGAGACGGGTTATTCCGTCACTAAAAGTCCTTTAATTAACACAGATCTGTATTTTCTCTATCCTCGTTTCTCTCTCTTTTCGCGGTTTATCTCTCTGTCCCCGTTTCCACCCATAGGCGATCTAACCTCCGGTGGGCCCCCCTCACGGCGACCCACCTTGGACAACACCTTGCACATCCCACTGACGCCGTGCCACCTCCGGTGACCCACCTCCAACGACACCCTGCACATCCCACTGACACCGCGCCACGTCTGACGACATTCACGGCCTCACCAACTCCGGCCAGATCTACAACCTTGGTACGATTTTAAAATTGTCTCAATCATGCTTGGTTTTTAGCTTTACTGAATTTGCTTAATTTATTTCTTTACTTGTCTCAATCATTCTTAATTTTGAGCTTGATTTTTTTTGCTTTAATGGATTTGCATTCTATCCTGCCAATTACGTATTTTGAGCCTGAGTGGGAAGGGTGTTTGAATGAGCTGGTGGTTCATCTAGGTGGTGGTTTGTTGGTTGATAGTGGTTGTCTCTTGGTATGTGAATGATTATTCAAGGTGGCTCCTTAGTGCGGTTGTAGCTTAGATGGTGGCTGTCTTTCTGTTAAGGTGAAAGAAAAAGAAAGAAAATACAAAACAAAGAAGAAGGAAAAAAGTAAGTGAAGGACAAATGCGTAATCGACAACACAGTCCCTTTTTTGGGCAGTTAGGAAAGCTATGGAATATCTTAAACCTAAATAAAATATAAAAATGTACTATTAACTAACACACACACGCGCTCGCGGGCATGGGGTGGGATGGGATAGGGGGAAGGGGTATTATGCTTCTATGCTTCTGAGGCGTTAAATCACCACACCTCGCAGTCAGTTGGTCATGTTGTCAGCTCATGTACTTCTATGCTTTTATGCGTTTACAGAATAAATCTTTTCCGTCGATAAATAGACTTTTTTGCGGCAGTTTTTTAGCGATGGAATGCCCTAATCGACATATTTTTTAAACCCTAATTAAACCCTAAATTGAATGTCCTAATCGAATCGAACCCTAAATTAAACTAATTGAATCCTAAATTGAATGTCCTAATTCAATCGAACCCTAAATTGAATGCCCTAATTCAACCGAACGCTAAATTGGACTAATAGAACCCCCTAATTGAACCCTGATTAAACCTAAATTAAATGACCTAATCATATCGAACCCTAAATTGAACCCTCTAATTGAACCCTAAATTGAATGCCCTAATCCAACCGAACCCTAAATTGAACTTTTTGAACCCCCTAATTAAACCCTAAATTGAATGCCTCAATTCAATCCAACACTAAATTGGACTAATAGAACCCCCTAATTGAACCCCAATTAAACCCTAAATTGAATGCTCTAATCGAATCGAATCATAAATTAAACTAATTGAACCCCTAATGGAACCCTTAATTGAACCCCCTAATCCAATCGAACACTAAATTGAACCCACTAATTGAACCCTAAATTGAATGCCTCAATTCAATCGAACCCTAAATTGAACTAATAGAACCCCTAATTAAACCCTAAATTAAATGCCCTAATCGAATCGAACCCTAAATTGAAATAATTCAAGTGCATTGGATATTTGCATTTTGAATCATTTTTTTCCCTTTGAACATTGATCATTTGTTTGATAATTTTAGGTTGTACATTGTGCATTTGAGAATTATGATTATTGATCGATAATTTTAGGTTATTAGCTGTGCATTTGAAGTAATTGAGATTAATAATTGATGATTTTCGGTTGTTAATTGATGATTATAGATTGTTAATAGTGCATTGAGAATTTGAGATATTGAGATTGTTGACGGAGGATGGGACTCAATTGGATTGAATGTGTGATTTTTATTAATTTTTATTACATTGAGCATTTGAGAATTGAGAATTGAAAATTGAGATTGTTGACGGAGGATGGGACCCAATTGGATTGAGATACCTGTTAGTTAGCATAGACACGGACACCATGTTCGATCGACGGTGTCCGGCATTTAAAAAATAAATCAACGTATGCCGATGTGTCCAGAGGTGCGTGTTGGACACGTGTCGGGATGTGTCGGACATGTGTCCGAAGGCGTCGGACACGTGTCGGTATGTGTCGAACACGTGTCCGAAGACGTCGGACACGTGTCAGTAGGTGTCGGACACGTGTCCGTAGGTGTCGTATGTGTCAGATACGTGTCCGAAGGTGTCAGACACGTATCGGACACCATATCGACACCATATATGAGGTGTCAGAATTGAGATTGTTGACTGTGCATTGAATTTAGGTTAATTAGGTTAACGCGACATTTTTAGCATGCACCCTCTGGAATCTCATCGTGCCTCCAGCACTGGCTATAATTAGCCCTAATTAGTCCTCATTAACCATATTTTAACCCAATTAACCCTAATTATCTCTAACGAGCCTAATTAGTTTTAATTAATCCTAAGAACCCAATGAAAATCAAATTAGTTGTAATTACCCCAAATTAGCCTAATTAACACTAATGAGCCCAAATTACACCCTAATTTGCCCTAATGACTCATATCTTAGCAACCCGTGATTAGATTAACCCTAAAACCTAAAACCTAACTAAACTCTAATTAGCGACAAATGAACCCAATTACGCTCATATTGATTATACTTAGCTTAATTAGTGGTAATTATACCTGACATAATCCAATTAGCTTAATTAGGACTAATCAACACTACTCGGCACAATTAAACCCTAATTAGCTCTAAATAACCCTAATTACTCCTAATCAACCCTAATTAGCTATAATCATCCGAAACAACTCCTCATTAACAATAATTAGCCCTAACATAACCCAATTAAGCCTAATTAGTACTCATCAACACTACTCGGCACAATAAACTCTAATTATGACTAAATAAGCCTAATTAGTCATAATCAAACCTAATTAGCTATAATTATCCAAAACAACTCCTCATTAACAATAATTAGCTTACGTAACCCAATTAAGCCTAATTAGCCCTAATTATGACTAATCAACACTACTCGGCACAATTAAACCCTAATTAGGACTAAATAACCCTAATTAGTCCTAATCAATCCTAATTAGCTATAATTAGCCCAAGGTACTCCTCATTAACATTAACTATCCCTAAAATATCCTAATAAATCCTAATTAGATTAATTAAACCCATAACGCTAAACCCTAAACCCTGACAATCGTAATTAACCCTAATAACCCAATTAGCCCTTGGTCATCCCATAATTACTCCATATTGCCCAGAGATGGTTCAATTACTTGTTGTTTATAAACCCTGCATTCTTTATATTTATTGTTGTTTTGCGAAGTCCATTGGCAACGAGATGGTTCAACTTGTTGCCAACGAGTTTTATTTAAAGTGGAATTGGTAACATATGCAACGATCTTTCTGCAATTTTGATATTTCGGAAAGATTCTTGCATATGTATCAATTTCTGAACGCATGCATGCATAAAAACACTTAGTTCCCGTTCAAAGGTACTCATTACAAAGTAATGCTTTGTAATGAGCCTTTGGATGTCCAGTTTGGATAATTTGGAAAAGCTAATTGTTTATAAAATAGTGTTTTGACTCATGCTTTGTGTTCTATGTCGTGGATATTTGGTACACGTTCTCGTGTGTTTCTCTGGGTGCATACAGATCTGGTGTTCTAACATCCGTCAAACCTTGCAAGGCAAGGTTAGATGAATGTTAGAACACCTAATTGATGTCGTGTACTTGGAGAAATGCGTGGAGGTGCTGCCGAATTTTTCGCAGACATAGGACTAAGCATGAGTTATTCACTATTTTATAAACATGTGCTTTTCTGAATGGGATATGACCACTACCTGTTAGAGAATGGAGGGAAAATATATAGACATGTTGTCACATGCATGCATTCATATTTACATCGACCCTGCCTAATGATTGGTCATAATTGAAGGTGGTATACAGTACGATAATTCAGTCATCATGTCAGTCGATCGAAGTTGGATGAAAAGGAAGAATGCTGACGGTTTTGAGGATCGCGTTGACGAATTCCTCGACTTTGCTTACCCGCATCCTGCACATGTTGACTATGATAAGATAAGGTGTCCGTGCGGTAGATGTGAGTTGTTGCATTGGAGAAAAAGAATTGAAGTAAAATGGCATCTTCGTCGGTACAGTTTTATGGGTGGATACACAAGGTGGACGCAGCACGGGGAAACGATAGTATTGTCGTCGAACCAGGCTAGTCAAACTGAAGTTAGGGAGGAGGCACGGTATGATTACCGAGATATGATTATGGATGCTGGGCATGCTAATGTTGACTGGGGTAACGACGGTGGTGACGACAGTCCCCAACCGCCAAATGAGGGGGCTCATCAGTTTTATGAGTTGTTGAGAGCTGCGGAAGAGCCACTGTGGGATGGAGCTTAAAAAACACACGGCTGTCTGCGGTTAGTAGGTTATTACAGTTGAAATCAGACCACGGACTGAGTGAGAAAGGTTTTAACGAGTTTGTTACATTCATCAAAGAAATTTTTCCCAAAGGTGAAAAGCTACCGCCGTCGTACTATGACACGAAGAAGATGATGAGGAAACTTGGGTTGAGCTATGAGTGGATAGATGCGTGCAATAACGATTGTGTATTGTTCTCGAAAGAGAATAAGGAGTTGTCACGGTGTCCAGTATGTGATCATTCGAGGTACAAACCGAGCAAAGGGAAGAAGAAAAATATTGCATGAAAGATATTGCGATATTTTCCTATCACACCACGCCTTCAGAGAATGTACTACTCCTCCAATACGGCTGAACATATGAGGGCTCACCGTGAGACTCATAGCAATGATGCCGATGTGCTGACACACCCAGCTGATAGAGAGGCGTGGAAGGAGTTTGACCGCAGGCATCCAGTCTTTGCTCAGGAGGTTCGGAATGTTAGACTTGGTCTGGCAACCGATGGGTTCAACCCTTTCGGTCAGTCTACCACGCCTTACTCCTGTTGGCTTATTATTATTGTCCCGTACAACCTTCCACCAGGCATGTGCATGAAGAAGCCGTACATGTTCTTGTCGTTGCTTATTCCGGGGCCGAAGAGTCGCAACAAGGACATAGATGTGTATTTAAGGCCGTTGATTGATGAGTTAAAACAGTTATGAAATCATGGAGTCAAAACATATGATGCATCCCTTAAACATAATTTTCAAATGAGGGCTGCTTTGATGTGGACTATACATGATTTCCCCTCATTGGGAATGATGTGTGGCTGGAGCACACATAGGAAGCTAGCATGCCCTGCTTGTATGGGCGTGAACCTCGGTCATACGTTAAAGCATGGCAGAAAGTCCTCGTGGTTCGGATGTCACTGTAAGCTTTTGCCACCGGGCCATCAGTTTCGTAGGCAGAAGGATAAATTTGACGGGACAATCAAGCGTGAAGTTGTCACACTGGACTACCCATCTGGTGAAGAAGTGCTCTCACACCTAGAGGCACTTGATACTGACATACCACATGGCAAGGGTGTGCCAGATCAGAAGATTCCAGGGTATGGAAAAGAGCACAACTGGAGAAAATTTTGTATCTCCTGGGAGTTAGCCTACTGGAGGACGCTCGTTATCCGAAACAACATGGATGTGATGCATATTGAGGATAAATTTTTTGATAATGTGTTCAACACAGTGATGAATGTCAAGGAGAAATCAAAAGATCACCTTAAAGCAAGAAGGGATCTACAACAGTTGGGTGTACGCCGTGAATTGCATCCTCGGACAGTCAGCGGGAGGACGATACTTCCGAAAGCACCTTACTGTCTAGACAAGAAACAAGTGGAGAAGGTCTGTCAGTGGGTTAAGAATTTGAAGCTTCCGGATGGGTTTGCGTCCAACATATCTTGTTGTTGCAATGTATCGGAATGCAAGTTTCAAGGGATGAAGAGTCACGACTGTCACGTATTCATGGAAAGATTCATTCCTATTGCCTTGCGGGGACTGTTGCCACTGGTTGTTTGCGAGACTTTGACTGAATTATCTCATTTCTTTCGAGATATATGTTCTTCTACGATTCGGGTGAGTAACATGGAGGTGCTTGAGAAGACATTGTGGTGATGATTTGCAATGCAAGCTGGAGAAAATCTTCCCACCTTCATTCTTTGATTCAATGGAGCATCTGCTTGTTCACTTGGCATATGAAGCTAAGATGGGTGGACCCGTGCAATATCGGTGGATGTATCCCTTCGAGAGGTAATCTTTAAATTGTTACAGTTGTTCGTTTACACTTAATGCGACACATGTTATCATTGATATTTCACCTAACTCGATTCGCTAAACTTCTAGGTTCATGTTCCATTTAAAGAAAAAAGCCACAATAGGCTCGAGTTGAGGGCTCAATTGCGGAGGCTTACATAATGGAAGAGCTTGTAAACTTTTGTAGTCAATATTTTCGGGCTTGATGTTGATACAAGGTTAAATCAACTAGGCCAAAATGACCCCGGATCAAGCACAAATTTGGAAGGGCAATTGTCAATATTCAAGCAGTCAGGTAGTCCGTTCGGACGAACGTATACTCGATGGCTAACGGATGAAGAGTACAGTGCTGCAACAATATATGCCCTTTTAAATTGCGATGAAGTTTTGGCATTCGTTGAGTAAGTTAATATCTTAATTCACTTACATTACTGTACATAATTGAAAGTGTGTGATAAGCGAGTCAACATATATATTGGTTTGCAGTGAGTTCGATGCGGAATCTTTAATCACTGATCCCGCTGGACTTGAATCTCATCGGAAATCACAATTTGTACAGTGGTTCAAAAGGCGTGTAAGCCTTTAACAAAATTATATTATGTGTTATATACAGTTTTGTGGCCAATTAGTATACTGATTTATCCTTAATTTTTACCGTCATCTACAATAGGTTCAGTCAATGGATAGACCAGTGGCCTCTTGCTTGAAATTACTAGCTCAAGGCCCTAACAAACAAGCATCCTGTCATGGAGGCTATATCATCAACGGGTTTAGGTTTAACGTAAAAGATGATGACTGAACAAAACAAACCCAAAACAGTGGAGTCTTGGTCAACAGCGACTGTTATGCCGAGAATTGCATGGACTTTTACGGAGAGCTAGATGAGATTGTTGAGCTAACATATCTGGGTTCCCAAAACCGCCTGGTAATGTTCAAGTGTACGTGGTTCGATGTCACATGCAGTAGAGGAATCCGTGTTAGCTCTCAAGGGATTGTAAATGTCAAGTCAAGACTTGCATCAGACGAGCCCTTTGTGTTTGCTAGTCAAGCTACACAAGTCTTTTACGCGGAGGACGTCGCCAATCCCAAATCTCATTGGTATACAGTTATCAAGTCCAAGAAATTGCCCGTGACATATGACAGTGAGGTAGACACCTTTCAAGCCGACCAACCACCTGTCTTGTTACCTGTTGAGGTCAACAACGAGGAGGACGATCTTCCTCTTCCAACAACACTTCATGTAGGAGAAGAAGTCGTAGATGATGACGCAGAAGACGTGGAAAGTGTTGGAGATGATGTGACTGAGTCTACTGATGAAGAGGATGAATTAGAAGATGAAGAGGACGACGAGTCCCACGAAGAAGAGGACAGTGAGTCTATTGATGAAGATTCCCAAACTGAAAATGATTGACTTGTAATGTTGTAACATGTTCTGAAAAATGTAGTAACATTGTAACATTTTAGAACATTATTCATATTGATGTGTTTTTGCAGCTCCGTTCATATATATAGTGCCGATGATGATTTTTGCCAATTATTGTTTTAATGTGTTAATGTCTTTGCAATTTATCTATACGAAGTCAGATATGGATAGGATACGGGCTATTCGTGGCCGGGTGGACGCCGAGCTGCTTCCTCCCCGGTGGGTCCCACCTCGTCATCGCCCACTGATGACGAGGCACAGAGTGCTCGAGTACAACAGACGGGACCCCAGCTCCAGCCCCAACCCCAGCCGTCTCCCTAGCCCGACGCAGATTCATCCCACACGCGCGTTGATTCTCCTTCTTCCGTGGGTTCTACCTCAGGTATAGTTGATAACGGTGTTTAGTCATTTTTGCTAGCCTTATATTTAAAGTATATTGGAACTGTTTTATACGCATCCACCCCCAGCGTAAACAGAGAGTTACGCTCACCCAGGAGGGCCAGTAAATAAAAAAATTACATCATGCCTTATATTTAAATTTTTGGGGTGTTAATTTATATTTGAACTGTATTAATTAATTTATTTACTTCTTTGGCAGGATCCTGGAGAATCAGGCGAGGACGAAGATCGGCGTTCTTGTGAAGGGCCGATTCTTTGAGCCACGCCTGTACTGGAAGGACTGGGATGCCGTTGCGAGGGAGTCCCTATGGGAGGAGTGGCTGGTACGTTGAAGTATTTTTTTTCTACGATAGTATTTGTTTAATTAGAATTTGTATTTAAATTAATTTGTGTTATTGAATGCCTTGCACGTTTGACTCGCCTGATCAGCAGGCGCTGGGGTGGCAGGCCTTCTTTGCTTACATCGGCAAAAATTATCGCCGATGGCTCCACGACGCACGGGACTGGGCGAAGAAGATGCTGCCCGAGGGTGCCCTGATGACGAAGATGAAGACATATCCCCCACATTGGATAGCTCCCACCGTATGGGGACAGATGATAGATTTGTGGGTTGCAGATCCAGGCTGGGACGCCAAGAGTAAGAGCGGGGCCCAAAACAGACAGAACAGAGATCCAACGCACACGAGGGGGTCGGTGGCACACGACATCGTTCGACACATGAATGCGGTCCAGAACCCGGATCTGGAGGTGGATGAGGTCGTAGCTCTTACGTATAATCAGAAGCACGTGCAGAAGAAGGACAAGGACGAGGCGCACCGGGCATGCGATTATGTTTCGAATATTGCCAGGTGGATCGATGTAAGTCAATTTGTTTAAGTTAATTTTTTATCTTTCTATTCAATGTTTGTTGTGTTAATTAATGCACTATTCTTGCAGGCCTCGTATGAATAGCTTAGGGGCTCCGAGCAGCCGTTCGGACTGCCATCAGTGTCCACTGGTACTGGTGCAAGTACTGGGGCGTTGAAGTGATGGCTGGATGTACCAGAGGTTGTAAATCAGCCGAAAGGCCGCATACGCGGCCTGCCTAGCACAACTGCATGTGTCGTGATAGGATCGTCCCAAACCCCCGTTGCCCCTCCATAGACACCAGCTCCTCTGCGTCCGTTGGCAGAGGAAGAGATCCTGAGTATTGCTACGGTGGTATTGAAGATAATCGGGGAGTAAGATCAGCAGGGCACCTTAACTAGACATGCCGAGCCGGCCTCGGATCAGCAGGATCCAGATCCGGGACTCGGCAACCCTTGATGAGCCCCATCTCGTGCCCGGTCCCAGCTTGTCCCCCCGCCCGGCTTGTACTCTTCTCTCCTCCCCTAATCGGCTGTATCCGGTTCCTAACTTATACATTATGAGTTTTTTTATCATAAACATTTTTTTATGATTAATTATATATATATATTTGTTTATGTATTGGGATTGTGCGTTATTGTTGAGCATTGAATTTTTTTATTACAGGTCTGGGCAATAGAAAAATAAAAAAAATTGACTTTTAGCGATGAATTAATTCCGTCGCTAAAAGTGTACTTAATTATAAACGTTTTAGCGACGGAATATTCCGTCATTAAAAACCCCATTTAGCGACGGAGCTCTCCGTTGCTAAAAAATTTATCTCGTCACTAATTTCATAAAACAGAAAATAAATTAAAATACGT
The DNA here is from genome assembly GCA_033070095.1 of Escallonia herrerae. Lineage (NCBI taxonomy): Eukaryota > Viridiplantae > Streptophyta > Magnoliopsida > Escalloniales > Escalloniaceae > Escallonia > Escallonia herrerae. The sequence goes on from JAVXUP010000350.1 coordinate 465,014, forward strand.
AAAATATAATTAGAGACGGATATTCCATCACTAATGAATAAATAAATCCGTCGCAAAAAATTCAATATTAAACGACGAATTTTAAAATTTTGTCGCAAAAATTTTTAGTAACGGGCTTTTATATGAGGGATTTTTAGCGACGGATTTATGGCTTTTAAAGATGGATTTCCCCGTCGCAAAAAGTATTATTCCTTGTAGTGATTATGCTCCGGTGATTCAGCAAAATCTTCTTTCAGTCCTTTCTTTGCTTAAGTTAGGTTTCTCTTTTCTGTTTGAGGGTGATAAGGTTGACATACTCCACAAGACTTTTCTATGGTTCTGGTTATGTTATATGTCAGATAGTTTTATGGTTTTAGACATCGTTAACAATCATTGTTATGATAGTTCATTTTCGTTGCTAGCTTCGGTTGATAATGCTCCTAAATTTTGTTAAGTGGCATGCTAGATTAGGCTATATTGGACATGACATATGGCTAGGTTAGCTAGAGAAGGCCTTTTGGGCCCTCTCGTTAAAGTCAATCTATCCACATGTGAGCATTGCCTAGCTGGAAAAATAACTGGAAAACCATTCGGAAAAGCAACAAGGGGAGACGTCCTGTTGCAATTAATTCACTTTCATATTCGTGGCTTAATGAATGTGAGTGCAAGTCATGGTAATTCTTACTTCATCACTTTGATAGATGATTACACTCGCTTTGATCATGTCTACTTAATCTCTTATAAGTCAGAAGCATTAGATTGATTTAGACGATACATGAATGAGGTTGAGAATTAAGTAGATGAGAGGATAAAGACCTTGAGGACTGACTGACGAGAAAATATTTATCAGATTAATTTAAAGAATTATGTGAAGATAAAAGAATTATCAGGCAATTAACGAATCCTGGAACGCCGCAACAAAGTGGTGGAATGGAGAGAAGGAATTGAACTTTGCTTGACATGGTTACGTCGATGATGGCTCAAGCAAATTTGCCTATCTCCTTTTGGTGAGATGCACTATTGACTGTAGCTTACATCATTGACCATGTACCCTCAAAATTAGTACCCTCCACTCTTTGAGTTATGGACTGACAAAAAGCCTCAGTCTTTTAAGACCTTGGGGATCGACAGCTTATGTATGGAATACTTCCCGCCAACGTGGGAAGTTAGACACTAGAGGAAAGAAGAGTATAATCATAAGGTACCCTCATCATTCTAAGGGATATGTGTTCATTGGCGAGCAGTCAGATGGGGGCATAACTGAAATTGAGTCACATAACGTGGATTTCCTTGAGGAGGATTTCCCTAGCAGGGTTGAGGTAAGCAAATAAGTTGAGCTTTATGAATTAGAGGATTTCCTAATGTAGGCATTCGCCCAGTTTAGACTGAGGAGCTAATTAATTCCTTAGCCTCCTAGTGATAGTGGGAGTGACTTACATAGTAAATCATCTTCTATAGAAAGTTCACAGGATACTCAACCACGTACAAGCAAACATGGAAAGGTTCCCTGTCATATTTTTGAGTTTGAAGGTGGGGAAGCTTCATGGTTGCTTTGCATGATGACGATGAGCTAAAAACTTACCATCAAGCACTCTTATCAGCTGCTAGTAAAGAGTGGATGAATGCAAGGATAAAAGAAGTAAAGTCTATGAAGACTAATCACGTATGGGACTTGGTTGACCTTCCTGCTGGCTGTAAGACTATTGAAAACAAATGGGGTCTAAAGGTCAAATAGAAGGCAAATGGTTCCATTGAAAGGTGTAAGGCACGTCTTGTAGCAAATGAGTATACCCAACAAGAGTGTATAGATTACGAGGAATCTTTCTCACCTGTGGTAAGGTTTGCCTCGATTCATCTAATTCTGGCCATTGTCATATAATTGTATTTAGAGTTATACCAAATTTAACTCCCCGAATCGTGATGTTGTCTAACTTATTAATTTGTTTTCATATGCAACATTTAACATTGATTAACGTGATCGAATTTTATTGGGTTTAGCAACAAATTTTAAGAATCATAAGTTATAACTTACTGATAGCAATTATAGAGATATTGATTGGGCCTTTAATGACGATTAGCGCAAACAATATATTTTTTTAAAACCTTTAATGACAATTAGTGAATCGGGGTTAGTTAAAAATTTAAACTTAAATCAAGGATATTGAATAAGTGAAAAATCACATATTTGATTTCATTTAGTCAACCCTCTATTTTTTAGAAGCAAAAGGGAGGGGAATTAATGAGAAAATTGTAGTATTTCCTTGAGTCTTTTTCCGTTATAGCCTACAAGAGAGAGTGAGAGAAAAAGAGAAAAGGACAGTTACAACAGAGAAAGAAGAAAGAGGGATAGAGAGAGAAAGAGAGAGAGAGAGAGAAATATAAATAAGAAGAGAGGAAGAGAAGCCAATGTGTGGACTCGTGAGAAAGGGAAAGAGAGGGAAACAGAGATAAGAAGGGTGTTCGATAGAGAAGGAGAAATAGAGGTTTCAGCAGAGAAGGCAGAAGAATTTGCGGAAATCTTGAAGGTAAATTTCCTGTATCGTATGAATTTGATGATTTGCATGTATGTAAGCTTCCTATTACATTACATGTTTAATTAGCCATGATTCAATTCTCTTTGTCACAACCCCTAACATATATTATCTGTCAAAGTATGTGTTTACGTAAATGGGTTTTGCTTCTCTTGTACCTAGTTGTTGTTATGGATATTGAAAGAAGTGTTGTGTTTTGGAGTCTTTGGGTAACAATTAGAAGTGGAAAGGAACCCTTCCTTCTTAGGTTCAAAGCATGTAATGACTCGGTGAATAGAGTAGGAAACATGTTGGTTTGTGGAAAGAATGTATAACAACTCGATTTTATGTGATTTGCTGAGAGAATTACATCATTGGAAGGTGCAAACTAAAGTGCCTGTATGAGTTTAACATGTGGTTGCATAAAAGGGGTGAGATGGAGATGAAAACAATGGTTATGCAACTATAGGGAAGCACGACGAACTTAGTTTGCTTAAAAAATGAAGTCTAGAGGCTAATGAGGCACACATTCATGTAAGAAATGAACCTAAGAAGATTTATGGTGAGAGATGGGCTTGTTCGAGTTTTTATAGAAGCGTTGTACGTCTTAAAAAAGGGGACTGCAAGGCAACCTATCATGTGCTTTTTCTGAGGTTGTGGGTGAAATGGGTCTTGAAGAAGGGAGAAGATTGAAGTGTAAGTGTAAAATGAGTGTGTGTAGGGAAAGAAAATAAATGAAGTGGTGCTGCCAAGCCTGCCATGAGTAGACTGTGCGAGAGTGTTTATGGGTGTTGTGTTGTGTGCTTGAAAGGGAAGAAGGGAAGGGGCTGCCATGAGAGTGAGGCAGTGTGTGTATGTGTAAAATGGGTCTTGAAAAGGTGTGGGCTAGTACCTTGATGGACTAGCCATTGTATTGGTGTGGGCTAGTACATTGATGGACTAGCCGGTGTATTGGTGTTAGTACCTTGATGGACTAACCTGTTAAATATGTATTTTTAGTTATCACTGTTAGTGATTATCCTACACTGCCTCTGTGGCTTTGCTAAGTGATTACCCTACATTGCCTCTGTGGCTTTGCAATCACTCATGTTCAATAGTATCTGTGATTGTTTATATCTTATTTGAAAATCATATTGATATTTGATCAAACTAGTTATGATCTGGAAACTCTTGAAAAACCATCATTGAATTGCATTTATGAATTATTTATTAATTCCTTCGTTTGAGTGACCTTACTAAGCTCTCAAAAGCTCACTCTTGTTTGACTTCCTTTCCACAGGTAATAACCAACAATAAATCTCATAGGGTATGGATTAGAGCTGAGCGAGGGAAAGAAAATTAAAGTTTTAGCTTTTGGTCATTAGAACCCCTGCGTGGGTTAATATTGCTATTTAGAACTTTTTACTTAGACTTGATGTTTTAATCAATATTGCACTAAGAGTACTATATTATTCAATGGTTTATTGCTATGACTGGTTGGTGGTACTAAATTGGTTGAGTTTGAGTGTTTTATTGCCTTAATATATATGATCGAGTGAGTGTTAACGTTCCGAAAATTTTGGGATGTTACACAAAATGGATGTGAAGATGGCTTTTCTCAATAGAGAGCTGAATGAGGAGATCTATATGGATCAGCCTGTTGAAGATCAAGAGCGCAAGGTTTACAATCTCATAAGATCTATATATGGCTTAAAGCAATCAAACACGTAGTGGTATCTTAGATTTCATCGAGCCATCCTTGATGATGGGTTTACGATGGTCGAAGAAGATCATTACGTGTTTGTTGAATGCTCCAAGGAAAGCTTTGTTATCCTCTCATTGTATGTTGACGATATTTTGCTAGCTAGAAATGATAAGGAGTTGATAGCAGCCTCTGAAAGATGGTTGTCCTTAAGTTTCGAGATGAAAGACATGGGTGAAGCTGATTACATGATATTTAGGGATAGTTCCAAGAGGCTTCATAGTTTGTCCAAAAAGGGCTACCTAGAGAAGGTATTTGAATAATTTCAGATGCATTGGTTTTACGTTAACCACATAATCTTTATCATTGAGAGTCAATGTCGTTCAAGGTTTATTCATTTCCTATAATTTTAGCGAGGCATTACTTAAATTATTTTTTAGCATCTCCTTTATGTTATCAAGATTAGGAATTTCTTTTCCTTATTTGCATTGACAATATTAGTTTATTTCTTTAACCCAAATGTCGTCTTCTTTTGTTAAGTAACTCCTCCTTCATTACTTCTTCTTCAAGTAAGCTTTTTCATAAGGCTATTGTATTCTCCTCACCATAATGGGCTGTGTATCGAGACTCGCTCTTGATATATATATATATATATATATATATATATATATATATATATATATATATATATATATATATATATATGATTTCTCTTAGTTTTTCTGGAAGAAAAACCAAATTACATCTTATATATATATATATATATATATATATATATATATATATATATATATATATATATATATTTGATTTCTCTTAGTTTTTCTGGAAGAAAAACCAAATTACATCTTTGAGCAACGTAGTTTATCAACAGAATTTTTGGATATTGTACCTCAATATGAAACTCTTCTTGAATAATGGTCGATTTTTAGCTTGTTTCAGGAAAGTATTTCCTATTAGAAAATCGCTATCTAAAGAGTCGAATTGGATTAATCGCTCTATAATAAAATGTTTTCCATTTAATTCGGAATATGATATGCTTCATATTTTGGTTTGAACTCATTGCCATTTTCCATTCGCATGCTCATGAGTTGATTTATTTTGATTCATTTTTTAGAGGGTAAAATTCACAGTTGTGTCTGGCAATAGGATGCTCCAGTATCCATTTAATTCTCTACCAACTCATTTTTTTTCTCTTGGCCCACTACTTTACACTTTTTTATTCTATTTCTCTCTCCACATTTAACACTCTACCAACCAATTTTCTCTCTCATGACACACTCTCTTCCCCCTCTCTCTAAAGGGTAAAATAGTAAAAGAAAAACACAATATATAACCAAAATCCTTCATATACGTGCAAAGTCAAATGGATCGATCTTTAAGGGACGGAGGGAGTATTAGATTTCTTTCTAATATATCTTCCTCATAGTTTTGGTATTCCTCTTAATGGATTAAATATTCTTTTCTGAAGATTTTTTTCATATTTTCATATATCTTTTTTCATTTCCAAACCTTTTCGTCTCAATTTTTTTTGGTTATGAAGTATGCCTTTTTTGTGTATTCATAGCTGTTTACCATGTTATTGACTTTAGAACAACAATTGAAACTCATATGAGCCTTTTTCATATCTTTTATTACATGTCCTTCAGTACAATATTTTTTTAGAACATTTTATACGGTTACTATTGTAACATCTTGAAATTTTCGGTACGTTAACCACTCAATCGATCAATGCTTACTTATTCAATCATCTCAATTCCACTAAACAAACCCCAATAATATTCATATCAGAACTCTACAATTCTACACTAGTTGTGTTTAAATGCCAAACTAGATTAATGAACTCACCTAGATAGGTTACACACTGATTCCCTCGTAAGGGCTAAAGTAAACAGAATAATAATAATAATAATAATAATAATAATAATAATAATAATCTAATTCCATCATCCAGCTCTAACCAATCCAAAAAAATCTACTGGTTGTTAATACCTGTAGAAGGGAACAGAAAAAGGGAGTGAGCTTTCGAGAGCTCAGTAAGGTAACTCAAAATTCAAGAAAGGGATTTTCAGACAATTAACAAATATAATAGGATTGCAATATGGAGAAGATTTAAATCAATGCGTTAAACCAGATATCAATAAGAACACTTTCAGATACGATGTAAACAATGACAGATGATGTTGAACATGAGTAGATTTGCAAAGCCACACACCCCATGGAAACGCTTAGCAAAGCCACACAGGCAGTGCTGGGTAATCACTTAGCAAATCGACAAAGGCGATGCTCAATCATACCGTGGTTACATATGCATATGAACACTAGCTAGACCCTTAAGGTGCTAGCATCTCCCGACAATAACAGACTATCCTTATATCACCCCCAATACAGACCATCCTTATAATTCCTCAATACACTAACTCATGTCAATATACAAAATACAATAATTGATAATGCAATGATTTAAATCAATGCATAACGAAAAAATAAATACAGAGCATCAAACAGAATTTTCACGAAACGTGTCAGGCTCAAAACAGGGTATTAATGACAATCAATGAAATTTCATAATAATTATAACTGAGTCCAATGAAACTTCAAAAACAATTTGAAAAGACATTTACGATGTCAAATAGATGATATAGGGTTTCGGAAGAAATTCCTTACCTCGGTCCGAAGCTATATTAAGCTAATTAACCTCAAATACAAATCCTTCGAATTAACCTAAATAGAGCAAATCATTTGTCAAGTTACAATCTACACAAAGATGTTATAACTCGGTATTAACTTCGTAAACAGTTCTCATTCCTACTTTCGAAATAAGCTAACTATAAGCAGTTCTTTTATGACTACCAGAGATTTTCTCAAAAACAGATAACAAATACTTGTGCATACACTAGAGGGATCGAAAGGTTACTTACATAATGCTACACATTTTCTTGATACCAGAATCCTGTGCGATGATTGCTTGCTACACTTGACGAAAAGAACTGCCCAGTCCATTCCAAGATCCTCTTGAACTAGCCAATAGTATACGTGCCCGTTTCCACTTCTTCCAAAACTCACTCAAGAGTAAATCCTAAAATCCTTCATTTGTTTCATTCTCGTTTTCTCCGTATGCGTCCGACTCATCCGGCTTTTCTAACTCCCTGACTCATACTCTTGAACTCTACAAGACAACGACTTACACACCCACCTTCTCGACAACCCGTAGCAATACTCTTCCCCTTTCTTTCTCTATGTCTCTTCTTCTTACACACACACACACACAAACCCACAAAACAACACACACTTGCGCCCAAAGCACTCACACAATAATCTTTGTCAAAAATACACAAATATGTGCATAATGTACACATATACAGCCATATGATAACCTGCGACCGATATCACCATATTCACCACCTGGTATGAAAAATTACCAAAAACACCCTCCTGAAGTAAAAGTACCAAAATATCCCCGTCGGCCATTGCACCACAAAATTTTTTTTCAAAATACTTCAAAACTATTATATAAAAGTATTAAGCCCGAATCAGGCCAAAAATTCAAAAAATGTTCTTTTATTCCAAAACTCCTTCTAGTTCCTAATGACGCACAAGGCGACTAAAGTCAGTACACTTGACAAACGATGTTGAAAAGCCTTAAACTTTAGACACTCAAATATTTCAGTCGTGAAAAGTCACAGTAAAATTTTCAGGCAAATTTAATCTAATTTACTGAATCAAGACCCATATTTTCAGATAAAATCATTTCACGCTCTTTGAGAATACAAAAAAATCCAAGAAAATTACACATCATAGATCTTACGAAACCGGGGTTACAATTTTGTACTTAGCCAAAATAAGAGCATAAATGACTTTTAAAATTTTTGAAAATCTAAGTTATAAGGAATAATGGACTTATAGCGACGCTTTCCATTTTCTTCTTCCTGGTCACCCCTAAATCATACACACTATACAATCACTTTCTCCATTTCCAGCCAACCCACTAAACTCACTCACTCACACCTTTTGCACATATAAATACACACAGAGCATAAACGCAGATGCACACAAAACGCTATTTGAACACACAGAAAAACACATACCCATTTGTGCAGAGTCTCACACACATACACCCACTTATACTGCCATTTATAACCATTTGCCTCAAATAACCACACGCACGTCAGTCCACTCGGTCAACCCACTTTACATAGCCTGTACACACAAATACCTATCGTCACAGCGCACGCCCATTACACCCTCTTGTTGGCCTCCTCAGCTTTGCACAGGAGAACACAATTCTCTGCAACCACCAAAGCCTGTATTTGCATGAATTAAGGCATCCGAAGAAAACCCTAAAGTCTATTTGAATTTTTTAACTGTACTAGTCCCTCTCCCTGGCAGTAAGCCTGCCTTCAACCCTCTCCCCTCCTATTTTCAATTTTGCCCCAAAAGTATATATACACATACTACACACACCATTTCAAACACTATAACACACGCACATAAACCTCAGCCTGACCACAAATGCACATTCTCTGTACACGGTCTTACACAAACAGACCACAACACATGGTCCTCTGCAAGCAGACCCACCTTTGCCCACAAATCTCTGTGCGCACACACCTTCTTTACACATGAAATTTCGCCACACTAACACATAAAACACATGCTCCTGTGAACACATTTGCACTGCGCATCTGCACACAATATACATCATGCAATCTCTTGCGCACACTTCTGCCAAACTCCTGCAAATACACACTACACAGTCACACAATTCACCACCTAGCGACACATTCACCGTCGACGAATTGTTGTCAACAGAGACCATCTAATTCTTTTATCCACAACAAGCTCAAACAAGGTTCAATGTGCAGGCCTATTGTGATTATGATGAGGTGTGTATGGAGGTGGCTATGATTGAAGTGAGCAAATTGGAGGTGGTGTACTGGATACCATCGAAAACTGGTGGTTCGGTGGTGGCGCAGAGGTGGTCTGCGGCAGTTGTTACAACAGTGGCGGAGAAAAATCGCCGGGCGATCGGGAATAAAGGATACCAATGGCAAATCGTCTTGGTAGCGGATAAATTGGCCACTGTGGCTATTGGTAGTCCATGATTGGCTCTGAATTTGGCAGTGACAATGGTGGCATCGTGGTGGTAGCGATGCATTGGCTACTGCACGGTGGTCGCGAAGGTGTTTAGTGGCGGCTTTCGGTGTCAGCAAGGCAGAAGTCGACCACAGAGGACCCAGTATGTGGCCGGCGGCAGGGATCGCACGACAGCTTGGAGTGGCGATTTGGGAATTTTCGGAGATGATGGTCGCGTTGATGAACTGTACTCAAGGGATTCGACGCCGGCAAAAGTAGATGTAGCCGGAGAAATGGGGGAGATGGGTAGTTAACCGGAGATGGCGCCGGCGTTGCTGTAGTGGATTAGGGCCGGCGCTTCTCTCCCTTGAATCTTCTCTCTCTGTTCCTCCCTTGTTATTAATTATTAATTTGGAGGCAAGGAATATATCTTCTCTCTCTTATTATTAATTATTAATTAGGATTTAGTAATATGTTTTAGATGTATATATTTCTATTGGTTCATTTCACTTGCCTCCGAACTCCTTTTTTTTTTTTCCCAATATCTCTCTGCCATCTAAAAAATAGCCAAACAAAGATATAACACCAATATTACTAAATCCTAATTAATAATAATTTCTCTAGGTGCTTCCCTCATTTTCCCTTGATTGACAATCACACCGCTTATGACAATCGTCGCTAAAAGACGTAAATATTCCTACTTGTAAAATTGACGCTAAAATTTTAAGTAAAATTGTTAAAAGTTACTAAAAAGTTCAAATCTAAGATCGGGATAATACAACTATTCTTCCTCCTAAGGAATCGTAAAACATTATATCATTTAGGAGTTTTAACAAATTCTTTTTTAGCTAGCTTGTCCTATGGTTTCGGGAGTTTGATAAAAAAATTCCTTTTGTCAACGAAGGTTGTCTCTGAGTTCTAACTTGTAAAAAATATTTTTTAAATTCACAAACGTAATTTTTAATATAGCACAAATCACATATTTGAAGTTTTATCATATTTGTGAAGGCAATTTTTTTCCTTTAATACCTATATTATTTATAGATATCTGCAGAACTCTCGTTTGAGGTTATCTACATAAAACATGATCCATTCTTTGAAAATGTTAAGTTTGCTTTGGTTTTCAATGATCATTTCATTATCTGTTATGCTATTTCAGAATCGAGCTACGTTTCCTCGCAAAGTTGTTCAAAGAAAATTTTTCATAGCGTGCATTTTTATTATATTACCACCTCTTATGGCAATTCTTAAGGTTTATGCCCAATTATCGATTATTTTTCAACATTTGAAAGGCAATCGATATCAAGATATATGCCGTATTGATTTACGGGCTCACCTTTTCATTTCTTGGAAGCAAATTCTTGTTTTAAATTTGTCCTTATAGGGGCGTTGTTGAATTTATAATCTTTCTAAAATTAGTTCTGGATTCCAGGCTATTACATAGTTTGGTCGGTTTCCCCGCTCCATAAATTCATATCAGCAGACACTTTATTTACTTTTGATATGACTCTTTTTTGTTCTTGTTTATATTGTTGTTCTTTTAGAACAGTTGGATCTATTCATCGTTGATTTTTTCAATAATCTTTAATTCTCTACTTTGTCTAAGTAGTTATTTATTATTTTTTTATTTCTCCTACACTCATTCCCTGTATGAGATCCTTGATTCTTTTGAGCCACTCGAAGAAGACTTTTTTCACATTCGCTATCATTATATGTAATAAGCTCTTCAAATGCATATGAAGTTTTGTCGGTATAGTTATTCTTGGTAATGTCATAACTTTCAATGTTTTATAAGAAATTATTTGAGTTTAAAACGTGGTTTTCATTTCCTAACCCTATATCTGAATTGTGTAATTCTGTTAATATCTGAGACGTTATCTTGTTTAGATTTCTATAGATAATTAGAGTTTCATAGGCTATATCCATTATTTGATTTAATAATTCGGTTATCTCAGTTTTTTTAACTTCATGGTCTAAGTGTATAATTCATGTCATATGATTTAATAAAAAATGAATTTTTATGAGTTTTTCGGTTGGATCTTGCCTTTAATTAGGCTATGATACCAATTTTGTATGGTCAAGTTCGGAGCGTTAACCGATTAATCCATCAAATCCTTAAATATCTAATCAATTTAATACCACTAAAGAAACCCAATAGCGTCCATATCAGAGCTCTACAATAACTCAATTGTCTTAGCAAACCGCTCTCATCACAAAACAAATGTAAAGTACATTATACATCGGTTCCCTCACAGGGCTTAAATAAACACATATGAAGCATTAAGCTATTCTGAAATCAAGCTCGTTCTTTCCGAAATCTTACTGACGATTATTTCCTGCATAAGGGAACAAAAAAGGAGTGAGCTTTCGAGAGCTCAGTAAGGTCGCTCAGAATTCAATAGGGAATACAAACGATTTAAAGAATTCATTTCAATGACAATATGGGAAGAGATTTAACTCAATCCCTTAAATCAGAAATCAACAGAAACAATTTCAATTACACTGAAAACAATGCAGATGATATTGAACATGAATAAATTTGCAAAGCCACACAAGCAGTGCAGGGAAACACTTAGCAAAGCCACAAAGGTGATGCTCAATAACACTGTAGTTGCATATGCATATAAACACTAGCTAGACCCTTAAGGTACTAGCATCTCCTGACAATAGCAGACCATCCTTATATCACCCCCGATACAGACCATCATTCTAACCCTTCAATACACTAACTCATGTCAATATACAGAATGTAATAATCGATAATTCAACGAATAAATCGATGCTCAAAGAGTAATAAATACCGAGCATTAATGAGGATTTTAAATTAACGCTTAAGGTTCAAGAAAAGGTATTAGAAGCAAATAACGCATTCTCATAAAAAAAATATAACAGAGTCCAAAGAAATTCGATAGAAATTTTGAAAAATATATACGATGACAATTTGATGAATTGAGTTTCGGATAGAAATCCCTTACCTCGGTCTGAAGCTATGTTAAGCTAATCAACCTCACACACAAATCCCTCGAATTAACCTAAATAGGGCAAATCATCAATTAGTATACATTCTACGCAACGATGTTATATACTTGGTATTAACTTCTTAAACAGTTTTTCATCCCTGCTTTTGAAATAAGCTAACTATAAGCGTTCATCTATGACTACTAGAAATATTTCAAAAACAGATAACATATACTTGTATATACACTAGATGGATCGAAAGGTCACTTACATAATACTACGCATTTTCTTGATGCCAGAATCCTGTGCGATAATTGCTTGCTACACTTGACCAAAAGAACTGCCTAGTCTATTCGAAGCTCCTCTTGAACTAGCAAATAATATACGTGCCCGTCTCCACTTCTTCGAAACTCACTTAGAGTAAATCCTGCCATTTTTCCTCAATTTCTTTCATTCTCCGTCTATCCGTATGCATCTGACTCCATCCGGCTTTTCTAACTCTCTTACTCACTCTCTTGAACTCTACGAGACAATTACTAACACACCTCATCGTCTCGACAACCCGTTTTAATACACCCTCCCTTTCTTTGTTCACGTCTCTTTCTCTTACAAACAAGCACACAAACCCACAACACAAGACACACATGTAACCATAACACTCATAGGATAAAAAAGTAAAATACACAAAGTACATGCGTAATGCATACCTATACAAGCATAGGGCACGCATAAGCATGATACCACTACATCCGCCACCGAGAATGAAAGTTTTCCAAAGTACTCCCCTAACGGCCTATATGACCAAAAATAATTTCACAATACTTCAAAGATCATCTATATATGTATTAGGCTAAAATCAGGCTAAAAAGTCCTTTGAAAATATTATTTTATTCCAAAAACTCCATCTAGCTCTTAACGGCGCACAAGGCGACCAAAATCGCTACACATGATAACAGATAATGAAAATTCTTGAAACTTTAGACACTAAAACATTTCAATGGTAAAAAGGTCACAATGAAATTTTTAGAAAAAAATAATAATGATAATAATCGAATCTGCTATCTTTAATAAATCAAGAATAATATTTTTAGATGAAGTGACTTCATGCTTTTCGAGGACACTGAAAAATGCAAGAAAATTATAGATCATAGATATTGCAAAAATAACGAGGGTTAAAGTTTGACACTTAGCCAAAATCATAGCGGAAATAACTTTTAAAAATAGAAATTTGGACAGTAAGAAAATGATGGCCCTTTAGCCATACTTTCATCTTCTACCTCAGGAATTCTCATCTCCAAACCATCTGTACACACATTTATACCCATTTGCCTGGAACAACCGCACACACGCTATTTCAAACACCATAACACATGCACAGAAACCACAACTTGACCACAAATGCACACACTCTGAACACTGTCTTACACAAACACACCACAACACAAAGCCCTCTGCAAGCAGACCACCTGTGCCCACAAACCTCTGTGCACACACACACCTTCTTTACACAGGCCATTTCGCCACGCAAACCCATGAACACATGCTCATGCGGACACATTTGCACTGCCTAGTCGCACACTACATACATCATGCAATCAACAAATCACTCACGCGCAAATCACAACATCCAGCATACCCACAAAGCTGCTCAGCACCCAATTAACGCACACCCACCAAAATAGTCACGCATTAACCACTCACTTTCATCCTTTCTGGCCACCACAAGCATGCCTCTAAACCACCACTGCATAGCCACCAACAACACAAGCACACAGCCAAAAATCCATTTTACCAAAAATCAGCCCCAACACTATTGTACTGTGACTGGGGCTCCTAGCGTGATCATGAAAGGCAGGCAGAGAAGAAGGTGTGGCGGTTGGTGTTGGCGATGAAGGTGCGTTTTAGGGGCCAACTTGGGCAGTATGCCACGGCGGCGGCTCCTCGCGTCTGCGGTGGCGAACGGCCACCAAAGCTCTGCCACAACAAGGGTTGGGTGGTTGCTCCGAAACCACCTTTGCCGGTCAGGTGTCCCGTTGCGTGAATTTCCACCGGTTTCAGCCTATAATTGGTCCCACATGCACACGAACACACCTGCAAAGCACACACCTAACTTCGCCCACCGATCATCTCCACCGCCGACCCTGTCACTGACGGCATCCATCTGTAGGACTGGCATTTGACCGGTGGTCGTCTCTTCGATCGGGGTTATGGTCGGCCAGATCTAAGTACCAATCGATGGTGAAATGGCGCGATAATTACGGCACGGCAGTCACGGCATCCGGTGAAAGCGCGACTGAATTTGGCCGCCGGTGACTGGGTGTGGCCGGCGATGGCGATCCCTGATGGCTTGACAGTGGCTGGTTGACCGGAGATGGCGCCGGCGTTGATGGAGAGTTAGGGCCGGCGCCTCTCTGCCTAGCCCTCTTCTTTCTCTCTGTTTCTCTTTAAAATATTCATCCTTGTTTTAAAATATTCATCCTTTTTTTATATTATTATAACTACTTATATCTATGTTAATCTAATAATCAGAACGTGGTTATAAATTTCAAAGCCACCTCTTAAACTATCATTTATTTTTCTATTGAACTCATTTTTTTTTATCTGTAACTAACGATTATTTTCAATGATTGCTAATAATATTTCTCATGCACCTCATCGTTAAATACTCCAAAGAACACCACTTATATAATCTGCAGCGAAAAAATAAATAAACGTATTACTATAATTTACCATATAACTAGCTACATCATTGTTAGTTATAATCATAAAAATATTCGCTAATAGTCTTAAATGATACTGCTTATAATAATTGTCACTAAAGATATTAAAATAATCACTTCGAAAAACTACTACTAAGTTAGAGAGTTAATTCATGGGAACAAACCTAGACCTAGGTTTTGTGGTGTTACACAAGATATGTGTGTGTGTGTGTGTGTGATATCTATATGTTCAACTAGGGTTTTTATTTTTATTTTTTTTAACTTTTGTGATGAATTTATGTGTTGTTCTTTTGTTGAAACACTAGACAAGTATGTCGGGTTATAATTTTTCTTTGTTATGCGAGTAATGGCCATAATTTTTTTATTTCGACTATTAGTTTGTTTACGATTTTAGATATTAGAATGTGTCTAAGCAAATAAAATACTTGAGAACAAGCTTTTAGGTGCTCAAGTCAATTCAATTGAAATGCAATGTTCTTGTGATCTACTTTGAAGATGATTCGCCACTCCGTCTCGAGCAGCGCGGAGACATTAAGAAGCTCGGTTGCCTAATTACTCGTGAGCTGGCCTTTCTACAAATCAAAAGGTCCAAATCACAAGGGGTACTTGTTGTTACGAAATTTTATTATTTAAAAAAAAAGATTATTGTCACCAGACCAACCAGTTCCTTGTTGATGGGCTAATAGCAAAAGCCCATGAGTCGAAGTCATGCAACCACACACATGTGCTGGGTGCTTCGTCAAGTTTTTGGTGCATCCCCTGTTTGCGAGTTTTTTGTAGGAGAGAAAAGAAAGGAAAAAAAAAAAGAAAAAGAGGAAAGTTTTGACATCTTTTGTCTCTAGATTTTTCCTCCCAAAATTGAAAAGAAACGGAGAGAAAGGAAACTCTCATAAGTAATACTTTAATAACGCTTATATTACCCTTGAGATTATAATGACTCAATTTTTAATAACTTTTAACTTCTAGAGTATTTTACAAAAAACCTATCATACCATTTATTACAAACAAACAGAAGATCAATTTGTGTTTTTTCAATAGCTAGTTTGTGTGTTTTTTATTGTGGCACTAACCGGTAAAAACTTATCACGTTATTATGATATAAACTTTCTGTTTTGTCCTTGATGACCAGTTTTTTCTTCGTTTGCATTATGTTCTTAGTTAAAATCATACTTTAAAGTCTTTATTTGGATTAACATACTATTGTATAAGGGTATGTAAGTAATGTTGTATCATTTCTTTTCTTTTCTTTTGAACTTACAAACAAAAGAAATGAATGATATTTTTTTCTCTCTCTCTCTCTCGAGCTCACAAACAAGAGGAAGGAAAACTGTATTCCCTTCTCTTCATTTCTCTTCTCTTCTCTCCCCTTCCTTTTTTTTTTCTTTTCCCTCATTTCAAAACTCGCAAACAGATGTGTTGGTTAGTATTTCAAACGCAATTTCACCTAGGTCCTATTTGTTTTACGAAAAATATTTTCTATACTTCTTGGTGTTTGACGTGTTTATTGAAAAACATTTTACTGAAAACGTTTACGTGCCATAGAAAAACAAGTCAAACATTTCGGAAAACGATTTACCAAAATAAAAACCGTAAGTCATTTTCCAAAATGAACTCCCGTCACTTTTCTCCCTTCTGCCTAACTTCATCGCTCTCCACGCTTCTGCCTACTCCACCAGTGCCACTGCCACTGCCACTGCCACCCTCGCCTGCGCCGCCACCGTTTCCGCCGCCTCTGGGTTTGTCCAATCTAGTTATGCCACTATTTTTGATCTTCTTCTTCACTATCTTTTTTTATTTTGTTCTTCAATTATGGCGTGGCTTTTGACATGCCTGAACCCCTCCAATCTATTAACACCTCTTCAATTCATTAAGCTTTTACTCCAATTTTGGTTTAATATCTTGTGAATGATCTCATTCATTTGTTAATTGGACTAGAAATAGATTTGGGTTCTTGTCATTAGTTTCATGTTATCTTTTGTAAGTTCATTGCTGTGATATAGCTTATGGTGTCCCTTTATTGCTATGTTTTGATGTTGCCAATTAAGATTCCGAGATGCCATTGTTGTAAAATTTGGCTTTGTCTAACCTGAAAGGTGATGGCTCTCCTCCTTTGGTCATCCCATGTCGTTTATTAGGTGGCTACTGGTATTTTTATCCCAAGAATGCCTAATTTTTGGACTGCATCGTCTCTTTGTTATTAGAGGCAATTACATCCATTGATGATTACCCGCACACTAGGTTGACACAGGGCATCAGGCCTTGGAGCGTATTAATGGGAGAGTTATAGTGATGTTTATGTTGCCATTTCAAGGGAGAGCTTGGAGCCACTTCTTTTATGTAAACTCACCGATAAGTGATACACTGCTAGGATACGGTTAACATATAAAATGTAGTGAATATATTAATTTCCTTTTCCCTGGGGTGGTTTTGTTTTGTTTTTTTTTTTCTGTTTCTGCTTTTGTTTTTGTTTTGGGGGGTGGGGGTGTTGGGTTCTAGGAATGTATAACATATATTTGATCCTTAACTTTCTCATTCTGCGTGCCAGTTCCATAAGTTAATCCTTTCTGGTAGAGTGGAGCAATTTCGCAGTTATTACATGAGCAGAAGTATCATTTGAAGTTTAATTGATAGCGTAGAGATTACTGACGGAATGGATAATAGTAATTAAGGAGGAAGTTGTTTGCACAAGTCAAGATGGCCACCACATGCTAAAATCACTTATAAAATAGGTGTTGTGCATGTGGTAAGAAGTGAGAATTACAATATGTCAAGCACCAAGTAGATACTTACTGGTATAGACAAAAGAGATAGTAATCTAGAAGAGAACTAAGGAGTGGAATGAATTTTCATGTAGTTCACATGATTTACCATGCAGTTCGTCTCTTTCCCTCTTCACTTTCTCTTTCTCTTTACCCCTATCACTTTCCCACTAGGTAGCACGGACACGGACACGGTGTCGGACATCGACACCGACGGGGACACCGGACACTGCAATTTTTAAAAAATTATATTTTGGATACCGCAGGACACCTCTATTTTTTAATATATTTTTATTTTATATATATATGGGGGCCGATCCACACCCACCGGTGGAGAAATAACAATTTCTCCACCGAACCGCGGGTAAGAGCAACGGTTGGGAAAAAGTTGCACTGGCACTGCATTAATGGCAAAAAAGGCATGAGAAAATGGTGAGAAAATGGCGAGAAAATGGGGAAAAGGAGAAAAAGGACACCAACCGCATGAAGAAGCAGCGGTTGGCATTAATACCCTGCCACGTGGCGTCCCCCCACCCCTGCCACGTGGCCCAACCCCATGGGGCCCTGCCACGTGGCGTCCCCCACCCTTGCCACGTGGCCCAACCGCTTATACAACCCGCGGTTGGGGCATGGACCCTGCCACGTGGCGTCCCCCACCCATGCCACGTGCCCCAACCGCGGGTTGTATACGCGGTTGGGGCGATGGCCCCTACCACGTGGTGTCCCCCACCCATGCCACGTGGCCCAACCGCGGGTTGTATACGCGGTTGGGGCGATGGCCCCTGCCACGTGGCGTCCCCCCACCCCTGCCACGTGGCCCAACCGCTTATACAACCCGCGGTTGGGGCACGTGGCGGCCCCTCCCTTTGCCACGTGGCCCAACCGCATAAACAACCCGCGGTTGGGGGCGATGGCCCTGCCACGTGGCGCCCCCGGGTGATGCCCCCCTCCCCCATGATGCCCCACGTGTTGTCCTTCTGCCAATTTTTTTTTTTGCCGCAGCCTTTGACCGCTCAATCACGGGTTTTTTTTCTGTCTTTTTTCTTCTCTCTTCCTCACTTTTTTCTGTCTTTTTTCTTCTCTCTTCCTCACTTTTCTCTCTTTATAATCCCCTCCCCCGAACCCTTCTTCTGCACTCTATCATCTTTACCAACTTCCTTCGTACTTCATATCTCACCTACATAATCTCCACAACAATACAAACCAAAAAATTTTACGCTAGAAGATCGGTGGATAACCGCTAGAAGATCGGTAGATTTTTCTTTAAATACATCAAGTCACAACAAGTAAGTATTTTGAATTTCCTTATAATTCCTAGGGTGTAACACTATGACTATGTGTGTTTAATGTGAATACGAAACGTAATTGTCGCTAAAGGTGAAAACTTAATTAGACAGTTTTTTCACGAATTTATAAAAAATAGCTAGAGCGTGATTTTGCCAAAGTACAAAACAGAGACCCTAGGTATTTTCAAAATATCTGTATCAGGTAAAAATTTCAGATTTTTCCAAAGACTGTAAAGGGGCTAGTTGATATGGGGAACCGTGTAACTTCGCAGTCTAATTTAAAATACCAAGCTAGCGCGATTTCGTGCAAAACTTTTATGAGAACCCTAGGACGTTGGGAAGTTCCATTCCCCAGGAATTCGCGCCATTCCGAAGCCGTTAGCTATTTTTTTGGCCGAACGGGCCTTAAAGCGCTCGATCCGGACACCGGTTCGCGATTTTTGCGCGAAAGATCCGTAAAATACTTTTTAGATCAAGAATTAACTCAGGAGGCGTAAAATAGAATTTTAAGGCTATTTGATATTTTTCCTGATGCCAGGGGCATTTTGGTAATTTGCCACCCCGCGAGGGGTGTTTTGGTAATTTTCCCGCGCCAAGTTTTTCAAACGACTTTTTAGTCCAGAAATGTAAGTAAACCACCTGAAATGTTGTTTTGAAGCTGGTTCGGGGGCGTTGGGGTGATAGTTAACCCCCAGGGGCATTTCGGTAATTTACCGCTCTTCGGGGGCTATTTTGCTGGGAAGGATCCAGCTTAAAATTCATACCTTAAAATAACTTTTAGTTCAGGAAAGGGTGTGAGACACCCGAAAACTTATTTTGTTCCGGATGTTCTGAACCTTGTGACGCACTGGCGATGACTGCCAGGGGGTATTTTGCATAAGTAGCGGGTGTTTTGGTAACTTTCCCCCTTTAAAATTTTTCCTGATATATTTGGTATATAATTGACGTGACCCATTTAAAAACTTGACTTTAAAGCGGTTTTGAGGTGTTGGGGGTGTAGGGGCCATCGGGGGGTATATTGCTATATAACCACGTTGGCGCTAAATTCAGTGGAAACTAGCGTAATTAAGCGTTCGAAGTGGTGGGAAGTGAGGATTTGTTTTAATACATTGAAATAATGACTATTGCTAATGTGCTGGTAAGCTAGGTTAAAGATCCAGTTATAGTTTTGGAATGTAAATATTATGGACGCTAAGTTGGTTTATAATTATATTTTGTTCTTAGAGGTATGAATTTCAGCCGTGGACCTCATGATACATCAATCCTATACGATGACGATGACCACGTCGCGAGGCACGTATTTGACGGTGTCGATAGGGGTGTTTTGGAAACAATTCAAAGCACAAGGCACCTTGAAGAGTGGGTACTAAACGAGGAACAAATACAGCTATTACACCGTCAAAATTTAACCATGTTCACCGATTGCGGGAAATGGTCTCGACACGACGATTGCCTTATATCCGCTCTAGTTGAACGATGGAGGAGCGAGACGAACTCATTTCACTTCCGGTTTGGTGAAATGACTGTTACGTTAGAGGACGTCGGATATATTTTAAGCTTAACATGTATCCCACTCATTTTGTGGAATTAACGGTGAGAGAATTCACATAATGGAGGCGAGGTGGCGGCAGGAGTAAGTGGAAACCAGGTCGAAACGTGTTAGGCATGATGAACGCAGACTATCAATGTCCCGCTGCTGATGCGAACCTTATCATGATACCTTGTCATCATGCAAACCACTGGTTCCTATTAGTTCTCCATCCAGCGTTCAGAACAGTTCACATATACGATAGCCTAAGGGAGGACGAGCCTGGACAGCTGCTGGCACAGATGTACAACGAGTACATCACTTTAGTGGTTAGTTTTTATTTTTTGACCTTGGCTCATAGTATATTGTTCTTGTTTCATAGGCTTGATTCTCGTTTTTATTGTTGGATGCAGACTACTGTCCTCTCGCTAGCGTACGAACGGCCACAGGGGGACCCTTGGACGGTCGTGATGATAAAGGACCGACCAAAGCAATATAACGGTCACGATTGCGGGATTTACGTCCTCAAGTACATGGACTACATTGCTCGCTCGGAAGTGCTCAAACACTCCTCGTGGACTAGGAAGGATGCCTTGACGTTTAGGTATAGGATAGCCTGGGAGCTGAAAAAGAATGAAGCTAGACGCCTTCATTACCATTATCCTGACGTGCGTGGCTAGCTGCTGTGATGTTACAAAAAACTGTACCAAAAAGAAATGTACATAATTTTTCGCATGCTATGAATTTAGCGCTAAAATGTGCACGAATATACCTTTCATATGACGCATTCGAAAAAATTACGCGTCTCGCTTTTCGCCGAAATTCATAGAAATGGGCTAACTAGTGTGCATGAGGTGCAATGAGAGAAAAAAAAAGTGACAAAAAAATTGTAACTTTTTTCGGAAGCTATTAATTGGGCCTTAAAGTGTGGCTGAATAGGCCCTTCCTAGGAAAACCCAAAAAATAATGTGTCCCGTTTTTCGCCGAAATTCTTACAAACGGGCTAACTAGCGTGCCTGAGGTGCAATGAGCGAAAAAAAAGTGACAAAAAAAATTATAACTTTTTTCGGAAGCTATCAATTGGGGCCTAAAGTGTGCCCGAATAGGCCCTTCCTAGGAAAACCCAAAAAATAATGTGTCTTGTTTTTCGCCGAAATTCTTACAAATGGGCTAACTAGCGTGCCTGAGGTGCAATGAGCGAAAAAAAACGTGACAAAAAAAATTACAACTTTTTTCGGAAACGGGATTTTAAGCTTCCTGAATTCACTCTTTAAAATAACTTTTCAGGTGTCTCACACCCTTTCATGAACTAAAATTTATTTTAAGCACAAATTTGTGTAATGTAAAATTAGCAAAATAGCCCCCGATGAGCGGCAAATTACCGAAATTCCCCCGGGGGTTCATTATCACCCCAACGCCCCATATGGCGGCTACACCACCGGCAGTCTCAAAACCGCTTTGCTTACTACTTTTTAAATGTATCACATCAATTATATACCAAATATTTCCTCCGAAGATTTTAAAGGGGATGCGTTAACAAAAATTACCCCGCTACGTATGCAAAACACCCCCTGGCAGCCATCGCCCCAGCAAACATCTCAGAACAACTGGAACAAAATAACTTTCCGGGTGTCTTACACCCTTATCCTATAACTAAAAATCATTTGGGAAATTTTTCAAGCTGGTTCAGTTAGCAAAATAGCCCCCGTCATTGCGGGCAAATTACCGAAATGCCCCCGGGGGTTCATTGTCACCCTAACGCCCATCAAACCAGCTTCAAAATAACCTTTTAGATGTTTTACTTACATTTCTGGACTGAAAAACTTGACACCGTAAAATTAGCAAAACACCCCTCACGGGGTGGCAAATTACCAAAATGCCCCTGGCATCAGAACGATCTCAAAAGTGCATTGAAATGTTATTTTAAGCTTCCCGAATTCATTCTTGATCTAAAAAGTATTCTACGGACTTTTCGCCCAAAAATCCCGAACCGGTGTCCGAATCGAGCGCTTAAAAGCCCGTTCGGCCAAAAAATTAGCTAACGGCTTCGGAATGGCCCGAATTCCTTGGGAATGGAACTTCCCAACACCCTAGGGTTCTCATAAAAGTTTCGCACGAAATCGCGCTGGCTTGATATTTTAAATTACACTGCAACGTTACAAGGATCCCCGTATCAGTTAACCCCTTTGCCCCGCTACGTATGCAAAACACCCCCTGACAGCCATCGCCCCAACAAACATCTCAGAACAACTGGAACAAAATAACTTTCCGGGTGTCTTACACCCCTATCCTATAACTAAAAATCATTCGGGAAATTTTTCAAGCTGGTTCAGTTAGCAAAATAGCCCCCGATGAGCGGCAAATTACCGAAATGCCCCCGAGGGTTCATTGTCACCCTGACGCCCATCAAACCAGCTTCAAAACAACCTTTCAGATGTTTTACTTACATTTCTGGACTGAAAAACTTGACACCATAAAATTACCAAAACACCCCTCGCGGGTGGCAAATTACCAAAATGCCCCTGGCATGAGAAAATATCAAAAGTGATTTAAAAAGCTATTTTAAAGCTTCCTGAGTTCATTCTTAATCTAAAAAGTATTTTACGGATTTTTCGCCTAAAAATCCCGAACCGGTGTCCGGATCGAGCGCTTAAAAGCCCGTTCGGCCAAAAAATTAGCTAACGGCTTCGGAATGGCCCGAATTCCTTGGGAATGGAACTTCCCAACATCCTAGGGTTCTCATAAAAGTTTCGTGCGAAATCGCGCTGGCCTGATATTTTAAATTACACTGCAAAGTTACAAGGTTGCGCGTATCAGTTAACCCCTTTCCAGTCTTTGAAAAAATCTGAAATTTTTACCTGATATAGATCTTTTGAAAATAACTAGGGTCTCTGGTTTGCACTTTGGCAAAATCTAGCTCTAGCTATTTTTTATAAATTTATGAAAAATTCTATAATAATAATAAAAAGGACATGAAAGGATATTATAATAATAATAATAATAAGGACATGAAGGAAAATGAAGAAAACCCAACCGCCACACTTAGTGGCGGTTGGTATCATTGCAAATTTATTTTTTTTCTGTCGCTAAATGTGAAAACTTAATTAGACAATTTTTAACGAATTTATAAAAAATAGCTAGAGCTAGATTTTGCCAAATTGCAAAAAAGAGACTATAGTTATTTTTAAAAGATCTATATCAGGGAAAAATTTCAGATTTTTCCAAAAACTGGAAAGGGGTTAACTGAAACGGGGAACCTTGTAACTTTGCAGTATAATTTAAAATATCAAGCTAGCGCGATTTCGTGCGAAACTTTTATGAGAACCCTAGGACATTGGGAAGTTTCATTTTCCAGGATTTTGGGCCATTCTGAAATTGTTAGCTAATTTTTTGGCCGAACGGTGCAATTTTTTGGGAAATAGACCTAAAAAAATTAGCCCGTTCGGCCAAACAATTAGCTAACGACTTCGGAATGGCCCGAAATCCTGGAAAATAGAACTTCCTAACATCCTAGGGTTCTCATAAAAGTTTCGCACGAAATCGCGCTAGCTTGATATTTTAAATTATACTGCAAAGTTACAAGGTTCCCCATTTCAGTTAACCCCTTTCCAGTTTTTGGAAAAATCTGAAATTTTTCCCTAATATAGATCTTTTAAAAATAACTACGGTCTCTTTTTTGCAATTTGGCAAGATCTAGCTCTAGCTATTTTTTATAAATTCGTGAAAAATTGTCTAATTAAGTTTTCACTTTTAGCGAAAGAAAAAAAAAATTTGCAATGATACCAACCGCCACTAAGTGTGGCGGTTGGGGTTTTCTCCATTGTCCTTCATGTCCTTTTTATTATTATTTAATATATATGTGTCCTTTAAATGTCCTTTTTATTATTATTATAATATATATGTGTCCTTTTTTTAAAAAAAATGCAACTTGGCAAATAATTCCCAACCGCATGTAGGGGTTGCGGTTGGGCATTAATGCCAACCGCAACTCCCACACGCGGTTGGGCATTATGCCCATTTTCTCGCAAGATTTTCATTTTCTCGCGATATTTTGGTGAATTTCTCGTGCCATTTTGGTCCTTTTTGGTCTTTTTCGTCCTTTTTTCCGTCCACGTGGCCAACCGCTGCTCTTACCTGCGGTTCGGTGGGAAAATTGTTATTTTTCCACCGGTAGATGTGGATCGGCCCCCTAAGTTTTATATGCACATGAGAGACAAAATTAATTATTCGGGTAAAAATGCAAAAACACCCCCACTCCTCACCCACCCACCCACCCACCCACACAAGGCTTCATCAATTAATGCATTTAACTCGAAATAAAAAACTTCTGCCAGGTCTCTATCCTGGAAAGCCCATATAACCATATGCAATTGAAACTTACTCCTTTCATCACCAACCATAAAACATACATGCATGGCCTTTTACAGAAGGTATGAGAAGTGCAATAGTTCAGAAGAGCCTAGGGTTATAGATATGTGTGCTTGGTGTGCCAAGTAAACAAAAATATAACTCTTACTCAATTGAACGATTATACTGGGCACTATATCGTTCTATCCATTCGCATGTTAAGTCAAGCAAAAAAGTGAAATAAATATGCACGCTAACATACCTAGAATAATAATCATCTTCAATCCACAAAAAATATGACTCACACATGCCAAGCATATATTTAAAAAAAAAGCAAAAATATATTCTAATGCACGAAAAACAAATCTTCTCACTTTTTTTTAATTTTGTTTAGTTATCATATATAAATTCAAAATAATAAAATAGAAGGGTAAAATAGTGAATAAAAAATACGATAAAATAAAACAAAAATCACAAGACTTCACGCGCCGCGCGTGTGAAATGGAGACCACCAACATGATCCCACGTACCGGCTAGCCTCCTCTTTTCTATTTAGCCAAAACAGTAGATTCACTCGCTCACGGTGGCGTGTGATGTACACATGCCGCCTTAGATGCGGTCTCCAGTAGCGTGGTTTGGGTAGTTCCCTTTGTTTTTTATTTTGAAACTATTGGTAAGCTTAAATTCAGGTTTTAGTCGTAATATGCACGGTGTGTCTCAATAACGAAAGGAGCGAGAGTGGGGAAAAATGTTTAGAAAAAAAAAAATCTTCCTCTCAAAAAAATTTCAGATTCGACTCATGAACCCTAGATTTTCAAAAAAATCATAACTCACACAATTTAAAACAAATTTCGATGGATCTTATACCGTTGGAAAGCTAATTCAGTGTAAATTATAATGGTATCACCAAATATCATAAATCAAATTGAGTAAAATAGAACTCAAGCAAAAGAATGCAAGTTTATAACTAAGATTTGCAATATCTCCATAATTATAAATCTGTTGTTGCTCAAAATTTGCAGATACGATCAACGAATCATATAGAATAACATATGTGAAAACCAATTTCTAAATATACATGAACCTAAACATGCCATTTACTTGTAATCTAGCTTTCATAGATATAAAATTTGAAACACATGCTTTCTAATCACGGAAACAACAATAATGGCTCTTATACCAATGTAAAAGAAAGCCAACAAGTTCAGATTGCAGAAGCATACCCGTTGAAATTCATCGCAAAACGAGTCCAGGATTAAACTTATTGCTTAACGTGAATTTCTCTACCCACGGTAGAATCGGTTACGTGCCCGAGCCGATCCATATCCCACCATACAAAGGTATATCCTTCATCGACTAGTGCAAGAGTATGTATCTATCTTTTTTCTGCAGAGAATAACTCGCACCCTTTTTCTTTCTCTTTCCCTTTTTCTTTTTAGCATTAAGTTCCATGGGTTTAATTCTCTTTATGAGAGACTTGTTCTGCTTGAAAACGTTTTGGTTTTCAGTTTTTTCTCCAGTTTTGTAATCTGGAGAAAAAAAATGCGTTTGGCACATAATTTTCGTTTTTTCCCCTACAAATTTAAAAACCTGTTTTTAAAAAACAAGGTTGTTTTTGAAAACTCTCATTTTGGAGTTTTGAGTTTCTAGTTTTGACTTTTATTTTGAGACACCCCCCCACCCCCTAATGCCATAGCCACCGCCTGCCATCGGTAACCGCCACACCCCACCACCACCGCCACAATTACTATAAAAAAAAACTCAAAATAAAAACGGAGTAATCAAACACTCAAAATAAAAATTAGGTAATCAAACACCCATTTGTTTTTGTAAAAATTAAAAACTAAACTGGTTTTGATTTTTATTTTCTTGAAAATAAAAAATCAAAACTGAAAGTAATTTCAAACGCTAACTTAATGTGCTCCCTTTATTTTGGAAGTTACAACGCATAGACTTCCCACATTGGGATTAGGGAAGACCAAAAGGTCTTGGGTCAAGCTCGTCATTGACTTTCCCGCTCCAACCCGAATTACCGACAAATCTCTGTGCAAAGGATGTAAGGTTTACAAGGCAACGGTTTTCTTGTTGTTGGAAGCTTACTGCTTTGTACAGGAGACCAGGCTTCCCATTATCAACTTAATTATCACCCTTGTCCACACCATTGGTGATTCAATGATGAGAATAAGTTTGGTATCAATGTGGATACAATGGACTCTGGCAAACCCCATTTCAGGCTCCTAGTTGTCAAGGAAGCCAGCCAATGGTCAACAATTAACATTGATGTGCACAAGTGACAGCCGACTATAACTGCCAATCATTTGATTACTCTATTTCGGCCATGTTGTCCATGTCCTCACTCTATAAATATGAACTCTGGTTCTCCCATTTTCTCACACTAAAATTATTTGCAATCCTTTCGAGTCCTGAGCTCTTCTTCTAATTCTTTTCTTGTGACTAGTATCAAATACCGAAATCATCATGGTTGCCATCACCTATTATATGGAAGTCATCTCCGCAATCTCTGCTGCTAGAATGTTCAAGGCCTTTGTTCTTGACGCTGATAACCTCATCCCTAAGATCTTACCAGCGGCTATCAAGGGTGTTGAAATCATTGAAGGAGATGGAGGAGTAGGAAGCGTTAAACTTATCACATTCGGAGAACGTTAGTTTTTATTACGAATACAAATTGCAACTTGTCATACTTGATTACTTTAAGAAGAATCTTGATAGTGTTGCTTAAGCGCATAAGAACTATCGATAATCGTTGCCTTGATACACACTCCAGTGTAGTTGATAGACTAACATTATATTCGCTTTATTATACTTCTCAGGAACAAGTCAATTGAAGAGCATGAAGCATCATATTGATGGACTTGACAAGGAAAACTTTACGTACAGTTATACCTTGATCCAACGTAACGTACTGCATAAAAATCGTACCCTCTGCTAATGGAGGATCTGTTTACAAGAATCGAAGCATATATCACACTAAAAGAGATGCTCAAATCACTGACGAAGAGATTAAGGCCGGCAAAGAAAAGGCCATGGGAATATTCAAGGCTGTTGAGGCTTACCTTCAAGCAAATCCTGATGCCTACAACTAATTTGATGACTATGCAATGAGCATTGAAAGTGTAAGAGCAAGTTTGGATATGCCATTTTTGTTTCTATTTTTGTTTTTTCTCTTCGGCATTTTTGTCTTTGGCGATTTTGGCTACTGAACTTTAATATACCTTAAAGCTTCATGTTATCACTTCTTTTTTGTAATAAAGCATCAATCTTTAAGGTTGTCAGCTTTCTGATTGTCAAAGTTATTTTGTGGGCTACAACAATGGATGTGTATAGTCATTGTGATTCTTCTAATATATGATGCAAAGCAGACACACGAGCTCATTTTTATACTCTTTTGCCAATAAAGACGGATTATCGTTAAAAAAAAAAATTTTCCTAGTGTTGGTATTCTCACTACGCTAACAGAGTTTGGGCGCTCGAATTGCAACATTTTTTTGGGTACTCGAGCAAAAAGGAAAGTCCGAGTGCCAAATTTATACAGTATGATTTTTTGCCGAAGGCGGGTGAGAAAAATAAGAGGTACAACTACTATGAGTTTGTAATAAGGCGGGTAAGAAAATGCAGAATCCTATGTACTGAACTGCAAAACAGAAGACAGAACAATTTCTCCATTCAACTAAACAAGACTGCTTTGATCCCATGATCATACCTCCGTCTCAACGTAAAGCCAAATCCAAACTACCCACATTTGCAATTCCCCTCTACAAATTCAACAATCGCACACCTCAATCGTACCACACCTTTTGCTCTCGCAGACCCCCCACCAATCCTCGCCATGAAAGGCCTGACATACCTTTCGTCACCCACATCAAAAAAACCCAAGACCCAGATGAAGCCCTCTCTTTGTTCCATAAGTACCACCAAATGGGCTCTAAACACGACTACCCATCTTACTCTTCCCTCATCTACAAGCTCGCCCGCGCTCGCAACTTCGAGCCCATCGAAACCCTCCTCCATTCCATCAGGACGTACAATGTTCGATGCAGAGAGTCCCTCTTTGTTGCACTGATACAGCACTACGGAAAATCCAACCTTCCCCGCAAGGCAATTGAACTGTTTAGCACTATGCGCTCCTATAACTGTACACGTACGTTACAGTCCTTTAATACGCTCTTGAATGTACTCGTTGACAGTGGCATGTTTGATGAAGCGATTGAGATGTTTAAGGGGTGTTCTAAAATGGGTTTTCGTCCGAATTCGGTTTCCTTTAACGTTATGATCAAAGGGTGGCTTGAGAAGGGGGAATGGAGAGAGCTCGCCAGGTGTTTGATGAAATGCTTGAGAGAGAGGTGGAACCAAGCGTCGTGACTTATAACTGTCAGATTGGGTTTTTGTGTAAGAACGGAGAGATTGACAAGGCTAAGGGTTTGTTTGCGGAGATGGTGCGGAAAGGGAAGCACCCGAATGCGGTTACCTTTGCGTTGTTGATGGAGGGTTATTGCAACTTGGGTAAGTATAAGGAGGCGAAGAAGATGATGTTCGATATGGAATATCAAGGGTGTAATGTGCGCCTTGTGAATTATGGTGTGTTGATGAGCGACCTTGGTAGGAGGGGAAAGATTGATGAAGCTAAGGATTTGATTCTCGAGATGAAAAAGAGGCGCTTTAAGCCAGATACTGTGATGTACAATATAATGATTAATTATCTATGTAAGGAAGGTAGAACTGCTGAAGCTTATAAAGTATTGGTTGAGATGCAGGTGGGAGGTTGCGAGCCAAATGCAGCCACATATAGGATGATTGTTGATGGATTTTGTAGCCTTGGGGAATATGAGGACGGTTTGAAGGTGCTGAATGCAATGCTGATGAGTAGGCACTGTCCACGTCTCGAAACCTTTTGTTGTTTGATTGTGGGTTTAATTGGGAGCGGAAAGATAAATGATGCTTGCTTCATGTTAGAGGAGATGGAGAAGAGGAAGATGAGACTCGATCTGGAGTCGTGGAAAGCCTTAGTTAGGGATGCCTGTGGTGGTGATAGTGGTGTCACCGAGCTTGTGACGGAACTGGTGTCTGCCTATTAGCACATATGTAGATACTCGTGACGACTGATCAGGCAATTTGAACATACTTGCTAGTCTACAGGCCTGTGGAGCTCACTAAAGCATGTCTATTTGTGAAATATACAAAGACTAGTCACAGAAGCGATATTTTAGTGTTCCTGCTGTCATGGTGACCCACTCAATTCATGTCCCTCGCTGAATGCAATATAAAGCACCAGTAAGTTCAAACTGCGATCGTTGCTTGGAGCATTCAAGCATGCCTGTTTAATTACTGTATCGCTACCCAGTGGTCGGTTGGTCTTGGGTACCCATGCCTAAATCGCGGATAAATGGAAGAACGCAGATACGAGCAATGTAGTCGCGCCTGTCTAGCTCCTTTCTTTGGAGATTTTGCACTTTACTATCAAGAAAAGGACATGAAAGATACAGAATGTTCATGTTGCCTGTTCATGTCCCTGGAATTTCAATGGCGACAAATATCCATTTAATTGATAAGATCAAACGACTAAGGTGACAAAAATCTCTTTAAATAGAAAGTCAAAACTCAAATTACAGGTTTTCTAAATTTAAGTCTGCCATCTTGCCTATAAATGGAAGGCTTGGGTTAGAGTGAAGGACACACAGAATCTCCGCGATCAAAGCCTAAGCTTTGCCGAAACGTGTTGTGCTTCATTTAAAGAACAATACGCACTAACGTGGTGTCGTTCTTCGATCGAGCACTTCCAAGTCACAAAAATCGGTTTCTCTTTCGCCTCAAATCAAAGAAGAATTCGCCTTCAACATCAGTGATTCTACAAGTAAAGAATCGCCATACTTGTTCGGGATAAAGCTTCGAGCCCTCGAGCAAACGCCGCTTCGACGATCTTTCAACCGTGAAGATTGAGGAAGCCAAAATTCATGTTTTAAGTTCAAGCAGTTTCAGCCCTTGAATCGTGACCAAAGCAAAAGACCGAATAATATGATTTACATTTATTGTGTAAAAAATCATAGAGCGGTGTAAAATTGTTACTTAAAATCATTAAATTGAATTTTGTGCATTATTTCTTGTCTCGCAAATTTAGACACGAAATTTGTGTGTACAATTACATCTTCATTGCGATGTTGTTGCCATGGTCTTATGAATTTGATTGCAGAAATCTCGAGTTTTAGGCACTCATTTCATTTTTGATTTCTAGATATCTCCAAGTTGAGTTTGTTGCAGTGGTGAGAAAGTAAGTGAGAGGGTGGTTGCCATCATAATCTTCGTCATGTCGCCGTGTCGAAGCTCCATGATAATGCTTTGCTTTTAAGGTTTGAGATTGCGAAACTACACAAATTGAACTCTCATCAAGGGCTCCATTGGTGGCAAAGGGTTGGTATTAATGGACGTGGAAGCTTACATTGCACGGTGATGATGGAAGAAAATGTTTGAGTGGTGGTGATTAAGGGTATGGTTGGTTGATAAAAATGGAGGCAGGGGCAATGCTGAAGAAGAAGAGAATGAAGAGAAGGAAAAATTAAAGAAGCATAATGAAAGTAAGACAAGAAAAGATAATTTTAATGGATCGCTATTATAAGCTTATAAGGGTAAAATAGTCATTTTAAGTAGTTCTGTTAATTCTTTGGACGGAAAATGATTAGACCTACTCAATCATAAAGCAAATACGAATGGGACCTCTACGTCCCAAAGTTAATCAATGGGGTACTGAAGTGAGACTTGCGCGTAATTTGGTCGTGCGTTTTTAACCCTAGCATTTTTTATTTTGAACTCATCAATGAGTCTCCGATGAAGTTGCTGAGCAGGCAAAAGTAATTAGCTGGTTCTTTGCTAATTCTTGGAATTGTAAACACAAAAGTTGAATACACCTTTTTATAGGTGCATGCCTTCTTATTTTTAATCGGTTGTTCACCTGTGATTTCCAATGAGAGCGAGCCTCCTAAGGGTCTCTCCTTTCATATGCATTTGTTTAACATATTAGGAGGATGTGCGACACGATGTGGGCTTGGATTGAAAATAGTAAAGTGAGATAGAGTCTTGGAGCAACTTCTCGTGCTGCTTTTGCTTCGAGCTCGAACAGGAGAGAATGATGCCAGTGTGTGTCTGCGGCAGATTACACAATGTGTCAACTTATAGAAGAAAATATTGCCTATAACCCAGAGGATGTTAGCATTTTAGAAAAAATCCTAGTGAGCAAGGGAAAGTGAAAAGTGTTGGTTAAAGAAGGAAGTTGAGGTGTATGGGCAAATGACACGGAAGTTATGAGCGTTTGTGACAAAATCCTACTTTGACTCTGCTGGGACAAAAACACTAAGAAGAGTAAACTTGAAAAGTTTTTATTAATTTTTGCCCTTGTTGTATTTTCTTTGTATTTGATGGCATATATAATATGACATAACTGTAGTACCTGTGTTGTTATTTTCATACCTCACACGCGTGCATGTCTCACCCTAACCCACCCATTTGAGAGTGACACATTCGAGGCACTTGGTCCTCCTGGGCTCAAGGCGATCTCTCGATCAAGTTTTCAACTCCACGTGCCTAGTACTAAAGATTCCTCCTGATTTTTTGGTTTGGTAAAAGACTTGTATACGTGGTGGTGATCGTCCATTATTAACTTCCTAGTTACGGATGGGAGGTATATGGTACAGTCGAGCTGATGGAGTGACCTTACATTGGTGTTATAAGGAGAAAAACTCATAGCTGGACTATTAAGTGATCTCAAAGATGAAGTCTCATGTCAGTATCAAGATTTTCTTCTGTTCAAAGCACACATATTTCCTCTCCTAGTATGGGCTATTTATCTTTAAAAAAAAGCAGGAAGAAAGAAAGAAACGCTTGGCTAAAAACCCTAAGAAGGGCGGTCTAGGCAAAAGTTAGGATACCAAAAGAAGAAAGAAAGACCTTGAAAAAATGTAAGTTTACTGGAGTCTTCCTTGGAATAAGTATTCCTGATGATTGGAGCCTATCGATTGGCCACCACATACCATCCTGATTACCCTATAATATAATTTTATCACTTGCTAACCCTTTGTACTTAAACAGTTTAGCCTTTCTTTTTGGAAGCCTATATTTGTAACCTTGGTATAGGTACTTTCCTGGTGTGTGCCTATTCCCCGGTATTACTACTCGAAAAGGATCCTCTATCAAAGGAATCAAAGTTTTGAAGACAGAAGATGATCATTTGTTCGGTCTCAAAAAAAAAAGGGGGAAATGTTAAAGAAGAAAAGGAAGAAGAGAGAAAGAAAGAAAAAAAGTGAAATCGATACAGCTGAAGAATGATTATAAAAAATTCAGCATAGAATTGTCATGGATTGAGTACAAAAATAGATATTCAGTTGATACAATCTTTAACTACGTCCGATCTGATTCCCTTATAGGAGATACGTAGGCAGCTTAGTCATCTTCTAGGCTTAGTCTCTATGGGCATACATTAGGGGCTTTGGTTTCACATTTGGGTTTTAAAGCCTATTTACCATTCGTTTTTTAGCCCATACCCTGGCTTACATTGTGTCCCATATAAAGTCCTCCTTGAAATTATGCTCATTCAAGAGACAAAGGTTTTCCCACACTTTGAAGAGGTCAAAAAAAGGAATATATATATATATATATGTGTGTGTGTATATATATATATATATATATATATATATATATATATATATATATATACACACACACACACACACACACATACCCTGGCTTGCATTGTGTCCCATGTAAAGTCCTCCTTGAGGTTATGCTCATTCAAGAGACAAAGGTTTTCTCACACTTTGAGGAGGTCAAAAAAGGAATATATATATATATATATATATATATATATATATATATATATATATATATATATATATATATATATATATATATATATATATATATATATATATATATATATATATATATATATGGGAGCTGATCCGTTGAGAGCGCTAGCAAAATAGAAGATTTTGCTAGCCCGATCTGGCAGTCCATCCAGACAGTCCAGATCTTTTTTTTTCAAGTTGTCAGTCGTCCGCTACACTATATTGCCCCTCCTCCTTTGTCCACTATACTGTAAGGCGGATAACTTTTTCATCCTGACATGTAACAAGCAAAAAGTCGTCCACTACACTGTGTGGCGGAGGACTTTTTGCCTGACACAATTCCATTAATTTCTGTACCTTTATTTCTGCACACGTCAAAATTGTCGCCAATACTCTCCGCTACATAATATCGCGGACAGTATTGCCTATTCCCAAAACATTCTCAGCTTTTGCAGCACAATTTTCTTCTCCTTCAGACTCATTGGCTTCCATTTTCAGCTTCCTTCAAGCTTCGAGTAATACTTGCTTCAAGCTTCACTCAAGCAAGGTAAGTTTGTGAATTGTTAAGTTTTCTTTATGGATTGATTGGTAAAGTATAATTTTTTTGTTTGGACAAAAAAGCATAGATTTTTTGTGATGTTCTAGAAATTTGTCACTCTATTCATCAATTTGTGATGTTCTGGACATGATGTCACTCTAGATTTTTTGTGATGTTCTAGACATGATGTTCATCAAAAAGGTATAATTTGTTAACTGTAAGCAAATTCATTATAGTTAAATTCAATTTTTTTTAGGCTCGCTAACTTCGAAAAATTTATCATATTTAAATTCGAATTTTTTGAGATATGTTTGTTGTATTTTGGCATGATGAATTTGTCTATTTATCTTAGTAATTTTAATTTGTTATGTTCAGTAAATTAATAATTGTTAAATTGGAGACACTTTTGAGATTATGTAAATGGTATATTTGTCATCCTAAATTGGTCTATTCGCCAAAGTAATTCTGAGGTAATATTTTTAGTTAGAAATGCCATTTGATTGTTAAGCGTTATCTATTTCTACACAGGTCTTGTTTCACAATGTCTGATTTCGTGTCGAGCTCCAACACCCCTGTAGATGCTAGTGATCCGTATCTAGGACGAACGTTTCAAACATTGGAAGAAGCTGGAGAATGTTTTCGAGCGTATTCATTGAGGGTTGGTTTTGGCATTAGAATAAAGACTACAAGAACAAGCAACGTAACAAAAAAGATATGCTCTCGCTTATACGAGTGTCATAGGGGCAGAAACTCACTACAAAATGAGACACGCGTAGGCA
Source organism: Escallonia herrerae (assembly GCA_033070095.1). Classification (NCBI taxonomy): domain Eukaryota; kingdom Viridiplantae; phylum Streptophyta; class Magnoliopsida; order Escalloniales; family Escalloniaceae; genus Escallonia; species Escallonia herrerae. Next base: position 500,024 of record JAVXUP010000350.1, read on the forward strand.
ATGATGACAGTGATGACGAAATAGGATATTCGCGTAGAAGACGGGACTGCTTTGAGCGCACAAATTGCCAGGTCAAGATGTTCGTAAGCTATAAACCCAAGCAAGATCATTGGCTTATTACCAGCCTGGAACTGGCACACAATCACCCGTTAGTAACCCCTTCTAAGGTGAGTCAGATGCATCAACACAAGAAGATGGGTAAGGTCGCGAGGAGCCTAATTCACACAATGAGCAATGCGCAGATATGACCTACTGAGATTGTTAATGTTCTTGCTGAACAGGCTGGGGGAATTCAAAATTTAAACTTTAACACGACAGACGTTCGTAACGCGGTCCGAACCCATAGACGAGCCGCGTATGACCTCAATGATGCTCAATCCACAATGAGCCTATTGAAACGGATGCAGATGGAGGACCCGCAGTTTACCTTCGATTATAAACTTGACGACGAGCATCGAGTTAGTACAATTTTTTGGGTCGACGGTCGTTCGAGGCTAGCTTATAAGCATTTTGGGGATGTCGTGACTTTCGACACCACATACCGTACCAACAAGTACTCGATGCCGTTCGCTCCTTTCACGGGCGTCAATCATCATTATCACTCCATCCTGTTCGGGTTCGCCTTGTTAAGGGACGAGAGCGAGGGTTCTTTTGTATGGTTGTTTAGGACGTGGCTGGAAGCAATGAACTTCAAAGCACCAAAGTTATCATCACCGATCAAGATTTGGCAATGAAGAAGGCTATTGCTACCGTCTTCCCAGACACTCGGCACAACTTGTGCACTTGGCACATAAGCAACAAATACCCTGAACGTCTGCATCACGTGTACGCAAAGTATCCAGACTTTAAACAGGATTTTGACAAGTGCGTTAACAAGTCGTTAACGATTGAGGAATTCGAGGAGAGGTGGGAAAAGCTTGTTGAGGATTACTCATTGCAAGACAACGAGTGGCTCCAGCACTTGTACTCAAGCACTTTTACGAGCTCAAAGAGCAATGGATTGGCGTTTACACGAAGAGGTATTTTTCTGCGGGCATGAAAACGACGGGCAGGAGTGAATCTATGAATGCCACGTTCGATAGTTATGTGGGTACAGCTACCAATTTGAAGAGTTTCGTCACATCCGCACAAAAAGCGGTTGCTTCGTTATTCGTAAAAGAAAGGGCTGCAGACTTTGCAACCACGTACAAACAAAGGAGAAGGTTGCTTGAGACCCCGCTGGAGCTGAACGGTGCCAAAGTCTATACGAAGGAGATCTTCATGCTATACCAAGTAGAGCTGCAAAAATCGGGACGATACAGTATAAACAAGGTGGCAGAAATGTCTACGCGTGAGTACAAGGTTTATTCGCTCGTGAATGACCTCGTCCCTGAGAAGCTGCGCAGAATTTATACGGTGAGCCACGACACATTGACGGATTCGGTGACATGTGTTTGCAAGAAGTTTGAGTTCCATGGCATCCTGTGTAGACACATTCTGCGGTTTTTCACCCAGAAGAATATCAGGACAATCCCCGATAAATATGTCCTGCCACGGTGGACGAAAGGTGCAAACAGGTTGCACGGTACCATTGCCTTTCCGGAGCACCCGTATACTGACTTTGAAGAATCAGAGACGTTGCGGTATAATCATCTGGTGACAATGTTCACCCGTTTGTCCGTAAAAGGTGCTGCTACAATGGCCGGATATAAACATCTCCTCGAGGTAGCTCAGCAGCAAGAGCCCATCGTCGACCAGTTGGAAGCAGCTTCAGTCAGCAATGCGGTTGACACTGAGCCTACAACGGGATCAGAAGATGACGAGCCGGGGGAGGAAGACGACAATGATATCCGGCCTTTGGATCCAATTATATCGCAAACGAAAGGCCGCAAGAGATCTACGCGGATGAAGAGCTCTATTAAATAGGCAACTCAACCTAAAAAGCTGAGAAGGTGTGCATTGTGCAACAAAATGACCGACCATGACAAGCAGAACCATTACAAGGCACTGGGGATAAGTCCAGGGGGTTTGCAAGACGAGGAAGAAAATGAGGCCGAAGATGAGGAAGAAGAAGCTTCAGTGGACCTTCAGTTTTTTGTATAAGCCATCAAGTCTGTTTGACATTTGTAATAATTTTTTATAATTTTTTCTAATAATCTTTCGACCGAAGATTGGAAATTTATTTCTGATGGACCTATGAGAGCGATCAAATCTAAGTTTAGGGTTTTTTTTATTTGCCTCGTCCGCTACATAATGTAACGGACATATTGCATTTTCTTATCTTAAATTCCCCGCTACACATTGTGGCGGACAGCTCTGTAGAGTCTAAAAACTCCAACACTTTTATGTCTGCTACACAATATAGCGAACGGCTCTGCAGAGTTTTAAAACTCCAACACTTAGAAATTTTTTGGTGTTCTTTATGTCCGCTACACAATGTAGAGGACGAATCTGCAGAGTAGAAATGGGTTCGCTACACAATGTAACGGACGGCGCTGCACAAAAAAACTTTTGGTGTCCTTTTTGTTCATTACACACAATGTAGCAGACGTGAAACTCCTGTTAAATATTAAGCAGATCGGCCATTCTTCTTTCTTTCGTTTCTCTATCTGTCTCAAACATCTCACCCACCCGCGACCCCCTCTACGGTGACCCACATCTCTGACGGCACTACCGTCCTCCCCCCGATGTCGCGCCACCTCTGGCGACAGCCCCATCCTCCCCTCAACGCCGCGGCACCTCCAACGACATCCCCGTCCTCCCCCCAACACACGCCACCTCCGGCGACAGATCCGTCCTGATGGCTTTTGCTTCGGTTAACAGGGACGTTTCAATCGGCAGACACTTCTTCAAGGTCATGATGCCTGGTTTTCATACGAAACTTGTAGGCCATCCATCTTCTCTGTGTTTTTGTGTGTGTTAAAAGTTTTATCTTTGGTTAAAAACTTACCTATCCTACTGTATTTTATGAATATGTTAGGCCATATCGGTAACCTTTTGTAGATTGCTTACCACAACGAGATCAAATAAAGCAACTTTAACCAGCCGCAAGGGGTCATGGTTGGTAAAATCAAGAAGAAGCTCGGCCAAGAGGAAATTTGCTTCGAGGAGGGTTGGAACAATTTCGTGCATCAGCATGACCTCCACCTAGGGGACTTTGTAATCTTTGAACACATGGGGCATATGCGTTTTCAAGTGCTGGTGTTTGATCAAAGCACTTGTGAAAAAGCTTTCCCCCAATGTTGAACTCTAAGCCCTAATTAAACACTAAATCAAATTAATCGCATCAGATATGTGCATTTGGTACAATTTTGTGTTATTTGAATTTATTTGATAATTTTAGGTTCTTAATTGTGCATTTGAGAATTGATCGATGATTTTAGGTTGTTAATTGATGATTTTTTATTGTTTATCTTGTATTTGAGATATTGAGATTGTTGATTTCGTCGCTAAAACATTTATTCCGTCGCTAATTTCATAAAAAAATTAAAACACGTAAAATAGAATTAGCTAATTTATAATAATGTAGCGGACGGCTCTACAGAGTCTTAAAACTCCCAACACTTAAAAAAAAAATTTGTTTTCTATATGTCCGCTACAGCACAAGAGGAAGTGAAGAAGTCGCTAGCGGCAAGCATCACCCACAAGACGAAGACTTGTGTGTACAGCACAAGCATCTCGTCCATGTAGTTTTCCGGCAAAACCTTGTAAGTATCTACCAACCACTTCAACTTTATACCACCAGTACTAAATTGATCATCAGGTATCGAAGTGAAGAAGTCCCTAGCGGTTCTCTTATTCGTTGCTTCTGACGAAGGAGCAATTACCGGCCGCCCCGTCACCGGTAACCCTAAGATGAACCCTACATCTTCTAGGGTAATTGTCATCTCTCCTAGAGGGAAGTGAAACGTATTCGTTTCACTTTTCTACCTTACAACAAGGGCACCTATTAAGTGCCGAAAGATCTTCCCATGTGTGAAAATCTCAAACCCAATCCCATGCAGTAATCTTTTTTGTTCAATTTCCAGGCTTTGAAATTATCCGATACTTCTACTATGTTGACAAGTGTCCTTTCCTACGAATTAATAAATACAATTTAAGCAAAACAAACGGTATACAACGTTTGTAAGAATAAGAAAGTTGATCAAATAAGTATCTTACTCCACCATCCCATATGAGCGTACTGATATGGTTTGCTTGGTCGTATAATACCGAAGAATCTTCTGGTCCAGGGTTAAAATCTATTCTTTGCAACAGAAATTATGAAAAAAAACGGCAAGGTTGAAAGCGTTTATCTAACATTCTCAAACATAGAACGCTAGCACATGCATAATACATACAACGCTAGCAGGTACTCACATAAGTTCACATGCTGTATATATGTATGTATATACATACATACAAACATACAGACATGGAATCGGATTTTGCAAATCACATGAACAAATAATACACACACACACACACACACACACACACACATATATATATATATATATATATATATATATATATATATATATATATATATTGACAAATGCTAGCACATGCTCAATACATACATAATAACTCTAGATTATGAACAAATAAAGGATTGGTTTGTAAACTTACGTGATTGATGAGACGATTAAAGGATTTCTTGGGAAGAAATTGTGCAGATTTGCTTGCCAACGCCGCTAGAAAAATTGTGAGAAGAAAGAATGAATAAGAGTTTCGAAGTTAGGTTGTATATAAGTTGCGTCCGCTACATAGTGTGGCAGACAGTAAAAACGTCTGCCACATAGTAAAGCGGATAGGAGATTTTTAGTATTTATTTAAATATTATCCGCTACACAGTGTCGCTGACGGTGGGATAAGGACAAAGTAACAGTCATTGGGCGACAGGACTGATGTGACAACTCTCAGGGGGGTTTGGATGACTTGACCACCATCAGGCAAAAAGTCGTCCGCCACACAGTGTAGCAGACAACTTTTTGTCTGTCACATGTCAGGACGAAAAAGTTGTCCGCCTTACAGTAGAGTGGACGAAGGAGGAAGGGCAATATGGTAAAAAGGTCCATCTGCTACATAGTGTAGCGGACGACTGACAGCTTTTGAAAAAAAAAAGATCTGGACCGTCAAGATTCAACCGAAAAACTCATGAAAATTCCTTGTTTATTAAATCATATGACAGGAATTATACACTTAGACAATGGAGTTGGAAAAACTGAGATTTATTAAATCAAATAATTGATGTATCTCATGAAACTTTAAATATCTGTAGAACTCTAAATAAGATAACATCTCATATATTAACTGAATTACACAATTCAGATAAAGGGTTAGGAAGTAAAAATCAAGTCCTAAACTCAGATAACTTCTTATCAGCCTTTGAAAGTTATGACACTACCAATAAATACTATAGCAAAAGAACTTCATATGTATTTGAAGAAGTTATAGCATATAGTGGTAGCGAAGGCGAAAGAAAACCCTCTTCGAGTTGCTTAAAAGACACCAAAGATCCCGTAAAGGGAATAGGTGTAGAAGAAATAGAAAAAAAATAATAAATGACTACTTAGACAAAGTAGAAAAAGAAAAATCATTGAAAAAATCAATGATGGATGAAATAGATCCAGCTGTTCTAAAAGAACATAAATATAAAAAAGAAGAAAAAAAGAGCCATATCAGAAGTAAATAAAGCGTTGCTGATATAAATTTATGGAACGGAGAAACCGATCCAAACTATGTAGGAGTGTGGAATCCAGAATTATATCTAGAAACAAGTTCTAAATTTAATGACGCCCCTATAAGGACAAATTTAAAACGAGAATTTGTTCCCAAAAATGGAAGAAATGAGCCCGTAAATCAATACGGCATATATCTTGATATCGATTGTATTTCAAATAATGAAGAAACAATCGATAATTGGGCACAAACCTTAAGGATTGCCATAATAGGTGGTAATTTATCAGAAAGGCATGCTATGAAACATTTTATTCGAGCAACCATGCGAGGAAATGCAGCTAGGTTCTGGAATAGCATAGCAGATAACGAAATGATAATTGAAGCCTAGAGCAAGCTCAATATTTCTAAAGAATGGATAATGTTTTATGCAGACAACCTCAAAAGAAAGTTATGTGGGATATCTATAAATAATATAAGTATTCAAGAAAAAAGTGCTTTCACAAATTTGACAAAGTTACAAATATGTGATATGTGCTACTTTAAACATTACACTTGTGAATTACAAGTTAGAACTCAGAGATAGTCTTAATTGGCAAAAGCAATTTATTGCCAAACTCCCTAAACCATGGGACGAGTTAGCAGAAAAAGAATTTATTAAACTCCTGAACGACAGAATGTTTTGCGATTCATTAGGATGAAGGATTGCAACTGTATAAGAAGTTCTAAGGAAATATTGTACTGAAGGACATGCAATAAAGATATGAAAAAAAGCTGATATGAGTTATGACTGTTGTTCTAAAGTCGATAACATGGTAAATAATTGTGGATGCGAAAAAGAAGCCAAACTTTAGGAAGAAAAAATTCGAGAAGAAAAGGTTTGAAAACGAAAAAAGATATGTGAAGAAATGGAAATAATTTCAGAAAAAAAAATTAATCCATCAAGAGAAAAACCAAAACCATGGGGAAGATATATTAGAAAGAAATCTAATATTCTGTATAAAAAACCTTCATGTCCAAAAGAAAATTACCAAAAGAGTGTGATTGTTGCTGGTTATGCGGCGAAAAAGGACATTATGCAAATAAATGTCCAAGTAAGAAAAGAAAGAAAAATATAAGATCTTTCTTATTCGCTGAAGAAAGCTACGAACCAGCATGGGGATACGAATTAAATTCTGAAGACGAAGCAGAAGAGCTTGTTTCAGAATACGACTACGAATCTGATGATGAAACAATATCAGATGACAAAGAAAGTTTAAACAAAACTTTAAAAGGCGTAGGCACGATCTTCATGATATTAGAAACCTACGACCATGAAGAAGAGATGATTCCCTTATCTAATAATGTAACTAGTCAGAGTGAATCAATTAAGGAAGAAACTCCCGATTCTACTATAAACCATTGGGAGATGCCTAAAATTAAGGTTGGAAAAATATACAAAAACTCCATATTCAGGTTCAGATGCAAGATGAATGTAGAGATTTCTGAAGAAGAAACCTCAGTAGGTCAAAGTGAAGAAATAATACTAGACATTCCTCTATTCAAGATAAATAAGGCAAAACAATACCTTATAGAAGGATATCACTATGTCCATATTAGTATGATACAAGTTAGTCTTTGTCCATTATTCATAGATGGCAGAGATACACCAGTAATATGTTGTTTAACAGATAATCGGTAGAAAACTTTTGAAAAAACCCTAATAGGGGGTATCCAAAGTAACTTGTATAATGAACCAGTTTGGTTTAAAACTATACCAAACTACTTCATGTCCTTAAAAGATCCTTATCTTAATAAAGCATTAAGGCTGAGGATTCAAACTTAAGGCATGACCGAATTATGTGAAGTCTGCAAAAATATTGCAGTACAATACCGTCTAGTTTACAGAGTGGTAAATACCACTAATCAACTAAGTAAAATACTAAACAGTGAAGTAGAACTATTTGAACAAACAAGTAGTAATGTTCAAGCAATAAAAGCACAAAAGATAAATCCAAAACAACTATCATGGCCTAAAAATGGGTGATAGGAGAAGGATTAGCTAGTAAACAACTAGAACAAATGCATATTAGGGAAAATAAAGTTGTGATTATCCTCGAAGAACCAAGGAGACACTCTTTCTCTTCAATACTTCCACGTCTACAAATCTAAAAGGCAAAGGGAAGGAAAAAATGGTAGAAGAAGTAATCAAAGAAGAAGACAGTTTTGATGAAGATATCATAGGATACAAAACAGCTACCATTCCGATTAGACGAAACATGTCATTACGTGTAGAAACCATACAAGTAATGACCACAACATCAGTAAATGACACTGTCAAGAAGAAGCTTAAAGAAAAAGGCTTGACATGAGATGAGCTTAAAAAGGGTATTCAAGACATTATGAGTATTGTAAAAAAGAAAAAAGGCTTACCTGGCACGACCAGGAATTTTACCCTCTGGAAAATAGATAAAAACAGATCAACTCATGAGCATGCGAATGGCAAATGACGATGAGTTGGAGCCAGAATATGAAGCATATCATATTCCGGTCATAATAAATGGAAAAATATTCATTATAGAGCGATTAATCCAATTTGATGACTTAGACAACGATTTTCTAATAGGAAATGCTTTCCTCAAACAAGCTGAAAATCGATTATTTATTCAGGAAGAAATTCATATTGAGATACAATATCAAAAAATTCCGTTGTTAAAATATGCTGCTAAAAAATGTAACTTTGGCTTTCGTCCAGAAAAACTAGGAGAAATCCATAAACATATCCAGAGTGAGTATCTCTATGCAGCCCTGCGTGGTGAAGAAAACAAAACAGACTTACGAAAAATGTTACTTGAAGAAGAAGTAAATAAGGAAGAACTATCTAACAAAGAAGTAACTAAAGAAGATGACAGTTGGGTTAAAGAAATAAACCAACATTATCAATGCAAACAAGGAAAAGAAATTTCTAGTTTTGATAGTATAAAAAGATGTTCGAAAATAATTTTAGTGAAGACCCGCTAAAATTATGGAAAAAGGGTAAACCTGGGGCGACATTGACCTTCAAGGATAAAGATTATGTAATTAACGGAAAACCAATGCAACATAGTCTTGAGATGGTTCAAGAATTTGAAAGACAGATTCCTGAAATACTAAAACAATGGTTAATAAGACCCAGCGAGAGTCATCATTCAAGTCCAGCTTTTATGGTAAAAAATCATGCAGAACAGGCTAGAGGAAAAGTCAGATTAGTCATCGACTATAGAGCTTTAAACACAGCAACAGTCAAAGATGGTTATAAAATTCCAAACAAGGATATGCTGATAAACAAAATCTAACTAGCCAACTTTTTCTCGAAATTTGACTTAAAAAGCGAATATTGGCAAATCAAAATGGAAGAATCATCAAAATCCATTAACTGCCTTTAGTGCGCCACAAGGGCACTATAAATGGACAATGTTACCATTCTGATTAAAAAATGCTCTACCTTTATTCCAAAGAAGGATGAATAATATTTTTAGAAAGCACGGAGATTACTGTGTGGTGTACATAGATGACATATTAGTATTCTCAAAAACCAGAGAAGAACAAAGAAATCATCTAAAAAAGATAGCACAAGAATTCATTGACCATGGATTAGTACTATCACAAAAAGAATGGGAACTAACCACCATTAACTTTCTAGGATTGAAAATAAAAGACTGTAGAAAAATTTTCCTCCAAGATCACACAGCTGAAAAAATAAAGTTATTTTCAGAACAAATCAACGATATAAACAATTTCAAAGGTTTATTGGGTTGTTAAATTACGCGAGGAAATTTATCCCTCATTTATCAAACCTAATAGAAACCTTAAGTAAAAAAGTTTAGAAAAGGAAAATGGATATGGGAAGATGAAGATGAAGATGAAGATACCCAAAATGTTCTATGGGTAAAAGGTCAGGTAAAAACCTACCAAAATTAAGCTTGCCTAAACAAGGAGACAAGTTTGTTCTAGAAACTGACGCTTCTAAAAATTGTTGGGGTGCAGTATTAAAAGCAATATCTCCTGATCAAGCTGAAGAACAGATGTGTGGTTACTGGAGCGTAACCTTTAAGGATGCAGAAACTCGGTATCATATAAACGAAAAAGAGTTTTTAGCTATAAAATGTGGCATAAAATCTTTTTACATATTTCTAGTTTTAGAACACTTTCTTATCAGAACAGATAATATGTGTTTTAAAGCTTTCCTTAAAAGAGACCTAAGATATGTTAGACAAACAAGGCTTTATCGATGGCAACAATGGTTCAGTTATTATACTTTTGATGTAGAATACATCTCACAGCCAAAAATACACTTGCAGATAGCCTAACCGAAAAATTATGCTTTATGATGTAGGGAGTTGTTGTTATCCCAAAAAAGACTATCCAAAATGCCTTAAAAGAAAGGTATGAAGCTGGAGTCAGTCTACTGGGAGAACCATCAGGGAAATTCGACTACTACATCATTTACCCTAAAAAGAAATATGACAGTTCTTTGTCACTCAAAAATCCTCCCCCAGTAGCGAAGGAGGATGGTTGGAACTACCAACCCGTAAGCCCTAAAACGGGACGATACAAAACTAACCGTTCAAAACCAATGCATAAGTTTTTGAATAAAGGGAGTAAGACTGATTTTCTTTATATGTTATTACTTGGATGGAATAACAAACGGTGTGTCTCCTCCATCCAAGTAACAAATTCATCTACAAATCTCGTGTATCTAACCATCTCATGAGTCATGGGCTGCTACATTATCAGATGTCGTAACAACATAAACTCATACATGCATCTATCTGTGAACATCAGTGCCTGTTTTAAGCTATTTGTGAACATCAGCTGGCTTGTTCTGGGAATAGATGTAATTATGAAACTGTTTTTGTACTTGAAAATGAAAAAAAAAAAAAAACCAAGAGTCGAACAAAAGTTCACCCCTTTTGTTACTACACCAACACTCTATCATCACTAAAAAGTATCACTAGTTCATGTTCCGCGAGAAAACAGTGAAATTTTAGTAAAAAAGGAAAAGGGATTTAGGCAGCCTAATCAAAAGGGACAATTATTTGGAAAGAGCATGATTCAGGGACAAAATATATAGCTTTTGGCCCACACTGTTGGACAGGTTTTCTTCATTACATATTCCCCCCCCCCCCCCACCCATATTCTCATCATATCGTCACATTCAAGTTTCAATTTTGAGCTATTTTACTTCTAGAGTGTGAAGTGGGACAGGAGTTCAGTGTTGATGGACGACTGAGTCAGTAGCTTTTCTCCTAAATGTAAGGGCATTATACGTACGCTGACAAGTTGCAAGGCCCTGTTGGGCTATGAAATGCTTGAGAAACGAGGGTCAAGCATGGTTCCAAAAGGTAGCAGAGACATTTCTAGTGCTATGGTAGAATGACTGGGCATCATAGAAGCCTTTGTTCTATTTTCATGTCACTGAGGGATCCAAGTCTTGCTCAGCAGATAATTAAGCTCAACAAATGCAGTGTTCGTTTTTTCATGTTGGATATATCGATGCCATAGCGTGCTGAGAAATGACGTTGCTACTACGTGTGATTGGGAATTCAGGAATGATGACCAAAGAACTCAAGGCCAATTTCATTACTTAACCTCACCAAGTTTCAATATCTAACAGAACAAGAAATGCGAGCACAAGACTTGGTTCAAGGCTTCTGTTCAATGCAGACACATTGGTGAAGAGAAGGTATTCATATCTCTATCTCATGAGTAGGCCCTTAATGTTGTCAACTTGCCTCTAAATTTGGGAAAATTAGGAAAAAGTGGGAATTGGGATAAAATATTTGTGGAAAAGGGGTTTATTTTGGGAAATTGTGAAAGGGGGGGGGGGGCACTTTTAAAAATCTCTGAAAAGGGGGGTTAGTTGGAAAAAAATGGTTTTTTTTAAACTAACTATTTTCCCATCCCCAAATTACCCCTCCCTAGGTTGACCCACATCGGGTTTCCCTTTCCAGTTCTCCCCCAATCCCTATTGATCCTTTACAATCAGATTCCCTCCAAAATTCTTCTAACCCCATTCACCCCCCAACCCTGCCACGGGATACCCACCACACCCCCCAACCCTCTATTTCCCTCCAAATCGATCCTTTTCCCCATACCACATCCCATCTCCTCTTGCTCTGTCCCTTTTTCACGCACACGGCTCTGTCTCCTCCACATACACAGCACCGCCACCACCCGCACTTACACGGTCCCTCCATCCCCTTCGCCCAACCCCTCCCTCCCCCCCACCACTACCTTGTTGGAATTCCCCACCCCCGCTGCCGTAACAACAAAATTCCGAAGCTTTTCTTGCATGTCGTTGTAAAGGCATTGAAGATCGTAATCTAAAGCTTGATATTTGTGCATGCCAGTGTAAAGGTACCCCCTTCTTATAGTGTAAATGCCCAACCCCCCGTACTTTATGATTTTGTTTATCATTAAATCACAAGCTAAGCCTATTTAACCAAAAAAAAAAAGGGTTACAGTGTAAATGTCCAACCCCTCGTACTTTATGATTTTGTTTATCATTAAATCACAGGCTAAGCCTATTTAACCAAAAGGGGGGGGGGTACCTTTACACTGGCGCGCACCAATCTCGAGTTTCAAATTGCGATCTTCAGTGCCTTTTACAGCGACATGCATGAAAATCTTCAAAATTTTGTTGTTACAGTAGCGAGGGTGGGGAATTCCGACAAGATTGTGGTGGGTGGAGGGGAGGTGTTGGGCGAAAAAGATGGAGGGGCCGTGCGGGTGCAGATGGTAACGGTGTTGTGTGCCTAGAGGAGATAGAGTCGTGTGCAGGGAAGAGGGGGTAAGGCTTTGGGCGTGGAGGAGACCGAATGTGGTAAGGGGAAAAGGGCCAATTTGGAGGGAAATAGAAGCGGGAGGGGTGGGTATCCCGCTACAGGGTGGAGGGTGGGTGGGGTTGGAAGAATTTTGGAAGGAATCTGATTGTAAAGGATCAAGAACTAGAGAAGTCCGATGTGGGTCAACCTGGGGAGGGGTAATTTGGGGATGGGAAAATAGTTAGTTTAAAAAAAAACCATTTTTTCCAACTAACCCCTTTTTCAGATTTTTTAAAAGTGCCCCCCCTCCCCTTTTTCACAATTTTCCAAAATAAACCCCTCATCCACAAATATTTAACCCCAATGCCCACTTTTTCTTAATGTTCTCTTGTTTCTAATGTCAACTTGCCTCACAGTTTCAACCTTCTGGTTGTCAAGCAAGCCAAACCCGGTGGTTAACAATCAGGAATGATGTGCTCATGTCAAAGATGACTATTTAGCTAGCTAGCCATTATTTCTATTTTGAGACAACTATTCGGGTGGTTCCTCAACTATATGCGTTTAGCCAAATTAGTCTTTAAACTAAAATTTTCACCATATTAGTCCTTAAAAACTACGCCATTTGTTATTGTGGTCCTTTTCTCCATTTTTGTCCAAAAACCCTGTCTGTACGCCCCCCCCCCTCGCACGCACGCGCGGGGGGGGGGGGGGGGCAAGGGTCCTAGAGTCATTTCACAATCCTCAAGAACCATAAGCTCCCGTATGGTCCCTGAATTATTAACTTGTTGTAGAATCAGTCCATTAACTAATTCTTGCACTCTTGATCCTTTAACATTGCATCATTAGTCAGTTTCGTTCTATTGATCACTTCAATAATGGTTTCGTACATCAATGAAAAATGGCAATAAGCCGCCAACTTGACCATGGTCTTTTAGTACCATAACCACATATTTCTTAACAAGGTGACTTTTTTCTTGCTATACACTACCAACACCCTATATCTAGAGATGTAAGTTGGATTGAGTTTTTATGGGTTTAACTAATCCAATTCAAGAAAATGTTGACTTTTTATTCTAATCCACTTAATTAAGATGGGTTAGGATGAGTTGACTCAATATTATAGTAGGTTATGTTCGATTTGGCATCATAACCCATTCATAATGGTCACTACCTACCGTGGTCATCACTCAGCAACCACAACAGCTGCTGGTTGCAGGCAGCCCCTAGCTTTACGCTATAGGCAGTCAGTCATCGGTTGCCACTTTTGGCAGTTACAACTACCGACCACCGATGGCAACCACCTCCGTAGGCTACCGCCGACCCCAACCTCCAGCCGCTGCCACCCTACTGTTAACTAGTGATCGACTGTCGGAGGCGGGGGGCTGGCTACAGTTAGCTGCTGATGGTGGCTGGTAGTGGCACGCTGGCAGGTGAGGCAATAGTGGAGATGTCGCGTGTTGGTTATGTTGGTGGCAGAGGAGAGGGTGTTTATGGTGCATAACAAAGACAAAGCCACCTTATATAATGCTCTTTGGTCATTGTGGCGACTTATTTTGATGGGGTACACAACAACTTTTTCATTAACAGAGGCAACCTGATTGAAGTTGAAGTGATCAAAAGGACAAAATTGGCTAATGATAAAATGTTAAAGGATCAAGAGTGTAAGAATTAGTTCAGGGACTAATTTAACAACACGTTAATAGTTCAGGGATCATAAGGGAGCTTCTAGTTTTTGAGGATTTGAAATGACTCTAGTGCCCCTGCTGTGAGGGAGGGCCACAAATGGATGTTTTTGGACAGAAATAGAGAAAAGGACCACAATGGCAAACAATGTATTTTTTACGAACTAATATGGCCAAAAATTTAGTTTAAGGACTATTATGGCTAAACGCATATAGTTGAAGGACCACAAGGATAGTTGCCTCTACCTTTGTTTTTGTTGAAAAACTTTTTGCAGCTACTTTGGTTATAGGAAGATACATACGATCTCTTGTATAGCACATTTACCCTGATAGGTTTATATTTTTAGTGGTCCTTAAATATTTTTAGTGACAATAGCACATTTACCCTGATAGGTACAATGATAGAGCATATGCAATTTAAAAATAGGGAATGACTCACTTTGATTTAATTTTGAGGAACCAGTCAATTGAGGAGTATGAAGCATTGGATTTATGGCCCTGACAAGGAAAACTTCTCCTACTGTTATACCTTGATCGAGGGTGATGCATTGATGAACGAAATTGAATCAATCACCTACCATGTTAAAATCGTACCATCTACTGATGGAGGATCTATTTACAAAAATGAAACATATACCACAGGCAATGCTCAAATCACAGAAGAGCAGATCAAAGCCGCTAAATATAAGGCAATGGGAATCTTCAAGGCCGTTGAGGCCTACCTTCAATCAAATCCCGATACTTATAACTAAAATGAGCAACATAAATCTGAATTTACTTTGTGATTTTGAGTTCTTAAAAAAAAATTGGTTTTGCTTTGATGGCTTCCCTCAATAAATGGATTTGAGTCTTGTAAAATTCATTATAACGTGGTGTTGTTTTTAATAAACATCTCTTGTTTAAGCTTTTTGTAAGATCTTACTTGTTCGCTTTACTCAACCCTCTATTATGCTGTGTAAGAATTTCACTTCGTTTTGCTTTGTTTTCTTTTGTCAGGCAAAATTATTTGCTTACATTTTGTGTTGTGATCTAAATTGGTTTAATCAAGAGAGTTGCATCAATAATTCATACTTGCAAGGAAAATCTTTTTCTTTACCTTTTTTTTTGGCAAAAATCTTGTTTTCTATTCATTTTTGTTCTGAATGTTGTCTTACATATCATTAAAAACAAGTTTGGACCACCTGAAAAACATTTCAAAGGATATTTTTGTCTCCAACCAAATATAGAGATCTTGTAAGGATATTTTTGCCTAGGTACAGAACAGTTTTCTAAGGTTGTTAGGCCTGCCGCAAGCAGATCCCGATCACCTATAACTTTCTTTTTCATCACAATTCAGAATTTAATTAGAAGTTGTAACTTTGAGATTACATAATTTTGGCTTCGCTTAGTAAGAAGACATCAGTTTGTTAATTCTTTGTATTAATGTTCCTATTGTGTGCTAACCTCTTTGACTTAAGAGGAGCCTTCTTCAAACTATTCCACCTCTACTACCATGTATTTTTATCTCTACACAAATGAAAAGAAAGATAGACAAACAGAAGGCCTTCTCTGGTGTGGGAATGTTAAATAAAGAGAATATAATTCTCGATTCTCAAACCGGTGTAACGGAGAAACTGATCCAAACTATGTAGGAGCGTGAAATTCAGAATTAAATTTAGAAAGAAATTCTAAATTTAATAACGCCCATATAAGGACAAATTTAAAACACCAAAAATTAAAGAAATGAGCCCATAAATCAATACGGAATATATATTGATATCGATTGTATTTCAAATACTGAAGAAATTAGATCTTTTTCCTAAAATTCCCATTTGGTCCAATCGTAACCTATCGAATTCCCAAGATTGATTACTGGGCACAAGCCTTAAAAAATTGTCATAATAGGTGGTAATTTAACAGAAAGGCATGGTATGAAATATTTTATTCGAGCAACCCTGCAAGGAATGCAGCTAAGTTCTGGAATAGCATAGCAGACAATGAAATGATAATTGAAGTCCAGAGCAAGCTCAATATTTCTAAAAAATAGATAATGTTTGATGTAGATAACTTCAAAAGGGAGTTCTACGGAATGTCTACAAATAATATAGGTATTCAAGAAAAATGTGCTTTCACAAATTTGACAAAACTACAAATATGTGATATGTGCTATTTAAAAATTACACTCGTGAATTTAAAAAATATTTTTACAGATTAGAACTCAGAGATAGTCTCCATTGGCAAAAGCAATTTATTGTCAAACTCCTAAAACCATGGGACGAGCTAGCAGAAAAAGAATTTACTAAAATCCTAAACGACGGAATGCTTTGCGATTCATTAGGAGGAAGGATTGCAGTTGTAGAAGAAGTTCTAAAGAAATATTGTACTGAAGGACATGCAAGAAAAGATATGAAAAAAGCTCATATGAATTATGACTGCTGTTCTAAAGTTGACAACATGGTAAACAATTATGGATGCTAAAAGAAGCCAAACTTCACGAAGAAAAAATTAGAGAAGAAAAGGTTTGGAAACGAAAAAAGATATGTAAAGAAATGGAAAAATTTTTAGAAAAGAAAATTTAATCCTTCAAGAGAAAAACCAAAACCATGGGGAAGATATATTAGAAAGAAATCTAATATTCCCTATAAAAAAACCTTCGTGTCTAAAAGGGAAATCACCAGAAGAGTGTGATTGTTGTTGGTTATGCGGCAAAAAAAGACATTATGCAAATAAATATCCAAGTAAGAAAAGAAAGCAAAATATAAGATCTTTCTTATTCACTGAAGTAAGATACGAGCCTGCATAGGGATACGAATTAGATTCTGAAGATAAAGTAGAAGAGTTTGTTTCAGATTACGACTACGAATATGATGATGAAACAACATCAGATGACGAAGAAAGTTTAAACAAAACTTTAAAAGGCATTGGCACAATCTTCATGATGTCAGAAACCTACGACTATGAAGAAGAGATGATTCCCTTATCTAATGACATAATTAGTCAGAGTGAATCAATTGAAGAAGAAACTCCCGGTTCTACTATAAACCACTGGAAAATGCCTAAAATCAAGGTTGAAGAAATATACAAAAATTCCATATTCAGGTTCAGGAGTAAGATGAATGTAGAGATTTCTGAAGGAGAAACCTCAGTAGGTCAAACTGAAGAAAGAATACTAGATATTCCTTTCCCCAAGACAGATAAGGCAAAACAATACCTTAGATAAGGATATCACTATATCCATATTGGTATGATACAAGTTAGTCTTTGTCCATTATTCATTGATGGAAGAGATACATTAGTAATCTATCGTTTAACAGATAATCAGTGGAAAACTTTTGTAAAAGCCCTAATACGGGGTATCCAAAGTAACTTGTATAACGGACCAGTTTGGTTTAAAATTATACCAAACTACTTCATGTCCTTAAAAAATTCTTATCTTAATAAATCATTAGGATTGAGGATTCAGACTCAAGGCATGACCAAATTACGTGAAGTCAGCAAAAACATTGCAGTACAATACCATCTAGTTTACAGAGTGGTAAATACCACTAATCCACTAAGTAAAATGCTAAACTGTGAAGTAGAACTATTTGAACAAACAAGTAGTAATGTCAAATAAGTAGTAAGGTCCGAACAATAAAGGCACAGAAGATAAATCCAAAGCAACTATCATAGCCTAAAAAATGGGTGATAGGAGAAGGATTAGCTAGTAAACAATTAGAACAAATGCATATTAGGGAAAATAAAGGTATTGTTATCTTCGAAAAACCAATGAGACATTCTGTCTCTTCAATACCTTCCACGTCTACAAATCCAAAAGGTAAGGGAAAGAAAAAATGGTAGAAAAAGCTATCAAAGAAGAAGACAATTCTAATGAAGACATCATAGTATACAAAACAGTTACCATTCCAATCAGACGAAGCATGTCATCATGTATAGAAACCATACATGTAATGACCACAATATCAGTAAATAACACTGTCAAGAAGAAGCTTAAAGAAAAAGGCTTGACAGGAGACAAGCTTGAAAAGGGTATTAAGACATTATAAGTATTATCAAAAGTAAAAGAAGGTCCAAAAAAATGAATAATAAACGGATGACGGTAAATCTAAACAATTCTTATATAGAATTAAGTTTTGACTTCTAGGGATATCACCCTTTTAAAATAGATACTTTAGTAGATACTAGAGCATCCTATTGCCTAGCACGATCAGGAATATTACTCTCTGAAAAATGGATCAAAATATATCAACTCATGAATATGCGAATGGCAAATGACGATGAGTTCGAACCAAAATATGAAGCATATGATATTTGCGGTTAGAATAAGCGGAAAACAGTTCATTATAGAGCGGGTAATCTAATTCAATGAATTAGACGATGATTTTCTAATAGGAAATGTTTTCTTCAAACAAGCTGAAAATCGACCATTTATTCAGGAAGAGTTTCATATTGAAATACAACGTCAAAAAATTCTGTTGTTAAAATATACTGCTAAAAAATGTAAATTTGATTTTCGTCTAGAAAAATTAGGAGAAATCCAAAAATATATCAAGAGTGAGTATCTCTACACAGCCTAGCGTGGTGAAGAGAACAAAGACTCATGTAAAATGTTACTTGAAGAAGAAGTAACCAAGGAAGAATTACTTAAAGGAGAAGTAATCAAAGAAAATGACAGTTGGGTTAAAGAAATTAACCAACATTATCAATGCAAACAAGGAAAAGAAATTCCTAATCTTGGTAGTATAAAAAAAATGTTAGAAAATAATTTTAGTGATGACAGGCTAAAATTATGGGAAAAGGATAAACCTTTGGCAACATTGACCTTCAAGGATAACGATTATGTGGTTAACGTAAAACCAATGCAACATAGCCTTGAGATGGTTCAAAAATTTGAACGACAGATTCCTGAAATATTAAAAACAAAGGTTAATAAGACCCAGTAAGTGTCTTCATTCAAGTCCGGCTTTCATGGTAAAAAATCATGCAGAACAGGCTAGAGGAAAAGCCAGATTAGCTATAGATTATAGAGCTTTAAACACATCAACAGTCAAAGATGACTATAAAATTCCAAACAAGGATATGCTGATAAACAAAATCCAGCTAACTAACTTTTTCTCGAAGTTTGATTTAAAAAGTGGATATTGACAAATTAAAATGAAAGAATTATCAATTCCATTCATTGCCTTTAGCGCACTACAAGGGCATTATGAATGGACGGTATTACCATTCGGATTGAAAAATTCTCCGCCTTTATTCCAAAGAAGGATAGGATAACATTTTTAGAAAGCACAGAGATTACTGTGTGGTGTACATAGTTGACATATTAGTATTCTCAAAAATCAGAGAAGAACATAGAAATTATCTAAAAAAGATAGTACAAAAATTCATTGACCATGGATTAGTACTATCACAAAAAAAATATAAATTTGAACAAACTACCATTAACTTTCTAGGATTGAGAATATAAGACAGTAAAAAAATTGTCCTTCAAGATCGCATAGCTGAAAAAATAAAACTATTTTCAGAACAAATCAATGATGTAAAATAATTTCAAAGGTTTATTGGGTTGTTAAATTACTCGAGGAAATTCATCCCTCGTCTATCAAAGCTAACAGAAAACTTAAGTAAAAAACTTAGAAAAGAAAAATGGATATGAGAATATGAAGATACTCAAAATGTTCTATGGATAAAAGGTCAGTAAAAATCCTGCCAAAATTAAGCTTGCCTAACTAAACAAGGAGACAAGTTAGTTCTAGAAACTGACGCTTCTAAAAATTGTTGGGGTGCAGTATTAAAAGCAATACCCCCTGATCAAGCTGAAGAACAACTGTGTGGATACTGGAGTGGAACCTTTAAGGATACAAAAACTTGATATCATATAAACGAAAAAGAGTTTTTAGCTATAAAAAGTGGTATAAAATCTTTTTACATATTTCTAGTTTCAGAACACTTTTTTATCAGAATAGATAATAGGTGTTTTAAAGCTTTTCTTAAAAGAGACCTAAGAGATATTAGTCAAACAAGGCTTTATCGATGGCAACAATGGTTCAATTATTATACTTTTGATGTAGAATACATCTCATTAGCCAAAAATGCACTTGCAGATAGCCTAACTAGGAAATTATGCTTTATGATACATGGAGTTGTTGTTACCCTAAAAAAGACTATTCAAAAGGCCTTAAAAGAAAGGTATGAAGCATGAGATCCTAAAGTCAGTCTACTGGGAGAACCATCAGGGAAATTTGACTACTACGTCATTTACCCTAAAAAGAAAGATGACAGTTTTTTATCACTCACAAATCCTCCCCCAGTAGCAAAAGAGGATGGTTGGAACTACCAACCCAAAAGCCCTAAAAAAGGACGATACAAAACTAAGCGTTAAAAACCAATGCATAAGTTTTGAAATAAAGAAAGTAAGGCTGAAACCTCGACAGCAAGGCGCCCTAAACAAGTGAGCAAGAAAATAAAAAATTATTATCCTAACAACAAGGATCTAAAAAGAAAAGTGGCAACTAACGAAGATGAAAAATCTTTAAAGCAAAATGTTACCATAACACAAACAAATGATAATAAAACAAAAATATTTTATGATCCAAGTTTATGTGAAGAGAGTAAAAAACTCTTTGAAAATGTCTGGCATTATCTGAGAGAATATTACTGAAAGGAGTTAAGATGAATACTTAGTCAATTAACTGATTATGTTAAGCACTTAGAAGAAAGACTTAATATAAATGATGAAGATGAATGATAGTCCTACAAGAAAAGAAAGAAATAATTCGATTGCTAGAAGAACTAGAATCATTGCTCCCAGTTGATATCGCTAAAAAATAAAAAGAACTAGCTAGGAAGGAGAATGAACACGAATAGATCATTCGCAAACCAGAAATGAAGGCATTCATGAATTGGGATTATGGATGACCGAGCCTCACATTACCATTAGACAATGTTGATCTTAAATGGATTGAACATGGACTCGTAGACACATTCGAAATAAATTGAGATGCTTATCAACTCATCGATAGTCTCCTGGCTATAGTCCGATATACTCTTGGAGTTATGGGATTCAGTCGACAGATTCGCACAATCCAAATATTGTCAACACTGGCAGAAGAAGCGAAACCAAATTCTATCAAACATACCAGATTTGGTTCATTTATCGATTCGCTAATAAAAAGTTAATAAATTTCTACTGACTACACAAGGATGAGCTGTGGAACACGTATAATCCAGAGAAAGACAAGATCGAAAGAATCAGTTGTATTCATGCAACTATTGAGACCATGGTAGCCGATCCCATAGAAGCGTGCTTTTTGATGGACAAAGAAAGTAATTCGGAAGTGGTGTAAAACATCCATAGAGCCTTCCAAGCAGGGTCAAGATCAGGTAATCAAACTTTATGAACAGTTCAACAACCAAGCAAAAGAAGAACCTGATCTGCCTAGCCAAACTTTTGAGCTGTACAAGAAAGTGCGGGACCACATGATAGCCATGATTGAAATGGACATAATGGCCAGCAAAAAATGACAAAGCCAAGTGGGAAAGAGAATAAAGATGTCTGCCATAATATAAAAAAAGAAAACCCTACAAAAAAATAATAATAGAGGATTTTCACTATTGAAGAATCTTATGTGCCTGATTGTTTCATCTATAAATTGGTCGAAGTAAGAGTTAGAAGGCAGAGGAAGTCAGAGAGAGTGTGGAGTGTGTAAGAGTGTGAAGTAGCATAAGAGAGTGAAGTGTACTAAACTTTAGAGTGTCCAACAATAGAAGGAAACATTCCTTTCTATTGCTCCTATGCAATATTTCCTTTCCAGTATAAATAAAGAGGTATTGATTTTAGTACGACGTCTTCTACCGCATTTTTTAAACTAATATCCTAAAGGCTTGAGAGTGTTTGACAATAGCCATTAGCCAAATCTGAGAAACGTAAGGCAATGAGCTGTGTGTCAACTTGGTGAGAAGCTTGGATATCAAAAAGTAACAGGAGAAACATGGCGGGCATACATTCAAGGACCAAGAGCAGCATCTCTGTAAATAGCATTATATTATAAAATAACTATATGTTTATATTGTATGTGACAAAGTATTAAGGTGCATAAAATAATATTTTTTTAGTTTTGGGGTTAGATTGCAAATATGTTAAAGTACTAGGATTATCTAGCACTACTGAGAAAAAAGATTTAAACTGGACCGTCCATAAATCACGTATAGACGACCAGATCGCGTTGGCAAAAGAATTAATTTGCTTGCGCGGGCAGTGGATCACGTCCCTATATATATATATAATATGATACATATGCAAATACAGCCCTTTGTAGTATATCCCTTACCTACAACACACCCATTTTCAACACACCTACACCGCCTCTCTCTCTCTTCCTCTTATGTTTTACAGATTCTCTCTTTCCCTACCTTCTTTCCACTACCCATTACCACCGAGCAACCGACCGCCGTACCTCTTAGAAAATCATTTTTGTTGATCACAGCCCCCTCCTCATTGCACCACCATCACAACTACGCCATACCACAACCACCATGGCCGTACCACCATCACCGATCACGACCACCTGATCTACGCTACATAACCACTACGTTTGCATCACAACCATTACAATTCTGTTAGCCCCTCCGCTCACCACCGTAGCCCACACAAAAATGCCTTACCCTTCATTGCAACCCACCGCCAGTTGCCCCTTCCACAAGAATCATCAACGCAAAACAGTGAGAGTATGTGTGCGCGCATTTGGACATGTGTGTGTGTGTGTGTGTGTGTGTGTGTGTGTGTGATTCAGTCATGTGTGTGCGCGTGCGAATTCCATAAGTGTGTTTGTGAGTGCAAATTAGTGGTTGCGGTGCTAATTATGGTGGCACCGTGGTTGTGCTTGGTGGTTGGCGGTGTTGGACTTGAAGGGGAAAGAAGACCAAGAGGGGGTTGGGGTGTCCTGTACGAAAGAAAAAAAAAAAGAACAAGGAAAGAAAAAGAAGATGCGGAGGTGACATACGAAAGAGAAATTCAACACAAACGAAGGGATATAATATTCTTTTCATTCAAAATGTTAAGGACGTCTATTTTCCATCTAGTAAAATGATGTATTTAATATTTTTAATTATCTACAGACAAATTATCCCTTAAGCTGAAGACATTCACTAACACTTATCTCTTAACAAAGAGAAAATGAGACATGGAAGGGAGGTTGGGACTTATTCCAAGTGCATAGATGTAGGGTGAGCACGGTTCGGTTTGGGGGTCAAATCGCAAACGGAACCGTTACCCTTCGGTTTAAAAATTTGTGAACCGAACCAAACCAAACACCATCGGTTTGGTTAGTTTAAACGGTTTAGCTTAGTTGGTTTGGATCGGTTTGCACCCGCTTAAAGATGTTGGTCCTTTGGACATTACTAATTGAAGTTATATTTTTTTAAATTGCATATGATCCTGTTTCGTTCGATATATAAGTTCCCATTGGTGAATGAAAAAGAGTGAGTAAAGATAAAATAGATATTGGTCACAAAATTTTTGGTGTTATAAGTGTTGTCAATATTTTCGTTTCTTTTAACTTTCAAGATTTATTTATTTGGAGTTACTGTACCCTATATGTGTAATTATCAATGAAATGTTACTAAAAATATATTAATATATCACAGGTCGGTTCGATTCGGTTTGGAATCAATTTAAAAAATTTGAACCGTAAACGAAACCGAATCAAGGTCGGTTTGGAAAAGATGAAACTAAACCGTTAAGATCTTTAGACGGTTCAAATTGGATTGATTCGGTTTAATCGGTTTGATCGATTTGAACAGTTTGAATCGATTCGAACGATTTGATACTCACCCTACTTAGATGGCTACATTAATAACAAAAGCTGCTGTACTTGCGGCACCTTTTTTTCTGCACATATTATTATATATATGGTTCTTATACCTCCCTTCGATAACTTCGAGAATTAAACACACATTGCCAATCTCAAGCGTGCAGTCAAAATGACACGTTTGGGCCTCCCATTTTACCCCACTAATTATACAACCACCCACGGTAGCAAAGTACTTATTATTTGATAAATATAAATGAAGGTATTTATTTATGGAAGTAGAATCCCAACTCTGCCCTTCAGAAGATGACCATGTAAGCTCCTTTGTGAGGGGCATAATCGTCAACTAATTAGAAGTTAAACTTTAGGGTTAGTCTACTCATCATTGACAAAGTATAATAATAATCCCTATATATACACCAGTTATGATGATGAACAAGCAGGCCCTATTTGCTTTAAGGGGGTCATTCACACCTTAACAAAGCATATCATATTCACTTCTCTCTCTCTCTCTCTCTCTCTCTCGGGGTAAATCTAAACTCTTTATGCAGTACGAAAACACTGGTAAATTCTCATCTCTTCGTCTGGGTTTGTAAGGTACAGTTTTATATTTCTTCCTTATTACTAATTTATTCGATACATGCACAGAGTAAATGTGTGTGTAAGAATAAAATAATACCAAGAACAGTGGTGTACTGTGTTTTTAATAATTGTTTTGTACCTTCTCTCCTCCATGAAAGGGAAAGATGGTTCTGATGGTGATGTATCGAGGTGGGTAAAGGTGAACTTTGGACCTTTTTGAGAGAGAGACGGCAGAGACCCTCTCTGGCTTGATGGGGATTGGTATGGGGACACAACCCCACAAGCCCCACGGATCTTCTTCTTTGAAATTCTTTAATGCATACACCTAAGCTTTGTATCGTACCAAGTAGATGGCATATCTGCGGAATGTCAGACAAAGATAATGTAGGTCGGATGGATCTAGAATCCCAGTTCAAAAATATTCAGATTTAAAGAGGAAGA